>OY735198.1:72551493-72877161 GCA_963457665.1 Thysanoteuthis rhombus | reverse complement strand
AACAATTTGTACAAAATGCAGCTAGGGGGTGGGTAGGAATGATTTTCTATGGGTAAAATGAAGCGTCCATCCTTTTTTTTTTGTTTGTGTTTGCTTCCTTCCAAATTACAATGTCAGACTGTGAAAGCAGTTTGAAAATATATCGGGGGAAAAGGAAACGATTAAAGAGGACCACGTAATGTATGCGCCCGGATGCGTGTGTGCCCGTGAGTAAAACTTGACTGGATACAAAACAATTTATTCAGTAATGCGTTTGCATGTTCGTGTAGGTCTGTCTATGTCTGTGTGTCTGTGTATGTATGTGCTGTATGTGTGTACATGTGCGAAAATGTACTGAATAGGAAACATTCTATTATGTAATATACGTGTATGCGTGTGTAAGTGTTCTGAGTTATAGACGCTTTATCAAATAACACGTGTGTGTATGTGTGTGCGTGTGTGTGAAAATGTACTGAGTAGCATTTCATTAGGTAAAGTATCATCATCATCATCATCATCGTCGTCGTCATCATCATCATCATCATCATCGTCGTCGTCATCATCATCATCATCAGTCTTTCAATGTCCGTCGTCGGACATAGACCTTACCCAGGATTTGTTACTCTTCTCTGTTATGGGCGTCGCGGAGCCAGTACTTCCTGAATTTGTCTAGCTCGTCGCTCCATCTAATATTCTGCCAGCCTCGGTTCCGCATGTGATCTCGGGGGACCCCTATCGTGAGTCGCAATGGCCATCGGTTGTCTGCCATTCTTGCAGCATGGCCAGTCCACTGCCATTAATGAAATACAATATATATGTTTTTAATAAGTGATATTTATCTTTCTCTCTCTCTCTCTCTCTCTCTCTCTCTCTCTCTCTCTCTCTCCATATATGTTTTTTTGTGTGTATATATTGTAATGATCTCATTATGCTTCATTTTTGTAGGCTAGTGATTTTCTGTCCAAGTTGTAGGACCGACTAAATACAACTTGCACTTCTGTTGTTCTGAATGAGAGATAGAGCAAGGGATGATATTTCTTCTTCATTCAATCAAGAGACCTATTTTGTCCGAGTGCTTCCGAACATGCAGAAAATTAAGGTCACAAAATCTCAAAAAAATCTCCCCTTCCATGAAGCCTGCTATAACTGACGTAGTGTCTGGTCGATAGTTTGTTGTTTCTTTTTTTATTTTTTATTTAATCGCGTAATCATGAAGTTTACTGGGGTCGAATATCCGTGCTTTGCTTTAATTCACCCCGTGTAAAATTAACCAGTAACATTGACGTGTTTTCTGAATATACTTCCATGGACGTCAATGCTAGTAAATATAATCATATTGTATTATATTATATAATGTTACTTTGTGGTATCAATATCTGCTCCAAGGTCCATCAATGTACTCGTAGCCAAATGACGAAAAAACATTTTATTTTACATCATACAATGATTGCAGTTACGTTGATTTGTTGACGGATGTTCTGGATCGAGCCAAGATTCTTTTCATTTTGGAATCTCGTAATATATCCATCTTTCATCGCCAGTGACTGGCTTGTCTAAAATGACTTTTCCTATGTTGATCTAGAAGAGAAAGTAACGCGTCTTGATGCTTACCAATGTTTTTTTCTGTAACGGCCTTCGCATCTTCAAATGCTTACAGTCCGAAACCCTTCTTGGTTCATTTTCTCTCAGTGTACACATACACTCAAACAGGCATATATATATATATATATATATATATATATATATGTGTGTGTGTGTGTGTGTGTGTGTGTGTGTGTATGCATGCCTGTTTGAGTGTATGTATACATATATATATAAATATATGTGTGTGTGTGTGTGTGTGTGTGTGTGTGAACGTGAACACTAGCGAATGAGACAGACTCAGGAGTAAGAGTGTATGGAGACTTTATTAATCGATCAATCCATAAATGAATTAATTAGTGTGCTATACATGTTTCGGGAAGGGTTCCTATCTTCAGTATCATAGTGCATGTGTGTGTGCGTGTGTGTGTCAGCGGTTGAAAGATTTCCGTAGAAAATCAATTTAACATCAGATGTTTTGCGTTGAGAGCAGAAATAGGAATCAAGGAAGAGGATTTCTACAGGGTCATCATGGTACGTGGGACTTGGTTCCGTCTGTGATAAGAATAACGGACGAACTACCAATTTAAATTTTTGCTTATTTTTTTCGAATTTGTGTACAAACCTCTTATCAATGTCATCGAAGTTTTTTTCAAGGACGTTCCAAAGTTGGTGGTACAAGATCTTTCGACCATCATCGGTCATTATCAAGAAAATGTGATTGTGGTATTTAAAGAGTGATCAATACTACTTCTTATTCTAAAAGGTTTATATATATATATATATATATATATATATATATATAGAGAGAGAGAGAGAGAGAGAGAGAGTCTAGACAGTTTTACAACTTTAAACACTTAGCATTAAAAAGATTATTTCCGAAGTTTTTTTGCGTCACTTCAGTCACTTATTTTCCAATATCTGTCAATGCAATTTATGTAATTTTTCTTCAGTGTTTCTTTCCCTCATTTTATACAATGTATCATCATCATCATCATCATCATCAGTCTTTTGACATCCGTCGTTGAACATAGACCTTCCCCAGGATTCACCACACTTCTCTATAATGGGCATTGCGGAGCCAGTATTTTCTGAATTTGTCTAGCTCGTCGCTCCATCTTGAATTCTGTCGGTCTCAGTTACTCATGTGATCTCTGGGGATCCATGCTGTGAGTTGTGATATCCATCGGTTGTCTTTCATTCTTGCAACATAGCCTGCCAATTGCCATATTTTATTTCGTTATGCTTGTATCTCGTTGGTTAGCTCAATGAAAAGATACGTGGAGAAGTTGTAGGCATTGCTTGTTTTTGTTTTTTTCAGACATCAATCTAGAGCTATGTTAAGAGTAGAATGAAAAATAAGATGCAGCGAGTTAATATTGATTCATTACGTTATTTTTCTATGATAATTAACATTCATGTTCCTTTTTATAAATTTCTCTAAAAGGAATATTTAAAACAAATATTAAAAAAACCTTTTTGTCACTCTCTGGACATCCCTGATCGATTATCTCATAGGTTGCACGTGTGTGTGAGCACACATAAGTTTGAGAACCAGCGCGCAAAAATAATTGATGTGCAAAAATTCAGTTAGCAATGATAAGGTAGTAACGAATAATTGTTATACTTATGCATACATCTAAAGGTATAGCAATAATGTAATTATACTTATTGAAAGTAATCTATTGGCTCACTGCTTCAGTCAGTTTTTGAAATACCTCAATGATATCCTGCTCGATTCGCTCAGCATGTCTGCGGCCATGTTTGGCAGCCAGTGTTAATGTAGTAAATTTTCCGTAGATCTCATTGCACAACCATTCAGCACACAAATACTTTCGTCATTGAAAAAAATTAGACTACATCAGATTTGGAGGCTGGTACTTATTATTTATCCTTGTCACTCCCTGCCATTTCCAGCAACTCTGCAACACTTTTTTGATACTACTAGTTCTCAAAGATAAACAAACTCCCTGCCATTCACTGCGACACGTTTCATTAACGTTTGAGAATTAGTTATATTAGGAAGAGGCCGGGATAGTTTTGGCATCGAAATATTTCATTAGTACGTGGCAAAGATAGTTTTTGCGTCGGAATATTGACATTGACATGTGGCAATAATAGATTTTACCGATTTTTTTTTATGTGCACCGACTTCTAAACCAGAGTGGAACATAGGCTGCCACTATTTTTGTCTAAAAACGACGGAAAACTATTTCGGTTAGTAGACGTCTCTCCAGGCTCATAATTCAAAGAGATTTGACCGTTCCTTACGAGTCAACTTAAGCTGAAAGGCCGAACACAGATGGTTGGAAAGAGATGAAGCTAATGACAAATGACAACAGGATGCTCTTCTGGGTCATCACATGTCCTGTCATGTCCGGTTCAGCTTGATTATCAATGATGGACACAATTCTTCCGGCTCTTAAATAGGCCGGAGATTGGAACTCATGTTGAATTATTACGTCACAGTCTTATGTGCATCGCTAAGAAAGATTGTAAATTACGTGTCCACAATATAAGGGTTGTGACACATAGTATAAATATGAAATAACTTAGATGTAATTGCGGATAGATGTCAGTGGTTCAAGCGTAGGCTCGCAATCTAATTAGTCCGCAGGACGAGGTTGGTTAGAACATTTAACACAAGGTCATGAAACAGAAAGAATATACTCTTCTATAAGTAATTAATTTGAACACATCAACTCATATTTAGTAAGCTTTGCGCAGTCCAGCACAAGGCAAAATTAGGAATATTTGTTGCTTTGAGCCTCAGGGTAAGGAGAGTGTGCTTAACATGAAAGGAACTCGAAATACTGGATTATACCTGGGCTCTAACTCCAACTACTGGCACCAGCGGGAAATATGTGATTATTCCAACCATAAAATCAACTAAAACACTCTCGTCATATTTAAGCTTAGATAGTACGGCACAATACCTAATCAGAAAGAATATGTTTGCGTCGGTCTTCTCAGAGATGGGGGGGGCTAAAAATCGGCACTGAAGATCTGGGAATTTCATCTGAGCATACAACAAATTGCATCAGTCTTTCTTGCAAGCATTGAAGATCCTGGCTTTCATCTGGGCATGGGCCTCGAGCTACTTGTGTCAGCGGGAAATATAACAGGCATTGTCATGCAGTGGAATCACCAGTCATCTTCCCTAGCTCAGAAAACATTTTTTGTTCCCATGCTTCATTTAAACGAGTTGATGGACAATTTTCAGCAACTATTCATTCAAACTAGCCAATTACTCACTGTAGCAGTGCGCAGTATCAGGTCACCCAGATCCCAGCAATTCATAATAATTGATTTCTTTTAAATCTTATCAAACATAGAGAAGAAAATTTCCACCGGTAGATTTAGCTATTCACTACGATTGTTTTTTGACGTTGTCTCAACGGGACTTTCATTTTTCATAATTAATGAATTCTCTGTGCAGAATATAACAACAGAGACTTCAGAGAACACTAACCTCTGCGAACGCCATTGCAACTAAAAGCTGAATGAAAAGCAGTTCCCAAATAGTTACGATGTAGTGGAGGTAACGGTAAAATGTTCCGAGATCCGTACCCTAAATTTAATTAATTTTTCCCCAAACAGTGGTCTACGCCTTGACAAAATATCATTGGAAGCAATTGAGAATTTTGGAAGGTAATGTATTGACAAATATCAGTGAAGACGTGACTGAATGGGGGAAAAATTATAAAAAAATCACTCAATTGATTAAAAAGATTCCATTCATTTGCTCTGAAATTAACTCACTTCTTCCAGTCCTTTTCCTACTTTTTCTCAAAATTTCATTCAAGTTCATTGAGAACTTTCCGAGATATTCCGTGGTGCGGACATGGGATTATGATGCAGGAGAAGTAAATATACATGAATCTGCCCTATAATTTAACCACTTCCTCCATAATCCATCGCCAACACTTTTTAAAGATGCCATCGAAATTCATTCGGTACCTTTGGAGATATTTTGTGGTTCAGACATAGAGCTACGATGCAAGGGAAGTAACTGTACATGGACTCTCCAAAACATTGACTTCCTTCATCCGCAGCCCATCGCCCGCCAAAGAACAATATATTGCAAAAAAATTAAGGAAGGGGCTTCTTCTCACGAAGCGTTGTCAATAATTGGATCAAATTAATGGACCAAGATCTAGAAATGATAAAAGTTAAAACAGTGAAAAGATTTGAAATTGAATATGACTATTATACAACCTACAAAAAACAAGAAGATAAAAGCTTCTGGAAAAGACAAACAACAAAACTCTCAAACAGGAAGCGAGATACATGCACAAATATGTGCAAAACACTTCCACTCGCGACATATCTTATCTTATCTTATTAGTATCCGCTAGAAATATATGATAAATGTATATCAATAGACAGAGAGTATATTAGCCTGGTCATCTGCGTTGCAAAAGTTTAGTAACTTTCGAGGTCATCAGAAAAATATTTTTATTCGGTGACTTCAAAAGACAAATAGGAACTCGTTTCTGGCAGGCTTTGTAATCTCGATTTGGTACGAGCAGAAGTACACTTTTTCAAATTCAGTTCTACTGAAATTCCAGGTCTACTCACCAAAGGATTCAACGAGAGAGAAGGGGGGACAGATGGTGTGGGTGGGTGTGTCTGCAAAAGCTTAGCTGCGTCTGGCCAAAGGCCAAAATAGCAGGACACTCATTACAATAATGCTTTGTTAACGAAACCAACCTGTAAAGGTTGTTCCATGTAAAGTCGAATGTAAAAGAGAGGATGGGAAAGAGACGGGGCTGAGAGAGAGAGGGGGGAAGAGAGGGAGAATGTGTGCGTTAGAGTGAATTTGTGTGTAGGAAATAGAGAGAGAGAGAGGATGTGTGTATGTGTGTTTGTACGTGTGTGTAAACGTGTGAGACCGATTTATGGACCTCTGTACGTAGGTCCTGGATTTTAACGTCTACTCTCAGTCATTCTAATGGTCTGCTATCCAAAGATATCAAAATTAGGCTGACAGTCGCATCATTCTCCTTGAGGCCTGAGCATTATATATCCTGAATGCAGAAAGTGTACACGTACCATGATGACAAAGTGTTTGTAAAACAGGGAAGAACACTGAACAAAATAACATTGACAGATATTGGGAAATAAGCAACTGAAAAGTGACACGAAAAATATTTTAGAAAAATGTTTTTTTTATGTTCAGTGTTTAAAGCTGTAAAGCTTTATATACGTGTATATATATTTATATATATATATATATATATATATATATATATATATATATATATATATATATATATATATATATATATATATATATATATATATATATATTAACAGGGAATCCCAGCGTTGAATATTTGACAGTACAGAAATAAAACATGTTCCTTAATATATGTCTTTTTACGCAACCTGGTGGGCAGTGGTGCACTAACAATCAAATATTTATGTTTTCGAATCTCCAGATGAAACGAATTTTTAATAAGATTACAGTCTCACTGGAATCTCTTGCAGACATTAATTTTTCTCAAAACTTAGAAATATCCGAAAGAAATGAAGGTCAGAATCAGTATTTAGAGGATTATTACGTCTTTCAATTTACGTTTAAATACGATTATTTAAGGAGATAAGACATACCACGTTAGAATCAAAGCTCTTGCTTCCACTTGGATATTCATAATTTATTACGAGACTTTCTGGAAGAAAAGAAGGCCAGATTCAGTCAAAGCAGATCTTTTTACGATGTATGACTCCTGTTAAACTTTTCGACTGACGGCGATTGGTGATGATCGGAGTCAAAAACAATTTATATCAATTCAGGGCAGCTTTGTTGAAATAATAAATTCAAATCATTTTTGCTTGGCAGAATCATCAGCAAAAAAAAGAAAGACATTGACAATAAATGTCAACTTAAACATTACAAATGGAAGTGAGAGATTTGGTTGTGAAGCGTTGACGTCCGCCAGGGGACTGAGGAGTATAACCCCCCCCCATACACACACACAGTGGATGAGGCCTTATCATCAAGGGTGAGAAGGTTTGAAAACTGGAACCAAATAGTCAGTAAAGGTTAATGGTTCAATAAAATTGTTTTAAATTCAACAAAATGGTATCTAACCAACCATGAGAATAAACTGGCTCCAGAAGAAGCTACTCAACCATTGACCACTTCCATTCTGTAAATCAGCTGAAAGAAAAAGCAACAGAATATGAAACACCATTCGCCATAGCACTTGTAGACTTCAAGGAGGCCTTCGATTGTGTGGAAATCCCCTAAGTTATTGATCATATCATTCAACAAAGCGGAGACCTGGTATATGTCAGAGTATTGCAACATATCTACCGACACATCAGACTAGATAAAAACTCGGACCCCTTCCAGCTCGAAAAAGGAGTAAGGCAAGGAGATACCAGCTCACCCAATATCTCCACAGCCTGCCTCATGGTGATTTTCTAGAAACTAGACTGGGAAAATAAAGGAATCAGAATAGACAGCAAATACCTAAACAACTTCAGATTTGCAGACGACATCGTCCCTTTTGCTGAGAATCTTCATGACCTCCAGATGATGGTGGACAGACTGAATGAAGAAAGCATGAAAGTTGGCCTCCACATAAACTTGAGTAAAACAAATACCATGAACAACGTATTTGTTGAAGGCAAAGACACAACAATCAAAATCGACGACGCAGAACTGGATAAAGTAGACCACTACATCTACCTAAGACAACGAATCTCATTGAAACCCTCAAAAGAAGAAATCACACAAGCTTGGCAAGCTTTCGACAAGGCAAGCTCAAACTTCAAGAACAGGAAAATTACGCCTTTACTAAAAAAGGGGGAATACAACCAAAGCATCCTCCCGATAGATACATCTGGAATTGAAACACGGAACTTGACCAAAAGACTGAATTCTTAAACCGAAAACCATGCAGTATGCAAAAGAGGGGATCATGTTTAACCTCACATGGAGATATTGCAACACAGCACAGTATATTAGACGATAGAAAGGAGTCCGAGATATCATAGAATCCATTAGAAAACTTGAATGGCAATGGGCTGGTCATGTTGCGAGAATGTCAGACAGCCGCTGGACTATAGAAAGGTCTGGTGAAGGTCTATATCCAACGACAGATGCTAAAAATCTGCTGATGATGATGAAGATGAAATGGTCACATACAAAACGTCTGGTGGAAGAAAAAACATTTTTCGGCAGAAATCCTCTGAGCTTCATTAGACCCTAAAAATCTTCCTGGAATTTTCCAGTTTTCAGAAAAAAAAGTTTTCTTTGGCGTCTTACAAGGAGGGTTCTGTTTATAATGTTACTGTAATGGTATACTGGGCTGTTACTTTCAATCCGTTGTATGGAAATGAGATATCACTTCCCCACAACGTACGGAAGGAAATGGTCCAGAAGAACATTACATTTACATTGGAATTAGAACCTCCCTCGTAGAATGTAACTCTTTTTTTCTTAAATCTAATAAATTCCACCTAAATAGTTAGGCTTTGATGGATTTAAAGTACTAAAAACTTGTATCGAAAAAATGTTTTTGTTTTTTTTTAAATTGATTAGCCGATATCAGTTTTAACCAAAGAACAGGCTTACCATTAAGATATATCCCAAATATACCCCCCACCCGGAATACATCGTTTGTCTCACCAACATAGGAAAGAAACTGGCTGCAAGACACTTATATTGTAAAGTAGTATGCTTTTTTTCCATCTTTTCAAATAACCATGAATTTAAAACTCAATATTTCTCAAGTGACTGAATCTGACTTTCATTTCAAAGACGTCATGAAATCAGAGAGATGTTGACCAAAACAGAAAAATCAGCCAAAAAGCAAACAAAAAGTTCTTGTTTTTGCTATAATCTACGCTAATGTTATCTCGCAAACCGCAAGTATCGTGACGACAGGCATGACTCAGACCTTTTTCTCCTTTATGTCGAATTTTATTTAGTTTCGACAGCGGGTATGTTTTTTTTCGAAATTTTATGAATAAAATACAAATTGCTGTTGAAGAAAATAATGATAGCTCTATCGAGGAGGAATGGCTCTTCTTTTTAAAAAGATCGCATCAAGAACTAAAATTTTGACACTTACCAAGTTAGTGTCAGTGGGGCAATCGTTAGAACGTCCGGTTGCTAACAGGCAGATCGTATGTTTAATCTAAGCACAGTCATAAAAAAAATAGATACTTCTTTGCTTCTATTTTGATCATGTGTGCACACAAACATACATCCAAATTATATATATATATATATATATATATATATATATATATATATATATATATATATATACGAACATGAAAAAATTCGTGGCTATTACATACACGTTTCAAGCACCATTTCTGCAGATGATCTCTCCAGTCATCCCTTTGGTATGTCTGAATTCGTTTATCTCTGGAAATATTGAGTAAGACGAGTGAGGTGCTCTATGTATCGATAAATCTGTGTAGATATTTACTAAATATATGTCTTACATGTTTATGAAACTTGAATTACAAGACGCTCAACAGATCTTTTACGTATTGGTATTAGCAAGGCCTCCAGTGAAGATTGAACTCACTTCAGTAACGACGGTCTATCAGGCTACATTGTTAACTATTATACTGTTGAGTGGCATCCAGGTCTTTGTATCGATTAATTTAAATAATTACGGGGCAGAGCTCAATCTAACACAGCAATCTCCAAACTCTTTAGATTGAGGGCCGCATCATATATTTAACATTTTTTTTTTCAAGAGGGTTAAAACTTTTCCCAAGGAAAGACATATCCATCAATGACATTTGTAGCAAACAATCTGACTGAATATTACAGTAGGAATTTGAAAAAAAAATGGTCCATGACAAAGCTAATCTGTCAACCGCTATTCGAGCAAGTTGAAACTAGCTTGATGGAGACAATTGTATTTTATTCGTCCACTCAATGTCTCAAAGAAACCAGATCATCATAAAAGCTAAAGGACGAGTAACAAAGCAGTAATTGTGATTTCTTTGTCGATGATTCCATAATTTTTCTCTTCAACACTGAGTGATTCCATTATGTTTTTCTCTTCCTGATTTGGAGAAGATATATCCTTAATCTAAAGAATTGATTCTAATTTGTTTTAGGTTCGTTTCATGAAGCCAGAATGTTCAGCTATTAAACAATAATTATGTCATATCTGAAACTGAGTGAACATCCTTTTAGTGTGGTGACTCCATAATTTTTGCCAGGGGCTGTATGTTTCGATATATATATATATATATATATATATATATATATATATATATATGTGTGTGTGTGTGTGTGTGTGTGTGTAGATATTTACTAAATTTACTTTGATCTTTTATAAAAACACAGTTGTGGCGAACCAAATTGACATTTAATCCATTAGCAATGTGTTACAAAATGTACTGAATGGTTACTACATGACAATAGGCCCTCTACATCGATATCTATTATTCCTATCTTTGTCTACCACAAGGCCACAGGTGTGGAGCACTATGTCATAATCATGGATTACAAAGAGTGCTCGCTAGTTACTACATCTCACTGTGTACTTGTGTGTATATCTATTCATCTAAAATCGATTTAGAAACTTAACAAGATAACCTAATCACGTGATAGCTATATAGTCAGAAACCAGGACAAAAGATAAATGCTTTGTCTGAGTTGACAACAAAGTGAATCTTCCTGTATTTTCGGGTCAAGGATGTTCAACTCAATTCACCCAATCAAGAAAAAAGTTATGCAAAAAAAAAAAAAATGCTCAGAAGATTCGAAGCAAAACAAAACGGCGCTAAAAAAGGACGTAACGCTGAAAACGGACATCAAGTGAATGTGCAAGAAGAAAAAACAAGAATCTTGCGTGCGATCCAGATGATATAATAAAAGAAAAATAACAATTGTGTCTATAATTATTGAAATTCTTGTAATACACGAGTTTATATAGAAAGTATCGAAATAATGGTTCTACTCGAGGACATTGAGAAACGAACTTGGACTTATTAGCGTCCACCGAGCAGTACAGTAAACGGAACAACCTTGTCGAAGGCAAGGGCATTGAAAGTTGGAACATTATCGTCAATAAATGATAATGACACAGTACAATTGTTTCATGTAATCCCAAATTAACGTCCTAACATAAAAAAGACTGTATACTATTCTCTCCGCCATGTGCCATTTTGATTTTACAGTGATTCGTACTTGCTTTCTCTAAAAGTGGCAGATGGAATGCCTATCGTATTACAGGTTTGTTACTGATATATTCCGAATACACCCGTCCTCACTGCAAATATATGCTTTTGCCTCCTGGAATATAGGCTTTTGCCCACCACCCCTGGAAATGTTGCTGCGTACGCCCACGCTTGGACCTGCTTGTGTGTATTCGAGAATTTATCTTCGAAGATAGTGACTGCAGGCTTATTGTAGCACAGTGATTCTAAAACGGAAGGCGCTTGGCTCCCTAGGTTAGGGGATTTGAATCTCTTAAGGGAAACATATTTAGCCAGAGGAAGAACTATAGAGAAATTTCTGTCATGGGAGGAACTTATAATGAAAAATTGAATCAAGAACAAATTATTCGATGACAATTCTAAGTAAGGTTGAAATTAAGAAAACTTGCAGTCGCAAGAAGAGGGATATGATGTGGGATTCTAAATCGTTATAGTTTGGCTGGCGTTAACGAGGACACATACATGAAGTATTTATTGTCAAACTCCAAGAGTTGACTTTAATATCGGGAATTCGTCAGACCTTGGAATTCCAGCTTGCGTGTCTGAGTTCACGGTGTTTTGGGGTTTGTTTTTTTTTTGTAAACTTTGAATTTCTGTAATGAAAAATATCATTTCTTTATAAAATAATAAGTATATAAATTTTTTTTCAGTGAAAAATGTACTATTAAGAATATCATTAGAACAGTTAATATAACAACTGAACCATTAAACAACATAAAAGCATTTAAAAAAATTTCAAAAGGTTGTATATTTGCCCGTGATTTTTAACAACTCGTTCAACCAAGATATGTCATTTATTATCACAAATGAATTTCAACTTTTTTGTGTATCCGTGGTACAGTGGTTCAGAACGGTCTGCTGAACATCAGTAGATCTTGGGAGCAACACATTCTTTTCTTGGTTTCGAGGTCAGTGATGGTTTAACCATTAGGTTGAGTAGGCATGCCCTTTTCTTTCTTCCTTGCTTTCGAGGCTAACGGTGGACCAACCGTTTTGTTGAATAGACTTTTTCTCCCTTTTGTCTAACTAGTGACGTACGCAAAAAACTGGTGACGAATTTACTCCTGCTTCTAAGGCTCAACTCGGGTCGATTTGTTTTGCCAAAGTTTTCAAATTCCATTTACAAGAACAACTACAAAAGGAATTGAAATGAGACACATAGTTTTGGAATGATATGGTATGGAGAAATAAATTCTGTTTTTGACATTTAAATTCCACTGAGGCAGGGGAGATTGACCCTAGTACAGCCAAGTTTATTAAGGAATGAACTAATTATCGATCACTAACAAGACTTATCACATTGATAACTACATTATAGCGGGGTCGTCCGGTTTCTTTATAGCTCAATGCATTTTCAAGTCTCATCCTGCACAGGGTTTGACGTTGTATTCGGAAACAATTGTCCATTGTTCACCAAGTGTATCTGAGTGCATTTACTTGTACATGTGGATACACATTTTTTCTTCCTGTGCGATGTTCGCAACGAAACAGATAGTCTTTTTATCAACAGAAAATTTTTTAACCTAGCAAAGACGGTACTTATTTCAATGAGAAGCATCAAGTTAACAGCAGTAAGATTTGAAACCTGAAAGAGACAGTTTTTAATACGATGTGACTATCGAAGAATTACCAGCAAACGAAGGGTTATACACTGAGAAGACTGTATTTCACTGTAGCCACGTGTCCTGTCGTCACCCTATCGGAACGAATAGTCGTCAGTTGCCATCCTTGAAGGATAGATTTCAACAAAAAAAAAAGGGAAAAGACATTGAGAATACTACAACATTGTTCGAAACACACAAAAAATAAAATTGAATTACAATGTGGTTTGAATTCGGTTATTCTAATAAAGTTTGACCTTTTGAGGCGTAGAATTGAGTTAGCCTTCCACGAACCTGAAGAAAAGGAAACATATATGTATGTGAGTTCTTCGTAGTCGACAATTAGGTGAAGGATTTTGGGTGCGAAAAATTTCCATCGTTGGGCAAGAGAAGATTTACAAGTTATCTCTCGTGAACAAAAGTCCCCCCTGCGTTTCCATTGCTGGGCAACAGTATTCTATCATATCCATGAAGTCATTTCTAAGGAGAGTTACGATTTCATCATCATCATCAGTCTTTCAACGTCCATCGTTGGACAGAGACCTTCCCCAGGAATTGCCACACTTCTCTATCATGGGCGTCGCTGAGCCAATACTTTCTGAAGTTACGATTTAGGGTGCAAGAAATTTCCATCGTTAGACAAGAGAAGATTTACAACCTGCCTCACGTGAAGAAAGGTCCTCCTGTATTTCCGTGGCTGGGCAACAGTTTTCTATTTTATCCATGAAGTCGCATGCCATCAATTTACGTAGAGTTAACTGAAAGTATAAGGAAAATAAGCGTATAGATGGTTTTCTCTTTGAAAAAAAACAATACAATCGACCAGAAAATTTCTATCATTTCATCTAATTCAATCTAGAAAATAGTTCACCATGTAAATTCCTTCCCCTAGTCGGTCACTTACCCGAAATTGCACTACTCCCTCCTCCTCATCCGACAATTTAGACCAGTGGTCCCCCAATCTTTCCAAGGTCTTTCTCAACTTTTGTCGATAAGATTTTAGCTTGCCCCTTCCATTGAAGTAAGTTGTAACAAAGAATACTTCCAAACAATTATTCTATTTTGAGTATGATTAGACTGCTTCATAATATGAATTACTTAAATTGTTCAACTTTATAGCTGCCATGTATTTATCTCACAAAGAATAGAAGCGAAAATAATTCTAATCATTTGAAATTCCAATTTATTACAAAATAGGGTATTCGGCTATTGTAAAAAAAAAAGAAAAATACTTATCAGTGTAATCTCTGTTCTTGTTTTTTAGCTGCTGGTTCTTCGATTTGTGGGCCTGTCAGTGACAAACACATTCCCCAAACCCTTAAAGCAAAAACATTCAAGATAAGGCTATTAAGTAAAATTTTTTTTAAAAGTCTTCAATTTTACGTAATAGCCTTATTCCCACCTATATCTGGATTACCTAAATACCCCCTCAGGGGGACTTCTCCCCTCCACATTCAGGAACCACTGAATTAGATAAATATGGAATTATTTCTGTAGGCTGCTGGAATTGAACAGCGTACCCTTTGCACATTCCAGTACATTATATTACCTGCTAAATTATTCAAATTCCGAGAGAAGCTATTTCTGACTGACTCCGTTCCTTGTATCTCACTTCGGTTAGAAATACCAACAAAAGGTCGATGGCAATTTCTCATATAAACTTTGCTTTCAGAGCCGACATTTTCTTGCCACATTCAAAAACAATCGTTCTACACTGTACGTGGCAAAAGATATAGTGAATGGTTTTCTGATCTTCAAAAATTCTGTAGCACCCTGAAGATAACTGTAGACACTAGGGAATGCTACATTCCTCCCTTTTTAACGCAATGACAAAAATATGTTATGGAGAGAAAAAAGAATTACTAAATCCAGTCTTTATCAATTTTGAACAAACCGGTGGTTCAGAAACGTACTCTTCCACGGGTGCATCTCCAGTAGAAAAAAATTGCAAGCCGAAGCCTTGGCGTCTTTATTGAATACAAGGATGTCGCTAATAAGTTCCTTCTTTTGGGTATGTCTATGCGAGCCGAACTCAAAGAACAAATGAAGAAGCCATCTCGTTTGTTGATGTTGATGACAATTTTGATAAATGGAGAGGAAGGAAAATACAGTTTGATGAGCCATGTTGAAAGGAAATGATTATAAGTGTCAGGATCAATCTAGAAGGGAAGAGACGCCAAGAAGAAGAAGAAGAAGTAAAAGGGAAAATGAGAGAGAAGAGATAAAGAAGCGAGTGGAGTAATAGAAGGTTTGGGAAGGAGAGTTAGTGCGAAAAAAAAAAACAGATGATAAAAGGGGACAAACAGGAGAAGAAGAAAGAAAGAAAGGAGAGAAAAAGTCCCAAGAAAGAAGGAGTAGAGAAAGAGAAAGGGGGATAGGAAAAGGAAAAGCAAGAAAGTGAAGCTAAGAAGGGGGGTAGAATAATGGGGAAAGGGGAAATAGAACTTATGTGAAGAAAAGAAGAAGAAGAAGAAGAAGAAGGGGTGAGAGAAACTGAAAGAGAATAGTGAATGAATGACAGTAAGGAAAAAATAAATGAATGAAGATGATAAGAAATTGCAAGAGAAGAAGAAGAACGAAAAGAAAGGCAGAGAGAGAGAGAGAGAGAGAGAGAGAGAGAGAGAGAGAGAGAGAGAGATGGCGAGCAAAAAGGAGGTGAGAAAAATAGCAAGGAGTAAGAAGGAGAACTAGGAGTATAAAGACAAGAAGGAAAAATAGGAACAGTGAAGGAGGGTTAGCAAAAGGGGAAGAAAATGGGAAGGGAAAGAGAGGGGCCCAGGAGTCGAAAGACAAAAAGAAGAAAGAAAAGTGAACACGAGAAGAGGGGGAATAGCCAGAAGGAGAACCCGGTGCAAAAAGATGACGAAAGACCAAACGCAAGAAGAGAGGTAAAGCAAGAATAACAAGACAAATGACAAAAGATAATGACCCTATATTTTTCCTCGTTCGTTTTTTAATGATGTAATTCCTAAGCTTGAAGGAATTCGAAAATAAGCAGTGATAAGAATGTCAGTGTAACATTAACAACCTTGTCTGGCTGTTACGGCTTCAATTTTTTTTATTATTTTTTGCCAAATTTAAGCTGCTTGACAACCATGGCAGACATTGTACGTTAGAAGATATCGAATATTTGGAAGATAAACATGAGTATCTATCCTCTGTAGTAGGTTTTAATTTGCAAATAGATGTCTCAAATAATATTCAACTGCTTGAAATTCTCGTCTTTTTTTCTTAGATATGCAGCCTCGCCTTGACATTGTCTCACTCTAACAAATACATTAAGAAACCTTAAGGAGTTATTGACTTTCGTTGTCAACTTTTTTTTCTTTCTTTTCTTTTTTTTTTTTTTTTTTGCTGCAGGGTGATTTCCAAAATTTAACATGATACAGATCAGGTCAGATCTATCACATGGGTTTTAAGAGCGATGAGGATCTTTGGTGCCTGAGTCGATAACACTGCTTCCTATAGTACACACACACACACACACACACACACACACACACACATATATATATATATATATATATATATATAATAATTGAGTCCTCCACAGACTGCTGTTTCGTCGTATGACAACTCCTCAGTGTGGCTCTAGACTATCCATTATCCATTCATTACCACGAGGTAGGATCGAAACCTTCGCTTCAGACCAAAAGGGTTGGATTCAAGTGATATATTTATTTACGTACAACTCCTCATCCACCAGAGTACTCTATTCTGGAGTTGGAAGAGCATTGCTAAATAGCTTATAATGAACGACTTACCTTACTGCTCAGCCCTGAATGAGGGTACCTTGGTAATAATAATAATAATAATAATAATAATAATAATAATAATAATAATAATAATAATAATAATAATAATAATAATCGAGTCATCAATAGACAGCTGTTTCGTTGTATTACAACTCATATATATATATATATATATATATATATATATATATATATATATATATAGCTATTTTAGGAGCCCAGCCAGGTTCTGAAGTTAGGTAGGGCTAACAGATAAGAGAGGCGCCACGACCGGTACAAAATGATTTTAAATTCGTTATTTTTATTTTACATTAAAAATCAAAACACCGTATGAAAATATTTACTCACGAATCAATATCCCATTTAAAATCAAATCATAATGACAAATTTGTTGTATAATCATTTTACATTTAGAAATAAAATGAAAAGAAAACAAAGCAATATGAAAATGTCTGAAGCTACTTCAACTTCATTTTTCGTCTGGACTTGATACTTATAAACTCATCACTTTATCCAGTCCTCCTTAGTGGCCAACTGTCTTTCAATGAAGAGCAAAGCTAACCCAAACAATGTAACTGCACCCATTATAGAACGAAGGTAGGACGGCATTTGCTCGAACCGGCTAAAGGATCGTTCAACAACTGCGGTAGTTATTGGTAGGGTCAGAAAAATGTTATAAATTGTTGACAGTATGAGATGAATGTGTTCTACATGTCATTGACGACCATGAATTCAAGTATATTGTTAACGATCAGTTCCTACACACTTGAATTTGCCTTTGTGTGGGTTCAGTTTGTCTTTGGATGACACCTGAGTAAGTGTCCGCTAAAATTTCTAATTTGTTTTCATTATCTGCGTCGTCAAAATGCACTGAGTTTAGTAGCCACATTTTTTAAATACTCAATATCTTCCCTATACCATTTGTAATAGAATCTAAGGACACTAAGTAGGATTCATGTATGAATTCCTTTCGAACAAAATATCCAATATCTCTCTATTCTCTGCAATTTCATGGAATCTTTTTCTTTTACGTTCTTCGAGCTGTTAATATTCTGTATCAATATCATATTTTCGAGTCACCTTGTTTGTTTCATTCTCTATACTAGATATATACTCATTTTGCTTGTTTTCAAATCTTTTCCAAAAAATTGAATCGAATGAGAAGGCGTTACCAGATCTAGACTACTTTCCTATAAACATAAAGATAATTAAAAGCCTTGTCCAGCATTTTATGGAATATATGGAAAACTAAGAATTTTTAAGTACTGATTCTTTTCAGTAAACCATTTTCACTTTTTTGTACATTTTTAAAAAAAAATCTCAGCACCATGAATTATTTGTAGATCAACTATTAATGCTGGTAAATTATGCAGAATTGTCTCTATCAACGTCTCCATAGAGTCAGTGTGAAAGATCTCATAAGATTGCATAGTTCTTCTTCAAGCACAGGGAAGATCAGGTCAACTACCCGCCAAAGGAATATAAACTTTCTAAAGTTCAACTTGGTTTGAATATTGGATCTTATTGCATCAATAAGAACCAAATTTAAATTACGTGCACAGCAGGGGCGTAAAGAGTGCATTCTGATCAACTATCCCTATATTTGTCTGAAGACTGAATATTTCATGGACGACCATAACACACAATTATTGTCAGCAGTAAGTATTGTTGGAGGAATAATTTTGACAAAAAGTCTCAAGCTCTTGTTGCTGGTATTTCGCTGGATTAAATAAATCGTTCCCCTGGGTCACTACTACTATGCCATATCGTATGGATAGACAAAAAAAAATTAGTTTTTCTGATATCAAATGTAGAGTCAACAATTATTGTACTTGATTTTATTTATCATCTTTGATGAAACCTTGGCGGATAAAGGTTGTATGAGATCACTTTGTAAGTCAGGGCTGGGATATGTTGCATTTCGATCGCTCAGTGATATATGCTGCTCCAGTATAATGTTTGGCAAGATAGGCAATAATGGTATTTTTATCATAAATATAATCTGGTCACTAAACTTATCCCTATCTCTAAGAGGTTGGTAGGATAGATTAATGAGTCCAGAAAGTTCTTCCATGGCCATGCGATAAAATTTGAAAAAATATCAATGGAAAAGAAAATGAGATTCGCCTTTCGTTGCCCAAAGGAACTAAAGATTTTGAAAAATGTTAAAAAGGTGCCATTTTTTAAGAATGTGCTCGGGGGAGCGATCTCTACCATTGCTCTCCCCCCACAACCCCACTGACGTCTTTCTCTGGGAACAACACTAAAATGTTGAGTTTAAAGTATTACAAATTGAAAAAGTAAAGACATTTAGAGTATTCACCGATCTTCATAATGGTTAGGTCAACAGCTTTAGATCCCAAACATTTTGGCAATGTTGAAATTCATTGGATTCAAACATGCATTCTCTTGTACGTAAATAACAATCAAAGTCCCTTGTCAACAGTCTTTGATATATCAAACATATATATATATATGACTTATCAACACACACACTACACTCACACACACACACACACACACATATATATATATATATATATATATATATGTATTAGAACACATATGATTCCTGTCAGACAAAGAAGTCAGTTGTTAAAAATTACTTTTAAAAATCATGGTATAAGATTGATATGAATTTATTTGTTTGTTTATCAAATTATCTTTCTACAATGAGATCTTCATGTAACTCGCAGTTTTACTCTGCATGTCATGAAAGAAGTACGTCAAGAATGATAATATTTACATGTAATTTTTTCAGTGTTTGACAAACAATAATATTGACAAATTGTAATATTTCGTGAATTTTGCAGGATTTTAATTAATTTTTGAACACACGTGGCCATCAAAGATGGCGAAGATTCCTATCCTTTTTTTCATATTTTATATATGCGTGTATTTGTTGGTTTGGTGTTTCAGAGCTCCTGGCTGTGCCGTTTTGTCCCCAGACTGGAAATCTGGTAAAAATACGTCATTTTAGCAGCACAAGCGACTATGTACTTGTGGCTATTGTTGTGGTCCATAATTTTCGGGGCGGTCGATAGTAAATACAAAGCTCAAAGTCATTAGGTAAGAAGTCTATCGAAGGGTTCACATCGATTTTGATCTCATACTATAAGGACGACGAATATTAGTTTTTCTGTTTGCCTGCTTCTTTATGTTTCATAGACTCACAAAAGGCTACATCCTAGGGGATGCAAATTCATGAACGAAGATAACTTGACCACAGGATTAACATAAGATCGGTGGCACTGACCTATTGTGTCATCTAAAGGTCATTCAAGGTCACCATATTTCATTTTCTCTTCCCCGCTTATTGATGGAAATATATCCATGTCCAAGAGGTATCCAGCCATAAATTGTGATTTCAAGGCAAAAAATAGGTTATAAATATGTTTGCATGTGCGTGCGCGCACGTGTGCGTGTGTGTGTGTGGGGGGGGGGTGATATATACATGGATGAGTATATATGTATGTGTCTGCATATAGATGTACACAGAAAACTCAGTGCTTCGCGGTGACTCCAAGTTTCATGCCAGTGAGTGCAATCTTGGCATGAACCTCGGAGTCACTGCGGAGCACTGAATTTCCTATGTTCATATATTTACATATGCTCTATTCCTGATTTTGTGCCATCTTCATTCATAGATAACTCAACCCTCAATATATATACAATATATATATGTATATGACAAGTGTGTGTGTGTTTGTGTGTGTGTGTGTGTGTGTGTGTGTGTGTGCACGCGATGTCTCTGCAAGGTATCCTGCCGTTTAATTTCTTTGTGGTTTTCGGCTTTTACTGTTGAACGAATCTTAACTTTTTTTTTATCACAACTGAAATCAAGCCATCAATCTACGGAAATGAGTAAACTGTCCGGATCGGAAGTAAAGAATTAGCTCTCCGGGTAAACATTTTTTTTTCATTTGCTGTGCTGTGAACGAAGACATTTATCAAAGAACAAATTTTTCCACTGTCGAATTTCAAGTAATTAATAAACATACTGCTATATTTGATGACACGGGTACACTCGTATATCAACACATATAATGATTACCAATGTGCAGATGTCTTCTGTCACGCTAATATCGTAGTAGAATAGAATTTCAATCATGCAATTGACGTGCTTGTCTTATGGCGTAGTAAAATAGAATTCCATATTCAGATGACATAATGAAAATGCTGAAGTTGAAAAATGATTGAAAAAATAATAAAGAAGTAATAAAAACAAACACAAAAGATATTTGAAACAGGTCTGGTTGGTCACCGATAAGAAACCATCACATAACTATGTCTTTTAGTAGCATGCCAAGTCCGTGATGCTGAATGAAAAAAAAATGGAAAAGGGGTTACTTCTCTCACCTTTTGTTGGATTGTGATCACTAAAAATATCTGAATTTTCAAATGCTGCCGGACACAAACTAAGGGATCAATTTAGAATAAACCTACACTGAAATTGAACCCTTACTTTAAAAAAAAACAAACTACGGGTTAACAAAAATTGAGTTGAAGACATAACCAACAGTGAATGCTCAAATTTTCAGCCCTCTAGCTTGGTTATGTGATACATACATACAGACAGCCAGTCGAACCAACGTGAGACGTGAAGAAACCCATGTTGACAGTTTCGGCGACAGTTTTGGTTGACGGTTTCTAATACCTTTGTGGTCTACAAAACGCTATTCTCCTAGCTCAATGCAATGCAAATCACTATCATCTACGGTTGTGAAATGCAATGCACGTCTAGTGGCGTAACTAGGGTTGCAGCAGACGAGATACGTGCCTTGGGCGCCACTTGAAAGGGGCGCAGTTAATGAGGTTCTATTAAAATCAGCCAAGCCATTGTTGGATAGTGAAAAAGAGAATACCATTATGTCTTTTAATTATTTTTTCCTCTTCGATATTGCCATTGATATTTTTAATTTTTCAATTGACAATTTCATATTTGAACTATTTGTGTGCACGACTTTCCCCTCCTGGTTTCCCCTATGCCTCACTACATCCCTTTTTTATGTCATGACAAGGTTAGCGAATTAAAACTGGGCTGTGAAGCAAAAACAATGCATGAAAAAAAGAAGGCAAAATCTTTGATACTCATGTTGCAATTTGTATCGCTGTGTTGCATAGTATCATTGTTAACACCAAAGGGGTGACAAATACGAGAGAAAATACGAGATAAGAATGATGGTAGATAGCTGAAAAGCAAGGAGTCAACGGGGGTACGAAAATGGCTAGAATCGGCTTGATCATCCAATTCCCAGCTAGCCTTTTTTCAGACAAGGGGTACAATTTCAGTGTTTGCCATGGGCGCTATTTTCCTTAAGTACGCCCTTACGTGTATCCAAATATTTCATAAATGCCCTCATTTCATATGACACAGGTAAACTGGTATGTATATAATTGCTCCTACAAATTGAGTAAATGAGAAGAGCGTATTATCCCTACGTTGCGAATCAAGTAACTTTTATTCCTTTGTTATCAGCGTTTCTAATTTCTCTTGTTTTCTTCGCACGGTGACCATAATTTCACCGGGATCTTATCTAACAGTTTTTTTCGCCTTTCTGACCTGATTATCAAGTACACAGCTCTTATCTCGTCGGATTTCTTTTCGATGTTGCCCGCTTGATATTATCTCCTTATTGCGAATAGTCCTTGCTGTTAGGGAACATAACCAGCCCCTGTGAGCATCTAGATTTGTGGGGTTTTGACATTTCCATGAGGTGAATCCGTTTACTGCAGCAAATTAATTGAAGTTGCTTAAAGCGAACACTTTTTTGTTTGTAAATTGTTCACCATCGACCTTTTCTCAGTAGGACTTTCTTATGTCAGTCAAACGAATTGCCTCCAGATAGATTGCTCATAGATCTCCATTTCTTTTACACACACACACACACACACACATATATATATATATATATATATATATATATATATATATATATATATATATATATATATATATATCTTCCAATTAGCTATGTATCCCTCTGGAAACAATTTGTCTCCCGAATGTCCTTCTCCTGGCAGATGTAATTCATATATATGTTGATGAGAAAGGCAATTGAATGGTGAAGAGAAAAAGAGGTATGCGTTGCATTTCATTTTTTTTATTATCCCGAGGGCATGTTACGATGCATTTCGACGGGAGCCAGCCATCTTTTTCAGAGAAAAATATTTGAAACATATTTATATAAACAAACATACAGATATATGTATATACTTACACGTACATACACATATGTACATGTGTGTGAAGATATATAGATAGATACATAGATGGACTGTTATTCACATTTAGTTTTTGACTCTACATTGTGATCGTCAGGCAATTAGTTGTTTTTTTTAAATTTCAACCCATCCTAATATATAACTAGTATTATCGTTTACTTTGGAATATATCATGTCTTATTGTTTTATGGTAGCGGTTACTTCTTTATCATTTTCTGTTCTTGTACAGAAGGTAGGGTGTGGATAGCTTTGCGGTCCAGCGAGTGCTAAATGGGTTCCGGGTGGGGGAAGATGATGAGAGATAACGTCTGTCGGTCAAGTTATCAGTACAGAGTAGGGGAGTAGTGCCGAGATTCCGGGGTAGGTTTACTATTTTAGGGAGAGTTTGGATTTGGAGGGGAGATTTTGTTGGGGTAGGAAAAAAGATAAAATGTTTGGAGTTGAGATATATTAGTAAATAAATGTATTATTAAAATGAAGTAAGGTTGTACTTGGATAATGTATATCAAGGCTAGAGCAAATATAGGTAAAATTAATCAATATTAGTAATGTCAAGTGAGATTTTTAAATAGATTTTTTACTTACATTTTCACACCAGTTGCCTGGTGGTCACCGCTAGAAACTGAGTGACAGCTAGTCTCCTCAGGTCTCCAGCTCTCCGCTGATATCATCCTCACCTGTCACAGCAGCGCTGTGATTTGTACCGCCTCCACTATACCTTTTTATTGGCTGTTATGCCATTCCTACCAGCTGTGAATCGTAAGTCTCATATTTTCCAGTACTCTCCTCAGTATTCGTGCGGTCTCCAGTAGTGCTGTGGTCTGTATAGTCTCAATTCTTCCTCTTATACCCCTGTTCCTCCATTCATTTTCAGTGTCTTTGATATGGTTCCGAGTTCACCTACAATTACTGGTACTACTCTTACTTTCACGTTCCACACCTTCTTCAGTTCCCTTGTTTCTCTCTCTCTCTCTCTTTCGTGTTTACTCTGTTATCCGCAAGTTACGTCTGGTATTTGGCAGACTGTTATTGTTGTAGCTGTTTTTGATCATGTTTCTACTTAATAAATGTTTCTTTCATTTCCTTCGTATACGATTTAGATTTAAATGCATATTTGACATTGGTATATACTTTAATCCAAATGAAGAAATATATATGGAACATTGATCAAATTAACTATTTTATTAGTACAGCGGAACTTTTACCATTAGTATGTATTCGTGTAGTTTATATAGAGGGTAGAAATGGAAATTGATTCATTAGTATATATTTGGGTAGTTTATATGGAAGGTAGGGGATGGTGGTCATTTTTTTGGATACAATAAATTAAATCTAGAATGAATTAAAATTAGTAATTAGTAAGACTCAATGGACTTTTTACATTCGTGGAATTGAGTGGGCGAACGTAGTTTTGAGATAGTAATATTGATATGAAGTGTTGGTGTGACTAAGGTATTTGGGGGAAGATGTGGTGGTGGGAGGTTGTCTAGGTTAAACACAAATTTAATTAAAATTGATTGAATTTTCCCATGAGTGGATAAATAAGTTCGTGGTGTTGGATTGTGTGGGTATAGATTTGGGATTAAGGTGACCTGAGGTGATATGCATCTGTATTAATTCATGGATCTGGGGCTGATGTGGAGGGGTTATGCGGTTAATTTGTATATGGCCATGTTATTAGGATGTTGATGATTTTTTGGTATCTTAGTTTCTGAAGTAATGTTTGGGTTTTATGTAAGGATCTTTATGTTTGATTTTTTTTCCTATTTATTAAGCTATGAGACTTCTTGTTATTCCATTTGTTTGGCTTTTATTTGTTAGTTTCTTTTTAATCGTTTTGTTTAGGAATAGTTTTGGGTTGGGGAAAGTGATGATTGCTAATTCTTCTCCTAGACAAAGGATACATCTTTTTGAAATATTTTTAATTCGCTGGTGCAGCTCTTTTTTTTACTCCCATGTTATTTCCAGAGATTTGTTTTGGGTTCATGTATGCATTTTGATAGTGTTGTGTTGTGTTCGTATTTTATGCTGGTAAATAATAGTTTTGGCTGGTAACTTCTTTGTTTCAATATTCCTTCTGTTCTTCCTATGTATGTTTTTATGTGTTTCCTTCAGATTTGGTGGTGGCCTGGTATTCGATACTGGATCGGAGGCGACTTCCTTTCAATTGGCATGTGTTTTTTCTCTGCGATTACATGTGGGTATTAGAGGTTTTGTTCGTTGTTTCAGGCCTTTTTCATTTTTTGAAAATTTTTCTCTGATTTTTAATATATTCTCTGAGTAACTTTACCTGCTACTCTGTTAATATTTTTTATATTGTTCTTTAGTTCGTGAGAAAAATTTATCTGGCAAAAGAATATCCTTATATATTATATTCCTATATTTGTTTTCACAATTTTGTTACATGGTGGGTTGAACTATATGATTTTTCTTTTTTTTCTGCATGTGGTGAGTATTGATGTTGTAGAAAATTCACTATTTTTAGGGCTTTTTCGTATTCTTTTTTTTTCGTCGTTAATGATTGCTTGTTTGACGAATTGTCAATTCGCAGCTGCATATATGTACACACGAAGGAACCGTACTTTTAGAACAACACACTAATAAGATATTCTAGAGTTTTCACTATGTTGTGAACTGTGACTTTGATCTTTCGTATACAAAGATTGCATTACGCCACGTGGACAAGTATTTGAGTTACACGTGCTAGAATGAATGTTTGTATATATATATATATATATATATATATATATATATATATATATATATGCATAAATATACATACATATATATATATATATATATATATATATATATATATATATGATGTACTTATATTCCTCATGACGTATTGGTTTCAATCTGAGATCATCAAGGCGATAAGTTTTACTTTTGCATGTCAACGGACGACAATCACATTGAGAAACTGCATTCTGTGGTCCGTGGAAATCATCGCCTGACTGTCTGGGGAGTTTCCGAAGAGGCAAGTAAAAGTCAGGTGACGATCTATACATATCACAAAATGCAGTTTCCCAATGTGACCGTCATCAATTGACATACAAATATAAAACACATAATCGCCTTGATGATCTCGAGAAAGTTGAAACAAATACGTCTTGAGGAATATAAGTATATCATATCCGTTTATAAACGTATATCTATATATACATATATATATATATACGTACATGTATACATACATATATATGCATATATGCATACACATATATACATATATATATATATATATATATATATATATATGTTTGTTTGTTTGTTTGTTTGTTTGTATATTAATACATATTTGTATACATATATTCATGTATATGTGTGTATATGTTATATATTTAAAGAAGAGGAGAAACTAAACTTCCTGCACCACTGGTCTTGTTATCCTCCTGCCCCTTGATAGTACATCAGACGGAATAGCTGAGATAATCGCTAGACTAGGCAAACAATACATGCTAGAAGTAGTCCAGGTTTATGCACCAACTTCGGAAAGTTCAGATAAGGACATTGAATTGATCTGTGATGTCATCAGTGAAATAATGGATCAGAAGAAGAAAAAATCACGCAATACTCATGGGGAAGTTTTAATGCTAAGGTAGGTAAAGGAAAGGTTTGGGAAGACTGAGTAGGAAAATATGAAATAAGCCAGAGATATTAGAGAGGTGACATGCTTGTCATTTTCTTAGAGGGATCAGTGGAAAGATTACAGTGAAGAATATCATACAAATAGTTAAGCAACAAATGGGCGGGACACTTAGCATGAAAGGATGACAAAGAGGTGGAACAAAAGGCCAACGTGTGCCTATTGGACAGTAAACGCTGTAGGAATAGACCAGACACAAGATGGAAAGATGAGATGAAATGATTTGTCGGTGAGACACGGCAGAGTTTAGCGCAATTGTGGTCGTCATGGAAAGAAATGGGAAAGGCCTTCCTCCAGCAGCGAACTTATGGCTGATTATATATATATATATATATATATATAGAGAGAGAGAGAGAGAGAGAGATACAGAGACAGAGAGAGAGAGAGAGAGAAGGGGCGGCGGAAGGACATTAAAACAGACAGAGAGATACTTATCAAGTTTCGCATAGTCTAGCGCACAGCAGCACCGACATGGCGGGAGAGAGTGAAGATTTTGTAGCGCCATGCTTGAAAGTGTGAATGGCTTGCCAGCTTTATGATATATCAGCACTTGAAAGTGTGGTCTTTGTTTTGGCTCGTTGTTCAATTCACAACTACCTCAGCCACAAGACACAACTGAGAAGGAGAGAGAGAGAGAAAGAGAGAGAGAGAGAGAAAGCGAGAGAGAGAGAAAGAGAAAGATAGAACTTGGGTGGGTGGGGGGTATTCATTCTTCTTCTCAACTCAGTACGAAGAAATTTCGCAACTACTGCCTTTCTTGTGCTATAACCAATATTCTTCTTTGTCTCATTTCAACTCTCTAACATTCTATAACAGCTATTATTATGTACCCCCTCCTACGTCATACACCACACATATATATATATATATATATATATCACCACCAAGTCCTCTGGCTTCCACTGCCACCCAATCGTCCCCCCCTCTCTCTCTCTCTCTCTCTCTCTCGCTTATTTTCCACTTGTTATTATTACTAATACTACCACTCTTTGCCTTAGCCTTCAACAATTTCATCGCGTCTACGACTACTCCAAACACTTGCCCGACGCAACTCCTGTTACCACTTCACTACTACTACTACTACTATTACTACTACAAGAACGTCTCCTGTATTTCTAGAGCTGCTGGTGTTGCAGTTGAAGTGTAGCAGTAGAGGCTGCCGAAATAAGAGCGTCAACTGCAGCAGGAATTGTAACAGGAGACAGAAATTAGGTGGGAGTAGTGTTGCCATTTTTTTTTCTCCAGTTTATATCTAGAATTGCCTCAAATTATATCTAGAATTATCTAGATTTACATTCAATCAATCTAGAGAATTATCTAGAAACTAATCTATATTTCAATGATGTTGAAATAAATCTTGATTTATTTTTTTTCAAGTATAATTGAAAAAACACTTGAATTATTTCTATTAACTACAGGATTATCTAAGCTTGACATCACAATTTTTGAAAAAGTAAATAAATAAAAAAGGTCACCACTCTTAATAATGAGAAATTTCTCTTTTGGTGAAATTTTGATCATTTTCATAAAATCATCTCGAACTGCCAATTACTTCTCATTTATTTATAATTATCTATATCTAGTTTCTAGGAATCTACTTTGATAATCTAGATACAATCTGAAATATCTAGATATGAAGTATCTAGAGTGGCAACACTGGATGGCAGGTTGAAATAACAGGGGTAGTTGTCGAGAGGCTTTATTCCTAAGTAGCGGTAACGCTGAAAGTAGGAGATAAGAATAAAGAGAAAGGGGGAAGTGGTTTTTTTTCTCTTTCTGTAATAGTTGTAGTCGTAGTAATGCGTGTGTGTGCCAGTTGTGTTGGGCGTGATGTCGGTAGCAAAACCGACAAACCTTCCAACTGAAAATAAAATAGTTCTGGAAATAAGCGGAGATATTTTACTAGTCTTTTCAGAGAGGAAGAAACGTTGGATAAATATTTAAAATCGCGAGTAGACAGACGGTAGGGATAACTGTTGGGGGGGAGATTTATAAAAGAAAAAAAAAATTAATTTTCAATTTAATTTTTTTTTTGTTTTCTTTTTGTTGTGGCTTTTGTTATTGTTTTGTTTGTTTTTTAAAGTCTCAGAAATAAACAGGGTGGAAATATGGCGTCTATACCCGGATCAACACCATCACTGCTAATACTATCTTCCTCTTCTCCAACATCGGCAGGGTGCTCGGCTCTACCTCCTTCCAACATTTCAACCCCGGTAATACGTCATAAGACAGGCTCCTGTAGTTTGGTTTCGGCTTCGTCTGTCGTCGCTTCTTCTTCTTCATCTTCTAGTCCGATCGTGGATTCTAACAACACACCAAGTCCGATTCAACACAACAAAAATATCAAAAATATTTTCATAAACAACACCCAGGTCTCACCACGGAAGAAAAAAGGCAATAACACCAATAGTAATAATAATATTACTACGACTACTACTTCCCTAGCAAGAGGCACGACAGCTTATAAAAATAATAATGTAACAACTAGTAGTAGACTTGGTCTCGTTACTACTCAGGGCTCAAGTCCCCAGACTAGCGGGGATGATTTAAGCCAAACCACTCTAGTGACGGACCTACCTTGTTCTTCAACTACAACTCTTTGTTCTAGTAGCGGTTCTACCGTTGGGGTGATTATAGATAACAAAACTGCAGTGTTAGAAGAAGCGCCAGAGTCGGACCCTTTTCCGCAAGAAGAAGAAGAAGCCCAATCGACCCTAGAAATGCAGGTCCAACATTCTCCATCTGCAGCAGTCCCTACATGCCCCTTCTCGTTGTCGTCATCATCGACTCCGTCTTGTGCTACTGGTAATGGTGTTATTAATATTTGTAGTCGTGACAATACTACAGACCTCTTAGCCACATCAACAATAAACACGATTCCTAACGTTACTACGGAGAGTATCTGTCCCAGCCCGACTTCACAACTCGGTTACACTATCGCCAATACAAACATACCCGATACTGTCACTACCACTACAAAAAGTAGTAGTAGCAGTAACAATGATATTCATATGTCTACATCTACAACAATAAATAACCAGTCATTTTTCGCTACCGTCACTGCTCTAGATACTAATTTAAGTTATAACAGCGTTACAACTATGTCACGCACTAGCAGTACAAACACTATCATTAGTTCCGACAATAACCCTTGCACTAACACATCTCCTACCGATGAAACATCAAACATGTTATTGTCACAGCCTGCTAATTGTACGGACGCCGTTACAGATATCGAAAGTGAATATAGTACAACAACAACAACAACTACTGATTGTTCTTCTGGTAATAATAGTTCAGAAATCTCTACTACTGATAGTAGTTATAACAATACTAATACCACGTCTTCAATTTCAACTATGTCTGTACCAACCAAACCGACGATTACGGGACCCAAGTACAAATTAATTACCGAAGGAGAAATACAGGTGTGTCGTCTAAATCACACACGGACTATAGTAAGCAAAATAATGAACTCGAAATACCTGCGACGATGGGAGAATCATCATTTAGTTCTCGATTCTAACGAAATACGTTCAACTTCGGTAAGTATTTTCTCCCTTCTCAATTAATGAAAAAAAAAAAATCATTTCGTAGACTAGATATCGACCGAAAAAAAATTCACGAAATACCATCTAATCTTGTGTTGAAACACGTTTTGAACATGAAGAAAAATGTGGAGTTGAAGATTTGAAACAAAGCTGCGTTTTTTTAAATATCGATTGGTCTACAACTGCCATTTATTTATTTATCTAACTCAGAGAGCAGATCCTTTTTTACCCGCAAAAACTTGTAGCTTTTTTTTTTTGGCTACTGTAAAATACTTCCTTATATCATGAAAAAAAATCGCCTTGCTCTCTTCTACTTCTCAAGACGGCTTATCATAACCAGTTTTCTATTGTTCGAAAGAAAAGATGAGTCAAAAAAAGAATTGTGAATTGAGTTCTTTTTTTATCAAACGAAGTTTGCACTCAGCAAAACTCCGTATATTTCAAATTTTTCTAACCTGTTTTACTTGATATCTAAATCAGCAAAACGCTCCATCCAATTAAGTTTCCTTTTTTATTTGTATTTCGTTTCAACGAGATTTCATACCAATTATAATGCTGTTTTTTTTGTTTCTGACGCTGAGAATTCCTTTATTTCTATCCTGAAAACTAAGACATCCTTCTTTTCTATGGTTTATCTCCTTAAAGTAGTTGTAAAATATTTGAGTATTTTTTTAGAATCTTTAAAAATATTTTCTCCTCGCAAAATGCAGGAAATGCTTTTTGTTTTTTTTCTATAACATTTCATTCTCGTTTTCTTCAACGTGCGAACGAATGAACAATTTCTTCCACTGCGACAAATGTACTGAGAATTATATACACTTGTTTCTCGTTACAATTAAAAGTGTACAAAATTTAGGAGTACAGCCAAAATAAATCCCCAAAAGACGACAATTTTGTGATCGGACTTTTTTTTTTCTTTCTTTATCAAAATATTCTTTTTGCTGTGCATTCAGAAAAGATAGACCTAAAATCAAATGGCGAATTCACAACATTTCAACAATTTGAACTATGCAAGAAAAAATGATTATTGTACAGAAATTTCCGTGCAAAACCGTGTCATACAGTTGAGATAAGAAAAAACAATCAGTCAAATCAAAATTACTCTTCCACTTCAGTGAAAGAAATTGTGTGTGTGATTGTCAGAAATATTATATTGACTCCCCTTATGATTTTCGTTTTTCTCCTCAGTTTTACATTTTTTTTTTTTTTTTGACAAACATCTTCATTGTTTTGTTTTCGTGTGTGTATGTGTTTATTGTTTTCTTGAACATCCGCCAAAATATTTGTGATCGATATTTCCCATTCCACAACTTTTCAAGGGAATTCAATCGTCTGATTGTTCTGACGGGTTTTCGCATACACTTGTTCTTTCGGGGCGTCATAAATTGATCGCAAAATTCCCTGGGGTTTCGGGCTTTGATATCGAGTATTCATTCACACATTCAGAAATAAATGGTAACAGTTCCAACTATTGAAATTTGCCAAATCTCCTTATACCATTTATTTGAAGTAAACCCTTTCTGAATTTCAAGAAAACGAAAATGTACGCCGTTTTCTTTTCCTTCTTTACCTGTCGTAATTGTAATGTATGATTTCGAATTTTTTTTTCCTAAGTTAAAGAAGAGAGCATAGTTTTAGTTGCTCACTCTTCGTAGTATAAAAACTGCAGATATTTAATTTATTGGTGTTGGGTAAAGTATAAGGTTATTGCTATCCATGGTTGACATTAGCTGCCGTTAGTTAAGTTCTGGCTTCAATTCTGATTAGCTGTACTGCTTTTCTTATTCTATGTATCTATTTTCTTTTCATCAAACGGGTCGATTTCTCATGTAATTTCAAATGGTTCTCTTCCTCTAAGATTATTTTTCTTTCTTAAGAATGCTATGCAGAAAGCCTTGGCAACGCACGCGTTTTTCGTGCACGAGTGAATCAGTTCTCCTTTTTCTATTTCCTTGACCTGACATTCTTTGGCCATGCCTCTCTGAATGAATCCAGTTGTTGTACTGTAAACATAGACAATATATTATTTTAGTACACTAATGACTACGTTAATTATGTGACTCTTCCTCCTTTCTTTTAGTGGGGAGGAATGTTGTTGCAATCTTCTTGTAATGTCTTCTGTTTAACCTTTTGGCTACCAAGTACAACTGTGCAATTGTGACCTTATCCGCTCCAAAATGGCCATCACTCAAGCAGTAGACTGGCAAGCGCTGGTGGCGAATTCTAGGTTAAAGAAACAGACGATAAAATACTAACTCTGCAGCTGGAGTGGCGGCCATTTTGACACGGGAAAGTTAACAATATAGCCGAAAACGCCAGTCTGAGTGAAATGAATCCTCAATTCAAAACTTAAATACTGAACTTCAGAAACAACGAAATTGTGGACCCTACTTTTCCTTTCTTCTATCAGCCTTAAAACAAAAAAAAGTTGGTATCCTTTATTGCCAGGGGACAGCAGGTACATTTACACCCCCAGAACTAGAAGCTAACTAACCTGGTCGGTTTGTAGTGTGACCAGAGCTTTCTGCAGATCTCCTTGCTCTCTCCCTGCCTTACTTCGCTATTCGGAACATTATGTAAACAATCATTTACATCCCCCTCCTTCCAAGGCTTAGCATCAACAAAGAAGACCTTGAACTCGGGGCCTCTTAAACGTCTTCGATTTCGGTCCTTTGAAAGAAAAAACAGCCGAAGCTAATGAAGTTTAAACATAAATAATTGCTCTCAACCAAACACGTTTCTTGGTTTGAATTTGGATTTTTTTTTCTCTTCGAGTCAGTTTTATCTTTCTTTTCCCTCCAATTAAAATGTCCACTTGTATAAGAGACCAGGTTTATAAATTCTTTAGATGAAATAAAATATTGGATGGGCTCCATTTTATTTTAAACTGTCAAGCAAAACTGTCTACATAGGTTTCTTCAGTTTTCAGGTTGGTCCGGCTGGCTGGCTCTGTATGAATGTCGCGTACAGGTCGCTGCGATCGAGCTTGAGGGCTGAAACTCTTTATGTCTACAAAGAACTTTTTTTTTAAAAATCCCTCCTCCAAATAGTTTGTGTTTTTTCCAATTTGCAATGTAAGTGTATGCTAAATAGGACCCGGTTGCGTTCATTCTTTTGTTTTGTTCTAGACTTGTTTGTGATCTAACAAAAGGCATGAGAGGCGATCTTATTTTTTTAAATGATTGATCTCCCCCAACAGGGCATGCTGCAAAAAGACGTCTGTCACGTGAGGTTTCTATTGAGTGATTAACCTGACCTGTTTGTTTTTTGTTTTTTTTGCCCCCCCCCCAAATCATGTAGTTTGTTAATTTACTATCAGGGCCCATGGAAACCCCATTTTGGTGTTGTCACCTAATATAATCCATTTTTATCCCATGCCGACTGTCTTCTACCACATTCTTCACATGTATCCTCTTATACTATTCCTTTTTTCCCCTCCAAATCTTCGCTGACTTCCCATGTTTGTTTGTTTGTTTGTGTTGTTTATTTATTTTTATTTTTTTATCCAAATGTTATGTAAACATGGATTAGTTTCATCACATGCAAATAAGGAATGCGCTCATATTTCCTTTTGCATTCACTCTTTTTTTTTCTTTTCTTTCCCTTAGCTCCTTTCTTCGATGAAGAATTTTAATGTATCGCCATTTTTATGTCCTTCCATTCCTACCAGCCTTTCAATATTTCGCTCATTGTCTCTTGATATCCAGCCAGCAAGCCTGTTTCCCTGTCATTTCGTCTCCATTCCTTCCTCTTCCTTTTCTACCTCTCTCACTTCTCTATCTCATCTCCATCTCTCTTATATGTGTATTTTTTTCATCGTTTTCTCTGTTTTTCTTTAGTTTTCTTATTCTCTACCTTCCCTTCGAATTCAGGTGATAAGGTATCAGTCAAAAGAACAACACTGCAATACGGATATTTCAACTGATTTTGTATTGATTAATCAAATAGAGTATTTTTGTAAATTTAGTTTGATAAAAAAAATTATATTGCGAATTTATTTCGTACCATATGTCACAGGAAGAATAAAATAATTGATAATTTGATTTTTCTTTTTAATGGTACTTTCATGATGTTGTCTTTTTGACCGGCCCCCTTCCCTCATCCCCTCTTTCCGTTCCTATTCATATCTCTTACTGTACCCAATCCCCTCTCGCTTATTATCAGATGGGTTTCTCGGTCAAAAAGCGAAACTGATTCTACCACAGAAGGTTAAGGGATCGGGCTGGTACTACACTATGATCCTTGCTAGAAAAAGACGTAACGGTTGTATGCATGAACGAGCCGTGTAACATGTAGAGTTTATACGTCTGTGTAAACAAAGTCAAAGGTGAAAACGCGTGTCCAAATCGAGTCTATTAAGTAATTATAGCGAGAGAAAAATGGAAATTTAATCATTACATTTCAAAGAACGAAATCAGTCTTAAAGGCTGACGTGTGGGCATCCATGAATAAATGGGTAGAGTATGTCATACGATATCTATATTCTTGAGCAACTTGAATTCAAAGTGTGGGTTGATGAAACCAATGTGGGAGAAAGGTAAAAGCAAATCTGCACTGATTGGACTTTGATGGCTGTCGTTTGTCTCACTCGATATCTATTCACTACTTGTTTATATAAGCTGTAATATCAATAGTAGGACTTCTTGAGCAAACATTAAACGAAAACGTCGAACAAGATTTGCCTTCACTCTGATTATTATTATCATTATTACGAACTTGTTACCACCCGTGAACAAATTCACGGATATATTCGAATATCTGTGAGATTATCTCTTATCAATTCACTACTTCAAAGCTGTTTCATAATTTTACATAAATGTTCACGTCTTATCAATTTCGTCTGTGATTTCATCAAAGTGACTGAACTCATTCAAGTTGAGAGTCCATTATTTCAAATGGTTAGTAGGAGATATTTTTTTTTATCAATACAACTGTTAACTTCAAGTAGAGTCCCGTGACAGAGGATCAAACAAAAAAGCACACTGTTTATCGTATATTTAGAGAGATATAGTGAGAAAGAGTCACTAGAATAATACCCGTCAAAAATGACCGTTTTTTAAATTTTATTTATAGATTGATTAATATTTTAGAATATTTCTATTTTTAAACACTTTTTTCAGTCACAGAAGTCTCACATTCTTCCTCTCTTTTGTCAGCTCCGAAGAGAATAAAACTTTGTTTTCCTTCATAGCGAACATAGTCAGCGTGTCAGCTACTGTAGTCAGCCACACTTTAGTTGCTGGCCTCTTAAGCCTCCCTCTCTTGAAGAGAGAGTAATAGCAGAACGTGTGTCTTTACCGTGACATGAACAGACAGATAAACAAATTTGGTAACTATGGTCTTTATATGCATTGACAGAAGATGATGGAATTATACATTCTCCGTTTTTGAATATCTCAAGTTTATAAAGACTGAAGATACTTTTATTTTCATTATTTTTTGTGTGTGGGGGGATAATCTTTCAGTTTCAGACTTTATTTACTCGTTGCTTAGTGTTTACGAAACCATGCTATCATGGATAGGATTAATTGAACAAATAAGTCAAACCTTTTATTCCCTCTCTAAATGATTACACATATAGTCACTAATGTCTGGTGATCGTGGAAAATGAAACCTTAATCACGGTTACATTTTTGCTTTTGACTGCATTTGAACCAAGCGTATGTAGGCCAACTTTTAGCTTTTCTTATCCCTGCCCATTGGCTTTACCGCTACTCCACCATTGCCAAACTTAGCTTGGGATATTTTTTTTTTTTTTTGCACTAAACAAATGTTTCTTGGTGTAAGGGGAAAATGATTGCGCGCCAAATTTTACAATTGGGGACCTAAAATCTGTTTTGACAAACTTGACACTCAATCTGTTTTGCATGGAAATTTAGGAAGATATATTGTCAGTGATCATGATATTGATGCAAGCATTAACGACAGACTTAACGATATTGTTGTATGTATAAGTTTACGTGGTGTTTGATTGAATAGGATACATCCAACATTATGATGATAGACACAATTTGGAAAACGAGTTTTAATCTAAAAATATGACTTAGGAATAAAAATTTGAACTTATTTTCCACAATCTCTGTCTCCATAATTTTATTCGTTTTTAGTTTTTATGGGTGATTTTGGTCAATATTTCTCATGCTTGGTCCGAGAGAACCGGGGATATGGTACTGATTGGAAATACGTGATTATCTCAGTCCTGAGCAAACCTGCAGAACAGTTCGTGTGTACGTGATACTAGATACTTTTTTCGTGTACAAGAATAGTACCCCCCCGCCCTTTGAAATCTCTCGACATGAACGTGTACAAAGCAAAATGCAGACAAATGCAAAAATCTGGAAAATCGCCATCGTTTACGTAGTTCACTTGCAAAAGAGAAGGCATTTTATTTGGATCAGTTCAAAAAAATCGATTTTCAAGGAGTTCTACCTTCTCACGTGTCAAGTCTGAAACCGTAAACCAGAGGATACCTGTGTCTGTCTGGAGAAAATGAAAAAGGTTTCCATTCTTCATGAACGTTCTCTTTCTTTTTGGTATTGACTGTTGTTAAGGAATACCTTCATAGGCACAAAGGATTCTTCCTCCTCCCCATTCATTGTGTTGTGATAATAACGCATTTTAGGCTAGTCAACAGTAAGTAACTGACTATACAATGGATAGCTATCGATTTTTTTTTTTTTACGCCTCTTTCTTCATTAAATTTTTTTTTTTTTTTTTTTTTTTTTAGAGTTTTAAAAAGTGATTATTTTCAACCGCTTCGGGCTTTTTGAAAAGGATACCACTTCAGACGTGAAACTAATTTTCATTGGAAAAGTATTTCACGGTTTTTCCTTTAGAAAAATATTCCATGTGCGCGCTCTCGCAAGAGAGAATGCATGCTGAAGATATTGGTGACTGCTACAACACTTGTTCGTAGTCGACAATTTTTTTTTTTTTTTCCACAATTTTTATTTATTTATTTCACAAAGGAGACTTCGGAAAATGGTATCATATGCCTTGTTTGGACTCTCTGAAGGCATACCGCAAATCTGACGGCTATTTGGAAACGATAACATCGAGGTTTATTCATACAATAAATGCGGTCTACTTAGAAATAAAATTGGATGATTTTAAATTGTGTTTTTATGGCATAACTCAATGTATACAGACGGATAGGAAATGGAAAATAGTCTCGTAACAATATCAGTAAATTATAGTTCATCAAATCTATATTGATGCTATGTATCTCGTAAGACTTTATAGAGAAAGCTTAAAAAGAGCAAAATGCCTTCAAATATCTTGCTTTCTCACACCTACAATGTAAAATTAAAGCCAATGACGTTTGTGTACATGATGCACTTCGAAATTATATTTCTGGTGCGATTATTATGTTATTTTAATCGCAGGATTACGCAGTTCCACATCAGCGACGAATGTTTTTCATTCTGTCCTGATGATGGCTGTGTCTTCAATATCTGTAACGTTTTATGAATGAATTTGTCACGTTTCAATGAGTGTTGCTTATCTTGAACGAGAAAGGAAATATTTCCCGGTTTATGTAATGTTACATCGATTTGTTTTTCCTCTCATTCTCCTGATTTGAAGAAATTCGAAGAGACAGTTGGGCTGAATAGAAAAACAGTTTTGAAGAGTACATTTTATATTGAAGAGTAATTTCATGTCAATAAAATGATTAAAGAATCTTTTATTTTTCTCCCTTTTTCTCGAAAAAAATAGCTGACTAAGAACAATTGTTTGGGACTGGTTGTTTTCCACTCTTTACAATTGAGTCTCTAAACAAATCCAAAAAGTGCCTCTCCGGGTCAATAAGTTATTTTTTTTTCTTTTTAGAATATGTCCTCAACGTATAAAGAGGTAGAAGAGGCGGTAATGGTGTTTGAGAGCTCTCTGGGTTCAGGAGTTAGGAAAATGCTACAGTTTCAGTCTTTTGCTAAATCTTAGATGACACTTTACAGATTTCAATTTTGATCGATTATTTTGAAGATTACTGACGCGATTAGATTTGATTCTTGTCTTTTGGGGTTGAAAATTCGAAAAATGAAAGTGTATAATTCTACTGCTCGAAAGAAATACATCAAAATGTTTGCGAATAAAGCGCTAAAATTGGTCCAGTACAGTGGTAGAAAACTTGGTGTGAGATTAAAACACGATGCTTGCAAGATTGGTTTCTAAAACATTATGCCTCTACTTGCTCCCTGTGTCTTTAGACAGTCGGCTGGAAGCCTGATTTTGTTGCACCAATCTTCCAAGTGTGTGTGTATGGGGGGGGGGGGCTGCATGTGGTGCTGAAAAGCAGAATCTGATTGAATTAGTCGTTTGGTCCGATAAAGTTACTATTTACTTAACTCTTACAATATAAACCGAACCACATCTAGTGTCTTACTCATCAAATGTAACGTATTTTAGAGGCACCGATGAAAAAAGTAATCGAAAAAGGTTCCTTCTCAACATGCTAAATTTTAATCCTTAATTTCTGTGCCGATAAAATCATTGCTCAGCGACGGACTAGTTAGACCGGAAGTAGGAAGTACTTCGGTCAAGGAAGTGTCGCCCCTATATTCTCACGTAGGCTGCCTTTATTCGCCATAAAAAATCCGAATTTTATCATTTTTTTTCTATTTCCAAGAAAAATTGAAAACATTCTTAAAGACAGAATTTTATTTTAGTTTGCTTTTTCTACTTTTTAGAACTATCGTCTTAATTAATTGAAAGCTACAGTTTCGATAGGATCAATATTCTCGAACCAACTGGAGATTGTTATCTTTTTAAAGCAATTGACACAAAGTACGGTGAACTCGTGTGATTTGTATTCATTTTGAATGTTTAGAAATCCAAGCAAGGCTGGGTAATTCTTCTAGTAACACACAGAAAGCTATCAAATAATGACGTATCCTATTCAGATTTTTTTTAAATCCTTAATTTTCAACTACTTCATAAAAAAATAATCTTCCTTGCATGAAAAAGAAAAGGCTTCTTTACTTTGAAATTATGGACGCTAGCTTTTGGTGGGGACTAACGATAAAGAACTGAATACTGTTTCGCCATCCTTCTCAGTTCGACTAACTCAGAAAAGCTACATGAAATTGTTTGAGGGTGACTGTGATAGATTCAGCATTCAAACCTTGTTAAAACCTCTTTATTTGCCTGACACCCCTTAGCCACAAATGATAAAGCTTCATTCTGCCTGACGCCTAGCCACAAATAACATAAACAAAGCTTTCTACTGCCTGACACCTCTCAGCCACTAATAAAATAAACAAAACTTTCTACTGCCTGACACCTCTCAGCCACTAATAACATAAACAAAACTTTCTGCTGCCTGACACCTCTTAGCCACTAATAACATAAACAAAGCTTTCTATTGCCTGACACCCCTTAGCCACCAATCACATAGACAAAGCTTCCTTCTGCCTGATGCTTAGCTACTAATAATGTAAACAATGCTTCCAACTGCCTGACATTCCTTAGCCACTAATAACATGAACGAAGATTCCTAACTAGAGCTAGATGGTCTGTCCGGCAGCAATTAATAAAAGATATCGTGATGCTTAAAATTGTTGTGGCATGAATTTTCCGAGTGGAATTTCTCAAAGATCTGTGACCGGTTAAGTAATTTCTGACTGCAGTTAATGTATCCTGTGGTGTTGTTACTCGCATCGAGTGTGTAGGTTGATGGGTATAAACAGATCTGTTCATGTAGACAAGCCTTTCTTGACCTGGACAAACTACAGTGGTGTAGCGTTATTGAGACTGTGTTCCCTTACGTTTTGTAGGTAGGGGAACGGCGTTTCCTACTATCTATACACTGCAAACATCCTCGGTACAATTCACTAATAAGAAAGGTTTGCCAATATGAGTCCAAATTACTCATCCCACATGGTCTCAAAATGTATCTGAATTTGATTAGGTTTTCAAAACTTTCTCTGGTGAATTGGGGGGGGGGGCTGAACCCCTTCCTCCCCCCGATAGCAGGCAGCTCTACGTTCCCTAACTTCCTTCCGGTTGAGAAAAATTATGTGTCCCTGATGAACTCTTGTGAAATCCTTTAAATGTCAAGAATATGAGAGCGTCTAACCCCTGTAGATGAACGCTTAGAATAACTGCGAACTGAAATATGAAATATGTATCTTTTAAACTTTGCAAATGACAAATAATTGTTTCTATTTAGCGTTTTCTGTTTTGGTAAATTTTATTTTCATCTCACCACTCCGAACTTGATCTCTTCTGAGTTTTTTTTCGAAGCATGAATACCATTCAGTGAATTATTCAGATGAACCTCGTAACTATTAATTTGGGACAAGTTCTTTTCTTTTTAAATCTTATCTTTTACTTTTCATCATACCGCTCAGGTCGAGACTTTCTTCCACTGAAGTGAGAGGCGTAAATCCATCGAATTGTTTTAGCTAATGAGACTTGGATTTAGACTGCGCCTGGCCTTTAAGCCCCCGTGTAAGAATCGGTCAAGACGACGTCCATGTAAGACGTGCTCCGGGATGCGAGTTAGTCTCTTCAAAAGCTAGATCTTTGTTTCTGTTTTGCTCTTCTTACTTTTAAAGTCGAAGAGTACATCGACTGAAACGTTGTGATAAAAACGACACTAAGATGAGAGAAAAACTAGCGAAAAAAATAATCAAAATACTTAATCTAAAAATTCAGATGAGTTTACCAGCATCATTTTTGTTTTAATCATAACGTCTCTGATCGTCCTCTGACCTTCTTCATTTATACATTGCAGGAATCCATATTAAAATACTGAGGCCTAAAAAGAAGAGGAAGAAAGAAATAGATTTGCATCTTTTTTCGTCGAGTAGCAATTTATTCGTGATGCCATCTTGTTTCTATTTATCTTCATCATAACAACAACACTCTTTCCAATCTTCGTTGCCCGACCATGTTCCATCTAAATGTTTTATAATCAAGGATCAGTTTCATATGCAAAGAAAAAGAAAGAGAAACGAACCAATATTTTACTGCGTCCTCTTGCTCTATCTTTCTTTTGCTCCTTCTTTCCATGAAGGATGTTAATGTATCGCCATTTTTATTCCTTTCTACCACTATCTGCCTCTAAGTCTTTCGCTCATTGTCTCTTTAATTCCAACTGGTCTCTGTCTCTCTTTTGTCTCCATCCCTCTCCGTTCTATTTCCTTTCACCATTCCTCTCTAGCTTTCCTCCCTCCTAACATTCCTCCTTCGCATACTGTCTGTCCTCACTCCCCTCTTCCATAATTCCTTCACGCTTGATATTATTATGGGAGCTTTTTGACCAGAAAGCATAACTGATTCCAGTTCAGAGGATAGGGAAGATACATCACTCTACATCTAGATAGAGAAGCGTATTAATTCTGGGTAGAGAAGCGTAATGGTCTCGAATACAAACAAGCAGAATAATATTGTCGAATGAATATACCTGTTTCGAATATTTTGAGTTTATGGATACTGAAGTTATTTTCTTAATGAAAAATGATTTTTCAATCTTGGGTTTTATTTGCTTGCTCGTTGTTTTGTGAAAATATTTTTGGAAAATAATGATTGGAAAAAAAAGTAGTCATTTCTTACGGTGGATGAGAAGAATTTAATAACAAAAACAGGAAATTTTGTAATTGTGGGCCTCAAATCTTTTCTACCAATTTTCTGCATTATATATGTTGTGCGACGAAAATGAAAAAGGATTGTCCGTTGTCCGAACTAAATTGGATAGGGCTTTTATATTTATACTGAAACTGAATTGCAAGAGATTTTCTATAGAAATACATCGATAACCAAGAATAAAATGTAAGAACAATGCAGGCAGTATTGATAAAAAAGATATAGATATATTTCGAGAGGACTTTCCACGATTATGGGATCTTTCGCCTGTGCGATGTGTTTTATGGTGACGTACGCACAGCCAATCCTACCCTTTTAAACCCAAGGGTTTGCATCGTATGGTCCACTGAGGTGGCTCGATTAGGAGCGAGACCCCAAAGGTCGAAGGTTTGACCAGATAATTATTTTCTTCCAAATTATTGAATTCGTCGACGAAGAGAATCGTGACTCAACGAGCGTTCACAGATATCCGCTCTACTTTTTAACACTGACTAAAAACTAGCATTCGTATTCGGTGATACTTTATAAATACATCTATACATATGACCGCGTTTTAATTTCATTCTATGCATTCAATCTCTTGAGCCTCTGGATTGGTTGCAAACGCATGTATTGATATTTACTAGGTCTAACCAAATAACGACACGTGACCAAATGAGGACAAATGGTATCTAGGAAGATGATTGCTCCATATAGGGTGGGTCTGTATATCTGCCTCAACTGAAAATCAGTATTCGAAATTTTTGCTTTTATGTAGGCTCGAATGTTGGTCATTGACACTGGTGGCAATAATGCAACTATCTCATCCATAAGGCAGTCTGGATAAATGTACAGACATAATTCAGAATTATTTTTAAAAGCCACCATTTACTTTATGAACACTGTGCACCGAGACACTTGCCCCTGAGAATCTATGAAGAAGAAAAATCTGTTATTTATTTAGTAAATTAAATACGGTGTGCTTTTAAATTCTGAATTCAGTGAGATCCTCTATTCTTGGAAAATAAAACAGCTTGCGATTACCCCGAAATAGACTGCCTTATTCTTTTGTGTATGTATTGAATGTGTTTATCTGTAAACCCTTTTACCAAACCCTTATTTAGACCTGTCAAAAGTGAAAACCTAACCTAAACGTCTGGGTTTTGTTTGAAATCTGTCAGTTTCTTATAAAATGTTTGCTTTTAAACAGATGTAATCGAGTCAAATAATATTATTCTCTCATGTCTCTGACTATCGTTTGCAAATAGACGCCATTAATGTTTGAGCATTAACAGTGTATACTGAATTTAATAAGCAATCATGGATGTGCATATTTGATTAAACATTTTGAATTCTGACTTTCATTAGATGAAGTATTGTCTTCCATAGTCAATTTTTCCCCGCTAGTATTTCATTTCATCCTAATTTTTTTTTTTTTTTTCAGTTTTTTTTTTTTTCATTGTAACCTACTCAGACAGTGAGACTACGGCAGCAAGAAAATCTTGCATATTGATAGTAAAGAACAAATAATAAGCTCTAGTCGAGACTCGAACTCTTGCCTGTTTACCTCGGGTAGCTACATAGATTTGGTCTTCTGTCAGTTATAAGAGCTCCAGTAGCTAAGTCAGTAGAGCAGTGCTGTACATTTTGAACGGTCACCAATTCTGTTACCACTCCATAGATTACACTATCATTGTATTTACAGACGAAAAAATTATCTCCAAAACTTCACATAATTCTGAAGAAACGATTTTAAGCTAAGTATATTTTGACTATATAGTTAAGCCAAAACGAACTCTCCTCTGCAAGCTTTACTTCCTAGAGAAGTATATTTTGAAGATTCTAACCGATTCTCATTTATTAGTGCTAAATAGACGATGATGGTAATTATAAACTTAAAAAGAAAAACGGACTAAACGATTTTACTAATTTAGTCTTGTCTTGTGTACTAGGATGCTATTGGTAAGACTAAAGCGAATGAACTCATGACCATGGAGAAAGTTCTGCAGATCATTACTATTTTAGCAGGTTCCATAATTGCAGCCTTGAGCTCTACTAAGCTAAGTTTAGTAAATGAGGATACCAAAAAGTATACCACTAAATATAATAATTTTCAGTGTCTAGGAGCGACGTCAGAAGGGATAAGGCTCAACTAACACAATACTTATTTCCTCTTGTACAACGTTTCGGCGGATCCATTGTTGAGCATTCGTCGGCAGAATAATCCATTCGAAAAAAAACAAAACACGTTTCTTCAGAATATGGCGTCAAAAGAATGGTCGTTAATATAAAGACTGATCAATCCAGTTCAGCGTTTCTAGATAAAAGAACGGGAAGAAGTTTAAATATTCTAGCAAATTTTAGGAAGTTACGGTAGGGGCTTAGTAAGTCAAGTTCAGTCAAGGGAACCTAAGGGTCACTTTTGACCTGTGGTTGCACGCGCGCGCACACACACACACACACACACACACACACATAACCACTTGATAAGGTGTGTTTTAAGGGGACCAGAGTACGTTGTTTACATGTAATGAATCGCACAAAATGATGAAATGTATACATTCATCATTACATTTCATTTTTTCCTCTTTTTTTTTTTTTTTTTTCAAGCAACTTCCAGTAAAGCTTCATACGTGTGTGTTATTAAGAATTGGATACATGATCCGACGGAATGATTATAAATTGTTATATTGGAACTCTTATTTGAAATGTTGTTCCGATATTACACAGAATGTATCACTTGGCCTAGACTACGTAAATGGGATTAAGAATTAAAGAGACTGGGGTTGCCGCAGGATTTTCTCCAATTGTTTATTGCATTTATCTTGTCTAGGTTAAGTGATTCATAATCTATGTAATAGCAGAAGATCATTTCAAATGAGTCTCAATACATAGCAGTTTATAATCATTCAGTCAGATCATATATATATATATATATATATATATATATATATATTAGTTTTAATTTACTATGTTCTATTAAAACCAGCAATTCGTTAGGAAGACCCTCTTTACTTTTCACTTATAATGCCTGTAAAGTTGCCCCCCGCTTTATAGGGCAAAGACTCCTCCCTCTAATCAGCTGTAAATTTGTCCGATGAGGTCAGACAACAAGCAATCTATTGTTGTGGTTACGTTGCACCATTGGCAAGGTAAGATAAGGCTACGCGCCGTGAGCGGAGATTGGTCGTAGTATTTTTCCTTGGCGAGATCTGAAAACTTGGTTATCTTACCTGTCAGGTGGGGCTAATATAAGTAGTGGATTTGAGATGATTAATCGTATTTTTCTTTTGTAATACCTAAAATGGAAAGTTCACATTGACGTCAGTTGCTAAGTTATAAAAACATTCGACAGAAAACACATACGAACGTAAAACCCTGGATATGTCTGTCTTCTTGAGATAGATACGTATTCCCCTAGTGGCCAAGGCGAATGCCAGGATTTCGAATTTTTTTTTTCAAAACAAGCCGTTCTCTCAATTCGGTGCTATTTAGGACATGTGCTTGACTAAGCTAACCGTAGTAAATATTTTGGGTATCTAACGTAATTATGCCTACCAAACTGCTTTCGCAGGCGACGACTATTACTGTAGTAAGTTCGGTCCTCACTGGGTGATCTATTATTGCGTCGTGCTAGTCTGAAATATGTTCAGTAAATATCAAGGTCGCCTGCCGTAGAGAGATGGCCAGTAAGTTAGTTCCTCGGACTATTGTTTTTATAGCGAATTCGAACCCCTTACACCCTTTTGTCCATACGAAATACTTACTTTAGTACTGGTTTCCTCCGCTATAACGTAAAGCGAAAATGCAATCACCATGTGTATTTATATCAGGGACAGTTTTTAGCCCATGTTGACCCACTCCAAATAATTTACTTATTCTTACCTTGATTTTGAAGGTCTTGGTTTGTCGATTGATGTGGGGAGCTTGGAATACGACAGTATATTTGACAGTCTATCTAGCTTCTCTCATTTTCCATCACACAATCCTTAAAGGCACACAGAAAAATCAGCTAAAATCATTTCATCTCTTTCAAAATCTTAGGTCTGGGAACGCTCAATTTTTTCTCAATATAAATCAATGGTTGTTGCTTCTTCGCTCTACGCCATTTCGGCTTAAGTGTTTCGTCGGAAAACTCTACTATTGGAATGTGAGGGAAACCTCTATTGATTATTGTTCTCAACGCGAAACAAAATAGATCGATACAACAATGGCTGCGTGGTCTAAATTGAGTATTTAACTTACCACGTTATTTATTGTGCACTAAATTATGGAGAGATTTGAGGTATATATGACACTACAAAGTTGGCTCTAATGTTTAATATGAATATCTTGCATGCCATAGGTTGAATTCGGACAAGATTTCGAAAGGAACATATACTAGCTATTTCCCTCCTACACATTTGAATAAGGATTACGTTTTTCTCATGTAGCATACTATTAATACCGCCTTTTTCTTCTATTTCTACCGTAGTGCAACAATCAACAATCTCTCTCCAAAGTTTAATTCTCTCGTCTCGTGAGTATGATCCACACTAGGTGCTTTGTGAATATTTTGGATTTGAGCTGTGATAAACTGACTTTACTGCTATGTAATCAATGTTCTTAGGGCTTCCTGATTTGATGTCCAATTGATGACAAAGCTGATGCTGAAACGTGACTTTCGCCTTGTGTTATTTTGTTCATTTTTATACTGCCCTATTTCTTCTTCAATTTGTTTATTACGATTTCTATTCTAAAGAGCCAATTGTTCAATTTGTAAGAGGCTCTTAAAATACATCCATCGAATAGATGGTCGTCTGTAGTCGTGTTTCTTCAACCAGTAAATGTTTTCCAACATTTTAAAAATAAATAGTTGTGGGGTGTGTTCTGTACATGACTATCTCTAAATACCGGGTTACCATTGCAACAGAAGACATTCCTTATAGTCACTGGCCAGCTACGTTCACTCCTAAATATTAATCATGTTCTCTGATAAGCGAACAACTTGACCTCCTGAGTGTACATGCGCGAAACTTTAACGCATATCTCTATGAAGTCGTTGACCCGTCCTTTGATTAGAAACTCTGACATTATGGTGATTGTGATGTGAGAGTTATATCTTGAATATCTAAGTGAGAGGTATTTGTTTGTTTGTCTGTCTTGCTATAGAACGTATCTATACACGTTTGCAACCTGACCAGAATTGGCATGCCTTATCAATGAACCTTGGAGGGAGTTTTAAAACGATGGAAAAAAAATTAAAGAGGGGGTTCGATGTACAATGTAAGTATAATGCCGAGGTGGAACCCTACAAATCATCTTATTTTACGTGTGTATATATAATTATCGAAGGGATTAAAACTGAGGGATCCCCTTCAAGGGGTCATAAGTGAAGGAGACCTCTTCAACGTCACCTTTATGTATATACGATATTGTTAACTGATTCAATAAGTTTCCTTCGGTGTCTCAGAATTGTTATTTCCGATGATACTATTACACGAAGAAGATTTATATACATGGCAGATATTTATTTATAACGATGCTATCAAGTCTGGTTCAGCGCATGATTTTCTGAGGAGAAGGCTACGAGCTTTCATCTAACTGATTGTGTGTGTATGTAATACGTACCATTATTAATTGTGATGTGATTTTTCAAACAAATACGTCAAAACCTCAATTCACTCCAATGACCTCGTATATAGTGACTTGATCAACTCTGGATCTGGAATGAAACTGTCAGTTGTATTTTAGCGCCGATTGCATTTAAATCCGATTTACGAAAGCACAGTTTCATTTTTTTTATTGCTTCTTTTTGACTATCGTTAATTCTCTCTCATTTTCTGCACTAAATCTTAATGACGAGAAGTTAAAAACACAAGTACCGAATTTCACAATATGGGCTTCAGTCAGTGTGTTGAGTGTTGAAGATCATGAAGAAAGGGAATGACTTTGTTCTGGAATTAATGCAAGCGTTACATATAGAAGGCGGCAATTGTATAATATTATACTAGTCTACCTTTGCCACCAGAAAAAAATGACTAAAATATTGAGTATTTTTGCAATTGCATTATACTTACAAAACAGGAAACATATCGCGTAGCATTTTTTTGTTCATGCTCCGTATTCCCCGAATATCAAACTGATCTAAAGGTAGAATATAGCAAACACACTTTATCAAGTCTAACCTAAAATGTCATTGGTTAATTCACCTTCCTATTATTATGTCATAGGAAATCTGATCACATATTAAGACAGCTTGAGTTTAACTGAAACTTGAAATTAGAACACTTATATTGAAAAATGAATTGCCCAAAGAGCTTTAGGCTCCTTAGTGCCGATACGTACATAAATGACCCTATCATTTTTACGAGTAGATTGTAGTTATTTCATATTGGATAGAAATTCTGTTTTGTACTCTAAAATACTCTTATAGATATAATTTTGCGGAAATGTGAGAGCTTAATTACTGTTCCTTTCATCATAGTAGTCATTGGCTTTCAGTGCTCGTAATATTTGTGTCGATTACTTATCCAGATCGAATAGCATTTCGTCAGCACTTCTTGTGTAATTTGATCTACACGGATCGAATATTGCGTTTCTCTGGCATCTCTAAGAAACTAATTTGTCTATGGTCAGAAACCGATTTAGTAGTGGTAGAAAGGATGGTGTCATGGCCTATGACGTCAGCGCCTATGACGTCAGGCATGATCGGAACTACTTTGTTGACCCAGCTACTCCTATCATTTGAGAAATCTCCGTGTGTTTGTGTATGTGGGTTGTATTTAACGAGAAAACGCGACAACTGACCATTGTACCTTGTCAATTTCGCCAAATTTGATATGTGCACCGGACAGTGCAGTCTTCTTAATGTGGGGGCTGCTCGATTAACAATATACATATATATTTGAAATGAACACGAATTTCTTTGGCCGTTTAAGTGACGTGGTTAAGACGCGACGTTTTGATTCTAATCATTCAGGAATTAAATCGATAGGGAGGAAATCAGTGTTTTTTTTTCTCTGTAAAACCAAATTGAATTATTGTAAGGATGATGTAGCGGTATGTTTCGATTGTGGCTATTAACGTCATCATGGACCGATGATACTATTTGCTCCCCGACATTGACTGGAACACATTTTTCCTTGACACCGTATAACGTCATATACAAACGTAAACAAATGACACCTATTTTCGAAAGTTTCTTTACTCTCAGATATTTGAAGAGAGGAATTTTTGCGCTTTTGATCTGAGGAAAAAAAGAAATAAGAATAAAACAGTTTTTCAAGTCTCGAAAGTTATCATAAAATATATGTTCTGTTTTCTATGGAAGGTAGGTTTTATATAAATTTTTATTTTTTTTTTTTTAAATTTTCGAAAGTTACCAACCTTTTTTGAGGGAAGTATTTCTTAGTGTATTTGGAATATATAAGAAATTATGTGGCATGAAAAACAAATCTAATAGTATTTTTTTCAAGTGTTTTGATTAAATTGAAACTACATATTTACTCAATTTTGTAAAGATAGTGACGGTGAACATTTAACGCGTAGGTTTTCGGTGACACGCGGCGGAATTTGAAGAAAAACCTGTTTAGATGTCATTTTATTATCCTAGTTTTATAAGTATAATTTGAATATCAAGTTATATTTAAACATCAGTTTTATGAATATATTTGTAAAAAAAGTAGACCCCCTAAGAACGTACTTAAAGCTAAAATAAATGTGACACTCAAACTCAATTACAGGATTTTTTTTTTTTTAAATTGGAATTTCGACACTTCGTGTTAAAACGGTTCTCATTCTTGGGTCAAGATTTGATTGAAGAGATTATCCTATAGGAAAACATTTTTTGCGCTTTCAATCCATGAAGACCTTTGCTACTGCCGTAAATATGTCAATTTCGAGAAAAACTAATTTTAAAGGTCTACTAACAGTTGAACGGAAAGCACCATTTTTTCTTTCTGTCAGTCAGTAATTTTCAAAATTTCTTTTTCTTTTTTCTGTTTCATCTACTTTTCGACTTTCTTTGCTGTAAGATTGAAAACACAAAAATTATTATTTTTTTTTTTTTTTGCTCTTTTAGGGTGGTTAACTTTCGAAAATAATGTATTAGCCCCCAAAATACCTTTTTTGATACAAAATAGAACATCTTTTTTTGTTTTCCTGGTGACTAGTAACTTTCGAAACTAGAAAAAAACCTACTTTTTGTTCGTTTGTTTTTTTGGGTTTTTTTTTTATCCAACTTAAGGACTGAAATCATAGAACATAATGTTTTAAATTTTTTTTCTCAAATTAAAAAATTACTTGTTTTCCTGGGGGTGAGCAACTATCGAAAACGCGTGCTTTGTTTACTTTTGTAAAACGACCGTCGTCATACGGTGTTAAGACAAAATATGTGCGTTAACTAAGTGGCCAATCTTGGGGGGGGGGGGCGAAAAGTAATATTTCATCTTGAATCATAAACAAATCCCTTTTTTTTCTCATTTCATCAAATCCAATTTTTCTACTTTTTCAACATTTCTGTTTTAATAATATGTTTTTGTTTTGTTTTTTTCCACCGGAAAAGAATGTAGAAATAATTTTTTCATCTACGTGGAATAGATGAGAATCTTTTCTCCCTTTTGATTTATAGATCCAAATTCGGATCAGTTGTTTCGTAAGTCGAACGGGAAATCATTTTACGTGACAATTATGGTAGGCTGCTTCACACACCATAAAGTACGGCCCCCTTCCAAGCATACACCTTTGGAACGGACATGCCCTAGTGAATATCAATTATTCGTTATGTTATTCAGTTGGTTTGCTTATGGTGTTTCTTAAAATTCACTTGCCTGGCGCTTCTCCGTCTGAGTCACCGATGTTTAGAAGCAATAACTGGCAGATAAAAATCATTCGATAAAAATGTCGTAATAGAAGGGGAAAAAAATTGAGATAAAATTAATGAACCAAGCTGCAAAGCCCCAACTTGAAACGGGATAGAATCAAAAGGTTTCTGAACAAGGAATTATCAATAAAGATGATAGAAGATCTGGTTTTAAACGAGACCATAGACAAGCAACGGAAACAGACGTCATTCAAGCGTATAGGCTAGCCATGGTATCGGAATCTAATGTTCAAACGGCATTTCCTCTGTGTCTGTAACGCGTTTTTAAAACTCAATAAAATAATAATACTGATCTAGTGATTTCAATCAGAATGGGTTATTCTGTACGATACGAGTGTTTTAAATCTGTGCAAATTCTCTTCAATGTCTCTCTAGATTGAACAGAATATAAAAAGGTAAGAGTTAAGTGAGCCAGCTTTTCTTTCAATATTTCACTGAATAAAAATGCAGATATTTCGTTTTCTGGGTGGACAATTACGGGTGAAAAAAATTTGCCTTACATCAAAACGAAAAAGCATACAAGTCTGCCTCTTTTAAAAAAATTTTCAGCTAGCTTAACTTGGTACGGCACAATGTTACAAATGTGGGGAGCACCCAGTGATGTTCGAACTTGTTGTGTAAGAACGGTATGCGAAAGTGTTTTTTTTTAACCATTGCCCCACAGCCAGAAAATGAATCATGTCTATTTTCTCGTCACAAAAGTGCATAACGCCTATGAATGAGAATTAAAGATTTTACAAGAGTTCATCATGTTGTAATCTTCTTCCAATGGTTAACTCTGAAGTCGGCATTTATGCTTCTACTAAACAAACAAAAAGGAATCGTTTGCTTGAACTTTTAGTGGACTCTGTGTAAGTTTAAATAATCAAATCATCTGACTCTAAAAACACGCTTTGCTGAATCAAAAAGTCCACCATTTGTGAGGGTGAAAATGTATAGAGTAGGATTAGTTGCATTAAAAAGTGGCATGAATCTGCGACACTGAAGGTAGCTGAATCACGACTCACAACGTTGATCCCCAGAGATCAGGTGCGAGGCTGGGGCCGGCAGAAAGTATGATAGCGTGACAAACTAGATAGATTTAGGAAGTACTGACTCCGCTACGCCCAGGATAGAGAGGTTCGGTGAATCTTGGGGAAGGTCTATGTCCAACGACGGACACTAAGAGACTGATGATGATGAATAAACGACTGCCTAAAAGCGTGTTTGAAATGCAGAGAATTGGAGCTTTTTTTAACGTTAGTAAAAACAAAAAATTATAGTCGTATTTTTTTGTTGATACACTTTGAAAAAGAGCATAAGCATAGATGGAGTTTTGTTGTTAAAGCTTGTGTGGCAAATTCGATTTTTTTCCTAATCGACGTAAAAAAAAAAATAAAAATAAAAAAATACTAAAGAATATCATGTTTTTTTTTTTCTTATTCTTCACTTGAAATCTTGGTTAAGTATAATTACACCAGAATGATACTGCCTCCTATGGTCTCTCATACACAAAACTACCCGCCTAAACGAACAACTCCGGTACGTTTTACTGCCCTAATGTTTCATGGTGGATTCCCGCCATCGACTGCAGCTGAGATCCAAAAACTATCCTCACCCGAAATGTGGGTCCATGTCCTTCCCCCCCAGACAGCACCATCTCACTGACTCAAGAGCAATAGGGTCAAAGGTATTTTCAAATGATAGTGTCAAAAACCAAGCCCAGAGGTTGGCTGTGTGAGTGAGTATGTGGTTTTAAAAAAATTATGTGAAAGGCTGAGTCACATTTCTCATATCTGCGGTTATGCAAAATGTTGCAGATATTCTGATAATATACCTATTTCTCTCTGCCTATGCTGATAACGATGTAAGGATAGTCACAATTATCCATGCAAGACCAAATGTGGTCAATATGCGGAATCTCGGGACTTGCACATGCCACATAATTGATTTGAACATTTTAATTTAGGAAAAACAAAAGCTTCCGTTTTTCTGCCTTGTTTATGTACACAAAAACACTGATTTTAACATCGGTGATTTTGATTCAACTGACTCTAAGGTGCTACCAAAGTTTTGGGGGAATTCTAGGGGCGAAATGACCTCCTCAAAAAGCGAGTTTTACAGACAATGTATGTTTTCTCTTATATATATCCCCTCGTTGTCAAATTTGGTTTAAAGTTTGAAGTTTTAGGAGCATCTTTTTATTGATGATGCCTTCCCTCTCTATATATTAAGCTTTTGTTCGCGACAGCTGTTGTTCATTTAATTTCATCCTAACCATTTTTATTCTTTATTACCCACTTCTCTTCTCAATAGGGGTAATTTGATTTAGGGCGAGATTGAACCCACTTGACCAATCGACGTTATGATTATTCTGACCTTAGGAAAACCCTAACCCGTTAAGTGAAGGCTGGGGATTACCGGTTCGGGGACAATAGTAGAGTGTATCGCCTTGATATTTTGCAAGCTGTCACTCGCACAGGAAGGTTCAATGAGAGCGTAAATAACGTAAAATAGAATTGAATTTCACTGACATGGTTTTAGCCAATCAGAAACAGTTTGGAAGCCAAACTAAAGAGCAAAAGATTTATCAGTTTCCCTGTCCCCTCTCCCTCTCTCCACCGAGAGCGGCCATATTCGTTTTCCTTGACGTTGCCTAACCTTCTAGCCACGTATACGCACTGTAGTAATGCCAAACATAGATGGAACCACTATAGCCTCTTATTTCGTTCATTCGGGTAAGTTGCTGCAATCCTTAAACAGAAGGTTTCGTAACTTGAAATGAAACGAGAAATGCTCTACCGCCGCAACCTAGCCTGGAAAAAGGAAACATCTTTTGGTTTTCAATGAATATCTTCTAACTGGAATTTTATCTTAAGCATCGAAGATGTACATATCCTCTTACAAATGTGATTCAATGTGGTGAACAAGGTGACAATTGAAAGGAAATGGCTACATTTGGTCTTCAGAAATAATCTTATCTCTATTAAAGATGGAACCACCACAGATTCGTAATTCTTTTCTCGTCTTAATCAAGAAAGTAATAATGTTTAGAACAGATCACCACAATCAAAAGATGTTCCTTGCCTTATTATGTAGCTGTGAATAAACAAAAATGGCTGAATTTGATCTCGAGAATTCTGGCAGCCACGAGATTAACTATTTATACGAAGCAATAGAAGAAAAGTGATCCATGTATCCGTGTATTTAATACAGCACAATGCAATATTCTTTGCTATATTCATTAATCAAAAGAAAAAAAATGTGGTTTTAGTCTTTTTTCGAGCTGAGATTAAACAAATATTTTAACCTAAGATTATCAAGTATGGTCTCCAGAAACTAATTGGCCCAGAAGTTAATGTGAATGTTAGATGTAAACAATAAAGAATCCGGATCAGGACCCATTGGAATTCCATAAAGAACCTTTGTGAATAAATACAAAACCAATTCCTATAATTTATATGGTTGGAATTTATCTACAAGTTTAAATGGTGATTTATCCAATCACAAATTTACATCGACTTAATAAAAAAAAAAGACTTGATTTTTTAAGACCAATGGAAGACTATGAATTCCTAGTGAAAAATATTCCTTTTTTTTTTTTTTTTAACTTCTATGCTCGACTGTATCGAACTCGTACGTTTTGCAATATATTGATTAGGGAAAAGCAGTGAGAAGGTCTGAGTAGAAAGGCCTTGAATGAAATGTATATACTAGCATGGTACACGTGAAAAATGGCAGTGTTTATGTGTGGATCGACATATCTGCCTAGGATCAGAGTGTGTGTGATCAGCTTAGGATCAAAATGTCAGTCACCGACCCTCTGCTTAGCATCAGAGTGTAGTATCTAGGCGCTCTTTGAAAAGTCTTACATCATATACGTATGTGTGTGATCGCTATACATTCGATATACTTGGAATATCATTATCATTCTTATCCTTGCTAACGAAATTTGAGAGGTATATGTATTCGGTCGCGCCGCCCTGTCTGTCCACATGATATCCCTGAAGGTACTTAATGGAATTTCGTCGAAAGCTTGTTCATAGGTTACGGAAGACGTGGTTAAAATTTGGGGCTGATCAAAGTATTTTTTTTTTCTTGGTTATTTGATATTTTTCTGGGTTTTTTTTTCTAACTTGGGGAGGGCAGGTTGCTTTTTTTTTTCTTCATACGCCCATGACTGTCTACACGATATCTCTGAAGTTCTCAATGAATTTATTTTAAATTTCATGAAGGGTGGATAATAGGCTTAGTTTTGGGAGGGATCAGTGCACAATTACTGCTCCTACGTCGTAGTTATGCCAACGCCACATGATATTGGCAAAATTCCATGTCTGTCCCGAAGTTCTTAAGGAAATTTTGTGGAAAGATGGACAATGGGCAATAAAGGAAGTGTTTACATTTTTGTGTGGATTTTGTGAGAATTTCTCCCCCCCCCCGACAATGGCGTTGGCAGAGGCATGCGCTCTTGGGTTGCTTTCTAGTTATCATATCTCTTATACCATCTTATGAAAAAAAAAATAAACAACACTCAACGTAGCCATGATATTATGAAACTTGAATAGCCTGAATTTAATAGCACTCATGCTCAGCGGGTTTGTACGCGTCCCACATACCGACACGCCTGTCCAACCAATAGAGTCAATTTTAAGTTCGTGACTTAGTTGTGTCTATGAAACTGAACCTACCAGTGACAGGTTGCTATCAGCTTTCCTGCTGCAGGCCGCGCTTTCTGTGCTTCGTTGTTCGGCAAATAAATAGAATGTTCATGTGACGGTTTGGGTTCTTCCGCTTAAGAGAAGACGACAAATAAATGTCGATTCTTGGTCGGACTGGGTTGTTGACGGCTTTGGCTTCGCGAATGAAAAATAAAATCTAAGGCGGTGTTCCACTTACAATACAGGACTAGCATGTCCTGTCGCTGTGGTCTGAAAGGGTTAGGATGAATTCCTGGTTTTACGACTTTTTCTCAACACCGGTTCCAAGGTCTTTGTTGAAAAAAAAAGCAGATAGTCTGGAAGACTGTCTGTCGCCCTGATTTCCGGTCAGTAACCGTACCTTTTCCCGTAAGTTGAAGATTATTACTGCGTGCAAATGAAGAACAACGTCAAGAAAACTGAATCTGATCGGGAAAGAATATAGTGTTGCTCATTTGCGGTAGTCGATACCATAGGAAGTGAGGGTTTTCTTTAATGAGTTCCTACACCTCTTCCATTGTGCTCCTATGTCAGTGACCCGTTCACAGTTCACCGTATGCACTTGTATATAAGTCGATCTCTTGTATAGGTCAACCTTTGACTTTTGGCAAATAAATTAATTAATGCTATGCTTCTTGTCTGGTTAACCTTTAGGTTTTGAGGCGAGTGGAACAACAAATTAAAGTAATGAAGCATCGCATGTTTGGCTACTTGAGATTTGCTATAATGAGGTAGGTCTTAACTAACAGGTCCGCACCTAACAGCTGCTGGAGTTTCAGTTTAATGGTTGATGTGAATTGTAATATCAAAGGTAAAAATATTGAAAGGCTCTTTTGCTTTTCACTGTTACTTCAACTACTGAAAGGATATATATATATATATATGTGTTTGACTATCGTTACTTATGTATGAGCACATACGTTATATCTTTGGAGATTATACCTCTATGACAACGATAGAAATCTAAGCATATAATAAACGTGTATGTTAATGTCTTCTGTTTATTTGCGCTCAGGCATCTCGTTGGGAAGTTTGCTTTCCTATTATAACATAACTAGGGTGATTACGTCACAGGAACTCAAAAAACTCTGTCTGGCTACACATTAAAACGACCTGGGTTGAGTTGAGACTTGAAAAAACTCCGAATTAGGATACTTGAATTATTCTAATGAAATTACTTATAAAATGGCTTTAGTTTCTTTAGTGTCGATCCATACACAAATAACCATGTCATTGTTTCTACGAGTTTATGCTAGTAAATTTAATAAAGAGCCAAGATAATCATCTCTTTATAATAACAGGTTTTCCTGTCCTGGAAGGGAAACCTTTTGTGAACCGGGGTGGCGTAGAGTGAAGAAGCAATTTCCATTACGGAGAAAATTTGGGGGCGTTCCAAGACCTCCCCACCAAATGGTGATATCATGATGGTGAAGGATACGCAGATTTTGGTATGAGTTGGGAGGAAGAGGTGTGCGCTGCCTTTATAACGACTCGCTGCAAATCAAAGGCTGAACATTATTTTCGCTTTTCACTCTTTTTCCGTTAAAGCGAAAAAGTGGCATATATCAGTATAGATTTTTTTTTTACAAGTACACGAAAGCATTAACTACAGAAGGAACACAATTCAGAAAAGATCTGTCTTGTGACAGCATATTATCCACCAGTGCAATCTTCGAGTGCATGTGAAGGCAGGATTTAGCATGCAGATTGGTGCTACACAATCTTCATGTCCCCCATTTTTCTGCATCTCTCACTTCGTGCCTCATTAATTAGTAAAGATCGATAAGACCTGCCTCGTGGTTGAAAAAGTTGCATCTTTCGCCATGGTACCTGCGGTCAGTGTTTGAGCCCAGATTGAAAGCTAGCATTTGAAAATGTTGATTCTTCTCGGCTATTCGGGAGGTTGGCGCTACACAATCGCTCTAACCCTAAGTTCTCTCATTAGGCCACGTGCCACATCACGAGCCCCAGTAGTCCATGGCAGTCGTTTCGAAACTGGGTCCACCAAATTACGCTCAGGGTTCTGCATCAGTGCGAAACTTGTGGGGGAGAAACATTACCCACCGTATAGACACCAAACACGTTATTGTACACAAACGTATATCGTATATTAGAATTTGAATAAAATGAAATCCATTTTAAATGAATATGAATTTTAAGGGCAGATATTGCTTTTCATTGTTTCTTTGATTATTGTTCATCAATTAGTCCAGAAACCGAATGCTAAAAACAGAGATCCGCCAGGATATTTTCTTTTACAAAAGGGGTCTATGAGTTCATCAGAGTTTCGAAACCACTGGTCTATGGTAGTTTTTAATTACAAGAATCTCTCTGCTTAAGATCAACTTAATGAAATCCTTGTTTGCGATTTAATTAATGAATATCATTTACAGTATAATTGATGGGGGCAAAGCCGATATTTTATCGTAATAAAAAGGCGATACGAACTCTGCTTGTAAATTATCTTACCTATGTACTACATTTTCAAGTCCAAAAGACGTGTCGTGTTCATTTAGTTAGTTTTAGATAGACATATCTGATTCAGGGATTTACTGACAATTCTTTTTCTTTTTTTTTTTTTTCTCTTTCTTTTTTTCTCTTTCTTTTTCTTTTCTCTTTCTTTTTCTTTTCCTTCTCTGTCTTTCCTCTTTCCTTCTGTCTTTCCTCTTTACTCTCTCTGTTTCCTTATCTCTTTCCTCTTTACTCTCTCTTCTCTTATCTCTTTACTCTCTCTCTTCTCTTATCTCTTTCTTCTTTACTCTCTCTCTCTCTCTCTTTCCTTATCTCTTTCCTCTTTACTCTCTCTCTCTCTTTCCTTATCTCTTTCCTCTTTACTCTCTCTCTCTCTCTTCCTCTCCCCTTTTTGACGAAAACAGATCATGTATCACGAGGAACCTGTAAGATTAGGTAAACAACGATCAACTTAACGACTGCCACAAGTGACGTTACACTTATTAATTTGCTGACTAATTTTCCTTATCTTATCACAACGTTTTAGGGTGACATCTTCTCTGACCATTGAAATAAGCAGCGTGAAATCCAAACATGTCGGCCCAGAACGTAATAGAAGACAGTAATAACAAGAATACTTGTTGATAAATGTCGAATTCAAATGGCTGAAGACTGTTACTACTGCTGCTCTTAAGTAGTAAACAAACACTATGGTGTGAAGAAATGTGTCAATATGACTGTTTAAATGGAGTCCTGTCTAACTAATGGGCTTTCGTGACACTTGGTCATGACGTCATCTTTAGCAGATTAGTTCCCGAGGTATGGGATGTGACTTCAATTCTTGTCAAGAGCACTTCTTTATTCTGATTTCATGGTGCGTTCTTCAATGATCGAAGAGTATGTCTATCTAAAACAGTGGTCACCAACCTGGGTGCGTGCGGAACCCATAGGGTTCGCAAAAAGATTTTTAAGGCTCGTGAATAAAGTGATTCTGGGTGCACTATCTTCACTCTTGCCTTAATTAGAAAAAATGATAAAACAATTGCAAAAGCAACGAAGTCAACTTCAGACTCCGGTTATTTGATTGATATAATATCATATTGTATTTTATTGTTATTCTTTTATGAAATAACATAGTTTTTTTTTCTTTAATAAAGGAAAATGTATTCTTTTTATTATCAAGTTGAAGGTCTTTCATTAATATTTGGGTTCACGTTACGAAAAAAAGGTTGGAGACCGCTGACCAAGAACGTAGTTATGAAAATAAACTGAGTTGGAGAAAACTTGTAATAAAGTGAATTCTAAAGATACTTATCCACAATTCAAACAGCTTAGGATGCTACACTTCTAATTAAGTAATTAAATAGTTTATAATAATTCCATCAAAACGGAATTAAATGATTTGATTGACAATAAATCAACCGTTAATAAACAGTAATTTAATCCGATAAGGTTTTTCTGGGGGAAACCCACAAGTTGAATCCCATGACGAGAATGAATGATAGCAAAACTTAACTAGCGTTTGTTTTTACCTATCTGCAGGTAAATTAAGTCTGGTAAAAAATTATAAGTTCAGGACAACCAGTGAGGATTGAACTCACTACAGTATGAACCGTATGATGGACGAGCTTTCTAATCACTGCGAACCTTACTTTTTATTTACTTGATTGTTTATTCATCACTGTCGACGTAGGTCGATCTCTGGACCTTGGATTTGAGGCAAGATATCTGGGGCGATTAGGGGAAGCAATTAACACTGTTTCAAATTCTATCTACGCAGTCTTGCGTCGTTTGATGTAGATGAAGCCGCTTATCGTGGTTACTTTGGGATAGGATCTTCTGAATAGCAATAACTGATCAATAACGTGAAGCAAATGACAGAGAAAGAAATCTGTGTATTGTGATCACTGTAGATAGTGTTTGGGATCGACTGATTTTGATGATCATATCTGTGCTTTGGGAAATTGGCTCCCTCTGCATTTAAAATAAGCTTTTCAGCCTTAGAGTTACAATATGAACAGATTATTCAATGTGTTGGTCTTCTCCCACTCGCCCCTAAAAATCGATGGTTGTCAACATTTGTGACGATTCAACAACGGCCGGGGTGACCTCGTTTACCTGTCGAGAGTAAAGATTAGTTGGTTACGTCTCCCAAGCAGGGAATCAAATTCTGATCTCTTGAATACTTAGTAGATCTGCTTCTTTTCCGAATAGCGAGTCTTTGACTTGGTCTTCTATTTAGTATTGTACTTTAAGAACAAGAACCAAAAGTTCAATGAGGCGCCCACTATAAACTTTATAAAAACATTGCTGTCAGATCACGTGACTTCGGGTTGAAGTCATATATTCAGGTGAGAACTGTTTCGCCAAGGAACACCTTTCTATCAAGTTTCAAGTACACCTGATCTGGAACAGCCGAGAAAACCGATTTTCAAAAAATAATGTTCAAACGCCATAATTGCCAGATCACGTGACATTGAGTGTGAGATCTTCCTGTTGAGAAGCATCATATCAAGGAATACCTTTTCTACCAAGTTTCAAGTAAATCTGACCTGAAACAGCTGAGAAATTATATAAGGACTGAGAGCGAACGACGGGCGGACAGTCTCTTAGAGAGAAGCGAGGAAGCCTCTGAAAATTTTGTTTAAATGAAATTTAATAAAAATGAAAATACTGCTCCGGTTAACTCGTAGAAAATGAATCCCAAGATTTAAGACAATATTTGCTTTAAAATCTGCTTAGTCGACTACCGTGGAGGAGAGGCTATAAAGTTAGTCGTTGCTCTTTAACTGATCAGCAGAGCAGACAAAGAGCAAATGACTCACGCAAGCGATTCTATCGTCTGCACAAAGTGACGTGTGTTTGTGAGATACTGAGATTTCCAAACCACACCAATCTCCAACCACACACCGCCGTCGTTAGAACGCAAATTCACCGATAGATACCCCCCCTTCCATTTCCCATATACACATCGTCTTTGGCACTTGCTTTTCACTGCGTGATTGACCATCACGTTTTGTATCAAACTTCCGGCATTATATTATTTAAAGTCCAGGTGTCCGAAGGTTGCCCTTGCCAATGGGAAATTGTTTCATAGTCTTTTCTTTTTGGTGGGTTGCTTACAAGTCATAGACCATAGGACGCAACAGAACACGTCCACTAAACCATTATTAATTACCTCTGCCAACGTAGGTGGAGAGGTATGTGTATATTCGGTCGTTTCCGTCTTTCTCTTTCCGTCTATCCGTCCGTCTGCCCACAATATATCTCCAAGAGTACTCGACTTCAATCAAATTCTGTGGATAGGTGGGTAAGGTCATGTATAATTTCATTGAAGGAAATTTTTTTTTTCATGCATTTTACGCTCCTTACTGTTCACACGATATCTCTGAAGTTCCCAATGAATTTCTATGAAATATTGTGAAGGGTAGGCAAAAGGCTACGGTAGAAGGGATTAAAATTTGAGGCTGATCTCCTACGTCATGGTTATATTCATACCGCTCAATATCACCATGTCTGTCCATGCAGTATCTCCGAAAGTTCTCACTGGATTTCAGTGTAATTTACCTCCCCACTCCAACGTTGGCAGAGATATGAACTCTCCGAATACTTTCTAGATTTTGTCATATTTTAACTAACTTAATTTTTAGTAATTCATCACAACTACTCTAACCGTGAGTAAACGGCACAGATCAATAGTAAAGAATGGGCCCTGGACGAGACTTTAATTCATCCTCCGTAAACTAGCCTGTGTAAGCTAACTGCTCTACTGATTCAGCTACTAGAACTCTGAAGGCTGGCATAAGATCAAATTTAAACCTTCAGCCCATGTTTATTCACTGCCATAGATTTGTGTTGTAAGTAGTTTTGAACTAAAACTAGAATGAAGACGAAGGAAAAACTAGTCAAAAGTTGATAACAGATGACAATGCTTTATCTTATAAAAGAAATAAGACAAGATGATATCACTTCCGACAGTCATAAGATACTTAGAGGATGACACTTAGCATTGATAGCTAATCGTTGTCGTCCGGCAAGTAGGTGGGTGCAAAATAAATGATTCCCTCCCCTGCAGAATGATATCTTGACCCCACCTCCAGATCTTATGAGGGTATTAGCTTTTTCATGTCCTTTTGCTCTGTAATTTTTTTTCATCTAATTATAGAAATACACTTTTTCATGTACACACACACACACACACACACATATATATATATATACATGTGTGTGTATGTATATATATATATATATGTATATATATGTAAGTGTGTGTGTGTGTAAAAGAAACCCATTTTCCTCTAGAGCCTCGATTTTCTCAACGAATCCCCTCAGATCAGGCTAAAATTTTCGAGTAGTTATCGAATCTGCAAAATCGGAGGGATTACTGTACTTGATACATTCGTCTTTTTCTAAACCCCATCCACCACCACTTGAACTTTTCCGACCCTGCTTGTAAAACCCATCCTCATTCATTTGGCACCCAAGAGTACGTCTCTCCGCAAGCATACCGACACGACATACCAACAATATAAACTGAAATATTTCCAGATCGAATTGTTTCTATGTATCAGCGGTATGCTACAACAAAATATCGATCCGGTAAAGTGAGCATCGACATTAATGCTGTAACATCTTGTACACTTTTCTAGATTCTATGTTTATCTCTTTAATAGAAAAAAACTGTCGAAAGAATTGTGTGTATACAATATATACTTCTTTTGTTTGAACTGCCATTTTTTTTCTTTGGATGCCTAAAATGGCTCAAATCAAAACGCCTCCTCTATAATTGGGCGTAAATCCTACGTAGTATTTGTCCTATAAGATACAAAGTATTTTTCTGAAGTTTTTATGGAAAAATTGTGTACTCCATGTCTGAAAATAAAATCCACGTGTGTGTGTATTAGTGTGTTCAAAGTTTTCCATGAACGAGCACATACTATACCCTGATTTGGGAAGTGGCTCTTTGATCCTAGGCTCGGGTACCAATCCATTCGTGAATAATCTAGTCATTTTCTATGATTATACTAGTTTTACGTATTGTGATTATCAATCTTTGGCTTTCTTGGTGGGTAAGATAGTTACATGTTTCCTGGAGGTCTGCGTTCAAGTTTAACACATAAATACTTGTATGTATTTACATTGGCTTGGCTTTCAATTATTTCTCCTAACCCGAAGTGATTTACCTGATATGTATTCGCCCACCTTTTCTTATCTTTAGAAGGCCATGCTGGAATGGTTTGGGGGGTTGTTGAAAGTTGTGTTGGTTACGAAATCGCCGCTGCGTTGTTAAAATATTTAGATAAGGGCTCCCTTCAGAGTAAAGTGGAACGTTCGAAAGGTAAAGGCTGAAAAATGCCAATAGGAAGACATGACAACTAATGGTACATTATATACTTGTAGAAACAAAACACTTGCTTCGCCTTTAGTGGTAGCACGTAAGGCAACACTCTCCAGAACATTGTATGTCTGGCCACTGATATTTAATGCTGCAAATAAGCGAATAAAACAATTGAACTATTTTGTTTCTCTGTTGTTGAGCAATCGTTAGTGAGCTTGTCTAACAAGCTGTTATTACAGTGTAGTGAATTCAATCCTCACTAGGAGTTCAATAATATTTCCAAGGTCAGTTAAGTAAAATTGTTGGAGAGTTCACTCGTGCGTGCTAAATGTGTGAGTAAATCAGCGGGGGGTCTTCGGGCGCTGTGAGCCCGTACTTCTGGTGTAATGTTTTTTTTTTGGTCTAGCTAAACAATCACAGTACCAAGTTTACTTTTCAGTTCTGTTCCAGAGTTGCCTAAGTTTCAATATGATTTTCCTGAAATTGAACGAAAATGCAGGAGAAAATAGGTTTCAACGAAAATCAAGAGGATGAGAGACATAAAAAATATTGCAGGAGAACTCGAGTAAGCATGGTAAATACCTATAAAAGACTTCGTGATTCTCACAATTCTCGCACTTATCGGACAATTTGAGCAACTGACGTCATTTGTAAAGAAGCAATGGTACTTTATCTAACTCTCCTTTGCTTGTGCACCGAGTAACCTAGGAAGTCACGCTTGGTGCTGTTGGCAGTATTTCTAAAATTAAATGCAACCAAAGTCAACATTACGGAAACGTCTCCCCTATCCCGCCACATGTTTCGACTTGGAGTCAATCTTCTCGAAAATGAAAACAGGTTGATGCAAAATTTCACAACACCATTATCGCACAATGTTCAGGAAATCTTAGTGTCTTTGCTGTTGATACAGCCCTTTATTTCTTTTACGATTAGTCAACTACGTAGAACATAGTTCATAAGTCTAAGGAAAACTTCTGAAGCTAGGAAAATATGTTCCATGTAAATTTACGTCAGTGTTTACTCTAGTTTTTTCCGTTTCTTCATTGACATACTCATTTCTGAACAATATCATTATTACTAGCAATAAAAAATGGATGTGTTACGATAATCCAAAGAAAGGGGATATCATTAGTATTCAAAAGGCGCTCTCTGTTCTAATTAGAACTTTGACAAACTGTTTCTTCGCGTCAACATCGTGAGTAATTGGCTAGTTTGAATGACGCATCGAAGAGGAAAGGCCTTTTTTCCGTGCAAGGAAATGCTTCATGACAAGCTCATCCTCGCATTCCATATGTGACTTAGCAAACTATCACTAACAACTAGGATGTATCACAAAATGACCAAATGAAGTTACATCACATTTACACATTTAATTGGGTTTGGGGATTTAAGGTGTGAGTATCTAAATAATTTTGTACTTGTGTGGTAAGCTAGTTTCTTTTACCAGTATAAGGATCTTGATATTACAAATCTGTCTCTAATACCAACCAGGTAGACCGGTCAGTAGGAAAAAATTATAGAAAAAACACTTTGACTGGATCTGTACTGATTAATTTAGTTTTCTTTTGTAAATTTGAATAAGTTTTGATTTTATTTCTCATGTAAAACTTTTATTCATCAAAAAAAAAAAAATTAAATCAAATTACTTTATCAGTAGACATTGAGTCGGAAAATTCGTATTACACTGTTGGCCTTTAGACTGATGCCTTTTGTCTTTGATATAATAAGAGGATGGTAGTTTATTTGTTATTTATAATCGTGACCTTTGTTCTTTTGTGTCCATCTCTATCGTGTAGTGTTTCCCTTGTAAATATGTGTAGGGCAACTTCTTTTTTCTTGTTTATCTCGATGCAACACTCTTCGTCTAGCTAGTGCGTCCAACAAGTGGCAGATATCATCAAATCAAAAGCGGAATCGTTCTTTTATGGTGGGGTGTGCAAAGTACCTTAATGGTAGTGTTAGCTAAGGAATACAATGAAGTTATCTGAATGAAATATTGCTGAAAATTTTCTTTTTTTGGAAAAATGCATAACATTTGCATCAACCTCAAAGGAAAAAGCGTATTGTTTAGTTCCAAGAGAGAATCTTTCTTCCAAGCAAACCTTCTCCCTTTTACGCTAGAAGGGGTAGGATCAGGGTATTCTGTGATGCCTGTGTGTGGTCTCATATTAAACCTGACCTTGTATCGAATTTTTCTCAGGGATGGGGATAAACACTACCCAATACATACACACACGTGGGATCACTCCAAACTCGGTAATATCGAAAATGTCAGTATTGTCCAAACCTTCCATAAATTTTAAGCAGGTTTGCTTTTGAAATCGAAAAAAAAAGATGACAAGGAAACATTGTTTACTGTGCTCGCTTTTCGTAAGTGTCGGGAGTCGGGTAGTGGTGATATTCTTGTCCCGAAATGCTTGGTGTGAAGAGAATGGGGGTGGGTGATTGCCATTACTCATTCATCATTCCAGCCAAGTTACCTAGGTCTCAATTTCTATTTCCTTTTTTTTCTCTCTTGTCCTCGCTGTACAGTTGAGAAGTTGTTAACTGGGGTTTGCCGAGGGAATAGGCGAGCAGGCCTTGGTGACGTCTGATTAGATTGGATAAGTGGTGGGTGTGAGGATGGAGACGGTAGGGGGTGAAAGAGACCGATTGTGAGTCACTATACGCCGGCAGAGATAGTAGTGGGATAGAAAGGGGCGAGGACTGGCACGTGTACACAAAATCTCGCCCAGCCAGCGGTGTGTGTGTGTGGGGGGGGGAATGGAGAGACAAGCGCGTAGATACAGGTCTAAAGATATACACGGTTAATTACTTCGAATCCACGCCATTTGCTCGGCTCGGCCTGGTACGGGCACAAGGTCCTGAGAAAATCTACCCTTATTTGCTAGGCTGTGAAGCCGATACGGCACAAGGCTACTAGAGTACCTCGGGTAGTGATGTTGTCTGAAAATAATATATACAGGTTTCCCCCCGCTATCCGAAAGCAGAGAGTTCCTACCAATACGTTTCGTAAGACCTTGCTCTCTAAAAATGCAAGGCGTAAGGGATGTGATAAATCCTGCAATAAGCATAGCTTTGTCTTGCACAAGGCCACGTGCGTGGAGTTCTCTGCGAAAATCGAACTCTCTTCTCTAATAATGATGTATACGAATGGTCTCGAAACTTTGAAAACCCAAGGACCTGTTTCTTAGAGGAAATCTTGCAGTGGACCTTCATTTTCAGTATTTGATTTTAGGCCAATCAGAGAACTACGATTGTTGAACTTTTAAATCATATTCATTTAAAACGGTTTACATTCGTTTGAATTCGAATATATGGCGCAGGTCTATGTACGATTGTGTTTTCCTTTTATAGTTGTGCAATGGATTTTGTTGGTTTTTTTTTTTTTGTGAACACAGCTACGGACCCTGAGCATTATTTGACTGATCCCAGTTTTGGAACCACAACTCTTGTTTAGTTCGCTACACTCTTGGTCCACGAAGAGGCCCTGATCTAATAGGCTAAGCTAAGACATGAAGGTAGTCCGGTAAGTATCCAACTTACTGTAGTAACGGCCTGTAAGACTAACTTGCTATCCATTGGACCAATGTGATCAGTTTTATTATTCGAGAACTGTAGTATGAACTATATTATCTAGATTTTTTTTTCTTATTTGTTGAACCATTATCAATTTTTGACTGGACCCTTCCACCTTAATCTTAGTTGCATTTGATTTCAACAACTGAAAGTGTGTGTAAATAGTTCGGATCCGAGATGATTTAGATGAAATGGAGTCAAGTTGAAAATCAATAATGGTTGACAATGTTTCGTCTAATGAAAAATGAATGAAGACAAAGTTGCTGCTACTAATACCGCTGATTGAGTGACCTCCGTTCTGTCTCTACAGACAACAGAGCGTTGCCTCTTGGATGCATGCCCGGAGATTCTAGGATGTCCAGTCATCAGACCCCCCACACACACGGGTGTGAGAGCTTACCCTTTATTCCTGATCCGTCCTATCTACTAGCGGCTGTAAAGTAACTGCCCGACTGGTTGTAATGAAGAGCAACTAAAATCAAGACGGAAGAAACACTTGTCTAAAATTAACAATGGATAACTGCAAAATAAGCCGAGGATTTCAAAGACATCTTATCCTTGCATTTTGAAAGATAGGAGTTATTTATGCCACTTAATTCACTTTCTTATTAACACTTTCATGTTAAGAGAGTCCAAAAGGCTTTGCTTAAGGTGACAAAAACTATAGGAAAAATACGTTGGAAGTTATTCACAAAACTAAATACGCTGTATCTTGAATAAGCTTGTTTAAGCTTTGCAATGATTTTATAGCCATGCTTATGCATTAGAGGGGGCAGCTGCCCAATTTTTTTCCAACTTTTTGAAGGCATGAAATGTCTCGACTTCCCTGGTCCTTTGTGTAGCACCTTTTTATATGTTGCATCAATGTTCGAGTCACGGCTGTTGCTTAATTTCAATTAAAAAAAAAATCAGTATTCAAAATCAAGATTTCGTCAAGAACCAGTCTCCCTATACCCACAGTCCCTCGACCTCGATAATTCAAACAAGAGGTGGGGGGGATTTCGTTGTGGGACGTGACCACTGCTGGTACAAAGCCTCACAAGAACAACGAAAAGGTGACGTACGCAATGGCGTTGAATGTGTCGTTCATAAACACAACTCACACACACACACACCATAGAAGCACGTGTTTTTCTCTTTCCTCCGTCGACGTTCACTGAAAGTAGAGTAACAAAAGGAACAATAATAAAAAGACGATAAAAATCCAATAATACCAACTGCCGCCCGTTGTGTAATTGCTAGTTTCATATAAAATTGATTATTCGGTCCTGTCCTCAAAACAACATTAGCCGCCTCCCACTTTCTCTCCTGTCTTTCACATAGAGAACCTTTCTCGCCCGTCACCTCTGATGCCGTTTAGTTCTTTTCTTTTCAGTTCTTATTCTCTTTATAATCCTTGCCCACACTCTCTCTCATTTTTCTTTCTCTCTCTTATTTCTCTCTCTCTCTCTCATTTCTCTCTCTCTCTCATTTCTCTCTCTCTCTCATTTCTCTCTCTCTCTCTCATTTCTCTCTCTCTCTCTCATTTCTCTCTCTCATTTCTCTCTCTCTCTCTCATTTCTCTCTCATTTTTCTCTCTCTCTCTCATTTTGATTATCTCTCTCTCTCATTTCTCTCTCATTTCTCTCTCATTTTTCTCTCTCTCTCTCTCTCTCATTTTGATTATCTCTCTCTCTCATTTTGATTATCTCTCTCTCTCATTTTGATTATCTCTCTCTCTCATTTTGATTATCTCTCACTACCAGCTTCATCCAATGAACCACTCTAAGTGACATTGATATGAAAATATTCATCGCTAGGCAAAGGAGTATAGCATAACGGCATAGAAACTAAAAATAACTCCTTGATTCTTCTTTGGTCTTTTTGTAACTATATTTTCTATCTTCTTTTCAATACCTTCTGGTTATTGTGAATTTTGTAACAACGATTGAGCCTATTTTTTTGTGTTTTTAGAATGTGTCATTGTTCTTACGGAAATGAGTAAAGATTGCTCGATGAATTGGCGTGATGTCATCAGTATGGCGTCTGTTGAAAGAAGACATGTTCAAAATCAAATTTCTTTGGAAAATATTACCGTTTTTGACAGCATATAGGATAGCTCTTTTTCCTCAAATGTGGCTCAAAAGGTAAAAAAAGAATTCAGGGAAATGCCTGTTTTTTTTTTTTTCTCCACTCCCAGCTGAAATAAGGGGGTACTATCAAATACGGTTGTTTGAAAATTTGAGCTTGGGAGCAAAGGGCTCAATGAAGTGTGCTCACAGTAAGGCTAGAAACTTTTCATTGGGAATGATCTTAAATCCTAGATCTCGGTGTTAGTCGATATTGTCAGTCCAAAGGTGATTGTGAACCGAATAAACTCAACCCGAATACTTCTCAAACTGGGCATGACCTACCCTAATATTAATCTTTTGTCGACTCTGATTGACCCACAGACCAAATAAGAGAATGCATTTTACCCCGTATCGCCTCAGGTAAAAAATTGCAATGTATGTGTCAATAATTTGAAGAGAATGACCTATTAAGTGTTTTGTGGAGAATCAGAAGTGATGGCTTTCTTTCTTGTGTGGTACGAGGAATCGCTGAACGAAAATGGCGAATTTGGTATACAGTCATTACGGATTTCTCGGTGGAGCATAGAAAGCTTTATCGTTTCCCTTCTTCGCACTGAATGTAAAGAACGAATGTGATCGTATTAACATCAAAAATAAGATTAAAAAAACACCATCTGCTCCTTGAAGATGGTGTCATGGATTAGATATCAAACTCCTGGATGATTTCATTTACGACACGATTTCAGAGGCATGTGCACCCTCTTGTTGTTCTGTGAGATTCTCGCCTTTTCATGGCTCTTACCGTCTGCTTACAAGTCTTCCTTCGACGCTATCTATTTCTTTTGCAGTGTCTTTATTTTTGGTTTCCTTCTCCTTTTTGGCACCTTTTTTTCTTCTTTTTTTTTCTCCACCTTTTAGCCGCCTTTTTTTTCCCTTTCTTCTCCTTTCCGGCGCCTTTACTTTTTTCACCTGTTTGGTAACTTGATCATGATTATGGATAACATGCATAAACTACTCACGTGATTTAAGTACACGTCATGATTACGTGACTTGGACTTGATAATGTATCTACAAAACGACTAGTAAGCATCCGCAAGGCAACAGTGGGGACCGGGGAGCATCTGTAGGGCGTTCGTTTGTTCCTGCATTGGTGGGGTGTCGAAACGACTGGAAATGATTAAAGAGTACTTTTTCCTTTTTTTCTTTAACTCTGACAATTATAGAAGAAATGTTATCCCTTGTTTAACCTGCTTCTTCATTCAGCATCACTGATCCGAGTAAAGCAAGATGTCTCAACCATAACCAGAACGGAATGGGTTGTATTTTCTACAACCTACCACTAGACTAGAACATCATTAGCCAAAGAAAGGTCGCGATCAAACATTTTATGATACTGCCGTAGTAAATTCCATCTTCACTTGGTCAAGTCGAACTTAGTATCAATAACTCAGCGAGATAGTGAAAAGTTTGAAACCTAAGAATCAGCGTCCTATGTCCTGGCTTTCACTATTGGAAAGCTGTGTGTCCAACGTGTTTGCACATTCTCATTTCAGAATTCTATGTAAATCATAATTACTTCACCCTTGTCTCTATCACATAAATAGTGAGTTCAATCTTCCCTGGGAGCATTGTACAAAAATAAGGCTACGCTTTGTAAATAACTAATAGTACAATGTTTTCTGGGGCGGGGTGCACTCGTCATCTTTGATCCTCATCTTTAGCAACGTTGTCAGCTAAACTCTTCAGGGTAGGAAGTATGACGAGGGTGTCGGGTATGCCGCTTGTCATTACAACTTTATCAATACCACTTGTCATTCATGTCTAACGAATTTGTTAATTGGCGCTTGACACGTTCTGGTATTTTCAGTACTCTTTTTCAGAAGAGGGCGTATCACATCCGTTCACACATGCGCACACACAGCAGGGGCGAGAAAAAACATTTCTGGTGCTTTACTAATCTCTTCTCTTAGTTGATGCTATGCGTGATATATGTATACGTGTTCGCCAAGGTAGTTGTTTATTTCCCCACAGGCGCCAGGGTTGTATGTTCGGGCCTTGAATAAAAAGCCTGATTTATCTTTTCATACGAGTTTGCAATATGATTAAAGGTAAGAAGCTAAAATTGCTTTGGTCAAGCTTTTCTATAACTAGTATTAAGGAAAAAATGTGAAATATTTCAATTAATCACCCCCAATCTCTCTCTCTCTCTCTCTCCAATTAATGACCGACAGAATTAGTACTTGGCCTGTGACCACTTCAACTACCTCAAGTTGAACCCTCTCAACCTTGAACTTTCCTTGTAAACTTTCTTGAATTCAAGTAGCTATACATTTTTCATTCTCTCAGCTTGCTCGATCTGAATGCTGCTTGGGATCACTTTTAGCCTTTTACAATGTTTCAGTTTCTCTTCTGTGGAAAGGACCACCTTAAGCTCGACCACCTTTTTCTTTTTTTTTCAAAAGTAGCATCATGAACCCTGTTTTTAGTCGTCTCAACCATGTTTCAGGGAAAGTTCATTCCGTAACTGTGCGGTGGCAGGTTCGAAGCTTTAGTTCTTTAAGATGGAGAATATCTGAGTGAAAATCCAGACTCTGGAGTATACTCTATAGAAATTCCCAAACTTCACCCACGGATGTTCCTTGACTATGATAGTATGGGAAGACTGTACCACAGAGCATTCTGCAGGGAGAAGGTGATGAAAGAATTCCGTGGTGAGAATCGAAGGTAGAATATAGATTACCAAATAGACCCGCCTAGGGACTTCGGGGCTTTTTCAAATTTCTCTCAGACCAACTTCTTTTGCTCCCTCACTCACATGTTAACATCTTCACTGGTCACTCAAGCCCTCTATCGCTGGTTTGTTGAAGCTCTCGCTCGCCTTTTTCGAATTTCTCTCAAATAAACAACTTCTATTGCATCCTTACTCGCATATTCATATTCTTCACTGTTCACTTAAGCTCCCACCTGCTAATTTGTTCAAGACCCCGCTCGCTGGCTCGTTCACGCAAGCCCTAGTTCATTAACGCGAACCCTCGCCCGTTCACTAGAGCCCTCTCTGGCTCGCCCGTTCACTGGAGCCCTCTCTGGCTCGCCCGTTCACTGGAGCCCCCTCTGGCTCGCCCGTTCACTGGAGCCCCCTCTGGCTCGCTCGTTTCGTACCCCCATTCAATAAAACCGATTAGAAAGGCTTCAACTGATCTTTTCTCTACTCTCTCTCTCTCTCTCTCTCTCTCTCTCTCTCTCTCTCTCCAGTTACTCACACATTAGATCTTCTTGAATATTTGAGGCAGCAATGCCAACACGATAAAAAAAGAGGTTACCACCAACACCTCCTCTGGCCCAACCCTCCTGCCACCCTCTCAACTTTCTGAAAAACCCTCATCTGTGATCGTGTGGGGCCACTTGAGTTCATGGACTTCTTCTAATGGGGTGACACCCCACTAGACTAATCACCGGACAATTGTGACCCAACACTCTTGCATATTGCGTTCTCACGCAATTGCATGCCTTTTCACCTCCTCTACTCCGCTTTCCCAGGTTGCCTATACGTACCTATTATCTATTGTACCTTGTGTCTTTAAGATTCTAACCTGACTGCAGTCCTGTTTCTCCTTAGCATTCTAATTACTACCTCTAAAACACTTCATAACTCATTCGCTTAACACAATGGGCAATTTTTTTAAGCAACACTTAGACACTTCAAGTTATTAACTCGCCTTCCTGGTTATCACGTATATAATTAAGAAGTCTGGTCAAAGGCAAATAGCGTTGTTAATGTGCGTGGATGTTGTAAATTTCTCCTTGAGATGTCTTGTTCTTTTGAGAGAAACAATAAGGGTTTCTCAATTCATAGACATCAACCGAGTGTATGTTTTTCTAACAGGTTTGCTTTGAAATAAATATTACTCTTTCCGTCAAGAAATGAATTCAAACGGAGCTCTGTTCAGTATGGCGCAGGGCTTCATCACTAGAGAAACTTGTGAGAACTTTGTTATCTATACCGACGAATGGCCTACGAGACTTAGTTAACCATCTAATTCCATGCAAACACCTTAACGTGAAATTCCATGCGAACTCCTTGACATATAAATCAAAATCTTTTTTTCAGATTCGCAATAGAAACGTTTCTAAATTGCTTGCCGTGAATTAAGCTAAACTCTGATTTACGAGACCATGGCCTGGTAGATATGAGCGTGTGTTAAGTGAATGCAGTTTGCTTGCTGATTGTGAGTTCAATCCATGGGTCAGGCAGTGAAAACCATACACCCTGGTTCAGTGGAACTAGCTGAAGTGCATCATAAGGACGACTTGCCCCAAAGGATTGACAAATATAACATATCCTCTGGCGTTGACAGTGGAATGAGAACAGTCTACTCCCGTGGATCGAATAAAAAGGTTCAGTTCGAAATTCTTAAAACCTTACCGAATGCAACAGGCACCTGGAAAAGGTCAGAGTATACAATGGTCAAGATGTGGACAACAGTTTAACTAAATCAATGTGTGATAATGGTTGATTCTTCATCTCAGAAATTCAGATAGAAATGATGCAAACATTTCAAGAAATATTTCATTGTCAAGGTCGAGATGATCACAAAAAGCTGACACAAGAATAGTCATACTTGGGAACTGTTAATATTGCAGAAATATTCCTAATCTAGTCTGGCACAAGACTATGAATATTGAGGCCCCTGGTCAAGATTAAACTGCATCACCCAAACAAATGTTTTGCGGCACTCTTTTATCGAACTTCGCTCAATGGCAACGATCAGCTTTTAAAAATTCACATCTTTGATCGAGCGTCTAGAATTATCTCCAGATAAAGCCACTGCCTTCGAGCCTGCTTTATGCTTATCCACTTAAAAATGGTAAATGCTAGACAGGTAAAACATAATCTGACATTTAAAAAATTTTTTGAGCACCTTTTTGAAAGCCCTCTTCTTTTTGTTACCTTCCAACCGTTGAAGCAAAAAGTATGAATAAAAGTAGTTTCTGTCGAGGCTAGAACCCTCATCTCGTATCCCGGCAGTTCTTCATTATGTTCGTAGTAACTATCGTAGTAACACTGGGTAATTTTTGTGTATTAAAGGTAAGTATATAGTATAGACAATGGATACATCTGTGGAGAGTATCTGATGAGGTGTCCCGTCTTTTGGGTAAGGGTATGAGAAGGTACGAGGAATGCTTTCACGACGAATTTGTCTCGTTTTAAATGCCAATCAGTATAAATTTCGTTTTCGATTTTTGTTATTCCTTCTGTGTTTGTTTTATTGTATTCGAAAATCTTGACAATCACGGCCAAATCACGCTGAAAGAACCAGTCTTCATCGAATCACTAATAATGCTGAGCCTGATCGGTACTTACATTGGTAACTGATTTGGAATTCAAAGTATTGTACGTACGTTACTAATCGATCGTCCACCAAAGACTAATAACACCCCGACTTAAGAGATTCCGTAAGTATCTCTAGACTTCAACTGGCAACCAATTCAATCACACGATGTACCGCCACCGAGATTGTAACAAGGTTCAACACCGCAGAACGCAACAACCGTCCCCGATTTGGCTAACAAAATGATTCAATACTTGATACCTATATTTCAATATACCATTTCACTGTTGCTTTTCATGATGTAGTAAACAAAACAACCGCGTAATTGGAAACATTCTTCAAAATCCACGTCACCCGCCTTCATTGAAGTAACTTATTTATTTCTATGGCTGGCTGTCTTTGAATGTATAAGTGTAATTCTCAGTATGTGTGCCAATGTGTTTAGCCTTGTGAATAACCTGCTTGGCACATGTCCAGACCAAAGCAAAGTCAAGGTTACACGTGTAGACTTTACCGTATTGTGTCACTTGGTCACCGTTTAAAGTCTACGTTGTGTGCTTTTGTTTTATAATCCTTGATTTAAAAAAAAATCAATTTTGGCTAGTTTTGTTGATGCTGTTTACTACAGCGTTTCAAATCGACTTGGTCCAGTTTGAAATCGAAAGAAAATCAGCTCTCTACAAGACTCACAGCAAACATCTCAGCAGCTCAACCTTACATGGGTGACGCCTTAACCAATTCGTGCTGGGTTCAATTATAACCGTTCTTCCCTTCTAATTCCCCTTTAGGTATTGCCATCAGCTACCTCGTCATGTTATTGATATTGCCCACGTTCTGAAATCCTTTTGTGAAAATAGTGTTTCCAGGGAGCTAAATCTGGGCTCCAGGGGTAAGAGGTGCTGACAGATCAAGGTAATATGATGCTTTGCAAAAGAAAAAACCCAACCCAAAAGCTCTATCATTGGGGACTCGACGGTTGCACAGTACACATCCTCGATCAATGGCATCTCAATGTTGACTGAGTGACCCCGAGAGAAAGTGTTCCTGCATGCACAGTAAGTCCCCTCTGGTTGTCAAGAGACATCAAGGCCCTGCAACCGGTTCTCGAGATTTAAAAAATAGCTGGATACTTTCCGGGCATGTATAGTATGTTAATACAAAAACCATACACGCAACCATCCAACGGAGAGTAAGCATTGCAGATTCCCTGTCTCTTAGACGCAGAACAAATCCATGCTGGACAGGCCAGACACTCACTCACAAATGCGATACACATACAGACATCAGAAATAAACTTACACATACACAACGCATTGTTTGAACTGAATACAATTTCAATCCGAGACTTCTTCTTGAATTTCATTAATCCGGTCTAATTATACATGGCAAACTGCTCAAACCGATCTAATCCGATGGGACAAAATTGCCATTAAGACTAATCTGAACTTATTACGTTCACTTTCTTTAATCAAACGTCATTAGTTTATTATTCGTAACGAACAGCGGCAATTAACGAGATGGAAAGAAGAAAGGGAGAGATAATCAGATTTTATAAACAAACATTTGCATTAGAAAAACATTTCCATTCCAAAACATAAAATAACTACCAGAAATCTTTGTGAGAAAATTGAAAGAAAGTAAAATTTTTTCCCCAATCTCCACTACGCCACAAAATACGAAGAGCGTAGAAGAAAGGAGTATAGCTATATGGTTAATTTGGATGAGACCCACTAGTTGAGCTTTCGTCAGCCAGCACACATGAGGATACGGAAGGCGAGTTCGAAACTGTCAGGAAACCTTTTCTTTATTTTCTGTCTTCTCTGCTTACTTAACAGAATACCGACACGAGAGTTCCCCATTACTACAACAGAAATAGTACGGAATATTACGAGCCAAAAATTGGTAATAAATCCAAGTCGCGCAAAAAAGCTTCTATTGAAATCATTTGAATGACAAAGCAAACAAGGGAACCGTTAAGACTCAACAAAAGACTGTACTTTTCCTTGAAGACTTTTGAGGTCGTCAAGCTACCATAGTTGTTGAACACCTCACCGTTAAAAAATAGTGAGCCATCTCATCTCGTTGATTCTCATTTCGTGTACTAGGCACGTGGCCTTGAATTAGACTAAGTCAAGTTTAGTAGATATTTGTCACCTCTGAAGTATCAAATAGATATTTTCAGAGAATTCTGAATTTTAGTTGCCGATTTTAAGGGCATTTACCAACCCTTTTCGTGTCAGATTAAGCAAGGCTTGGAAAATACCCATCTTGTAATTATAAATAAAATGCTCTAATACTAATTAATGACATCGCTATACATAATGTACGCTCGTGTGTACTTTGTGCACTTTGTTATCATAGACATTACAAGAATATAACTAATCCAGTGAATATTCTGTGCGTTCAGCTCTCGGCTAAAAGTGTTTATAAGTGTTATATACAGTTTCGATGGATATGCACTAAATGTAGAAATAACAACTGCAGATGTGCAACAGTCTGGTCTTCAGTTGGAGCGAAAGCAGTAGAAAACATTTTACAACTTGCTGTTCTGTAATTGATAGCCTTCACTTTATTTGGACGAGAGAGGGAGAGAAGAAAATCGGACGGGGGACACGTTTTACTGGCTTTGAATCGTCTGGGACGAGCAATTTCTTGAAGACCCGCCCTAGAAATGCTACCGACTCTCGTTTACTTTTTATTGGATTTATACGAATAGTTGCCAATTTGACGTTTTCCATGCTAGTTGTAGCGCGTTTATTGTTTTGACGGTGCAAAGATTGAACATCTGGTACTATTTTTAGCCAAATTTCGGCGCTGTTTTTCAGTAATTTTAGTCAATTTCGAGCAATTTTTTGCAATCAAAATAGGACTTGGAAATACAGTTTTTTTTAGCCTTTTGTCGTTTTTCACGTTTTTTCGAGGTCGATTATGCGTAAAAAATATTATTGAGTTGGCAACACTGCATATAGCATCGTCTCACTAGATCACTGACTTCGTGTCCTACGTTGCAATTGTTGGGTACATCGATCAGTACACAAGTTCTGGTTGAAGCACAATCTCTAAAGCTGACTTTTTTCTTGCTCTTTTTAAAGGTAAGCTTTCGCGTTGCTATAGTTGCACAAAACGATTTTTTCACTCCTTTCTAGTTGGCCCTGTTCCAGAATAGGTTTATCTATAGAAAATGCCATTCACAACGCTTATGCGAGGGAAAAAACCGGTGCTGAGCAAGCATCTGTTTCGCCTGATAATAAAATTACCGGTTCGCCAGTTATACGGCCTACCTACCCTCAATTTCTATTTAAGTGCTCACTAATTACAATAATCTACCAACTTCAACGATTCAGCATGTTTCGGATTTCGCTAATAAAAGCCGACGGCTACACGTTAAGTGATTGTGGTTAAGCCAGTCGTATGATATGTTCACTATGTTTGTCTTTGCCTTTACCTAGAAATTGCTGTGTTGTTAGAATTAGACAATTGCTGTGAGCATAGCAGATTGTGTTTGTGCGTCAAATTCTTGCAGTATGTTTTTTTTTTGATGAGTTGGCACGAATAGAATTGTAAGGGTGCGGCTTTTTTTTTTTTTTTTTTTTTTTTTGTATACCTATCTCTCTTTCTCTCCATCTCTCCCTCCATCTCTTGGCTATTGTTGATTTGTCTTCGCCCATGCATCACCGATCATTTTCATAAGTATAATCCTTAATTGTTTCTGAGAACCATCACTCCTCGTTACCACAGGGAAATGGGTGACCTCCGACCGATCACAATCTGTACGTGTCAGGAGATGAAACGTCTTGGAACACGCACATCTATTTCGGTAGATGAGATCCAAGAGTGGGAGTAAGAAATATCCACAAGGGATCGTGCTGTCATATTGGTGACGTCAATGAGAAAATGGACATTGTATTAGGCTTAAAAGGTGTTCCCTGACCTAATCATTTTCTCTATGTCCGGTTCAGTGACCAAAGAATATATCGTCTTGCAAAAATGTCATTTTAACTGATATATTTGATGCCGAGTGACCACCAACTTTACAATCACATGCTTTTTTGTACTTGTATAATCTGTGTGTGTGTTCATGCCTTTTTATCAATTTTTTTTGTATTGTCTGTCATTACTGGTTCTTTGTACTAAAATTAGAGAGAGTAAGCTAGCTGTTTCTGTCTGAATTTTTGAGAAGAGGGATAACAAATAGCTATTTATAGATTTGTTTTTGGGCTGTTGTCCTCATCTTGGTTCATCTTTTGAACACAAGGCTTCGGTCATTGTAACCCACAGCTGTCTTGGAGTGGGTATCGAAAATGGTGAGGGTGAGGTATGTTGGGACGCTGGGGGGTGTGGGGGGCACTCGAACATGAAGGCAGAATGTCATCATCCTGTTATTTTCCGGTGGCAGAGTTCCCTGGGTCATAATCGTGTCATAATCGTGTCATAATCATATTGTTGTTGTTTATAAGTTCTATAGAAGCATTTCAAGGGATTAACCGGATCAAACACTCCAAACAATCTTTTTATATTCACACCTATTCTAAGACGAAGCGTTGGGACTATCTTTTCGTGCGAGTGTGACTGGAATGATTCAAATATAGGGTCTCAGGGTTTTAAGGATGAATTCATGCCATTCTTGAAGATATTAGTGCGAAGTGAACATGAGCAATCTCAGCTGAGATTCGAGCTCTGTTTGCTGATTTCGTATCTTGTACAAACGGCCGTTCCGCGAAACTACGTTTTGAATTCATAATCTTCTACTCAATAACGCAGGTTACACTCAGTCATCTCTTAGCTCATCCCTTCATTGATATTTTCTTCTCAAATTGTCGTCTGGCGTTTCACAGAAATATGTGGGCGTCCCATTCTTATTCCCCGCCTACAACGCTGCGTTTTTGTTCTTCTTTCTTCGAGATACGATTTATCGTGAAAGTCACAATGGTTGTATTGTTGAATATGTATTAATAACCCTTTTAATAACTGATATTGTTCAATTTACATGCTGCAGGATTTCTCAAAATCTTTTCTCTCCTATCATTAAAATACTGCAAGCAATGCATACCCGTATGATACACGATTCTTTTCACAGAGGCAGTAACTAAAGAACCATGACATAGATTTAATGAGATACTTTAACACCTTTTACATTCTATAAGATGTTTACTAACGTATAGCGAATTTGATATCTAATACTCAATCTTACTTACAGCGTTTGAATGATAGTTATAATAATGATAATGATGGCAGGCACAGGTGTGTTGAGAGTGATCCATTAGGAACGCTTTACAGCTTTAAACATTGAACATTAAGATACTTTTTCCAAATTTTTTTTTTGTGTGTCACTCCAGTAAACTATTTCCCAATATTTGTCAACACAATTTATGTAATTTTCTTCAGTGTTTCATTCCCTGTTTCGCCTATACTTTGTTATTATGGTACAATGTGGGAATTTTCCCTTGTTGGATTATCAGTTGTTTACCATGTAACCGTTTCGGATATTTCAAAAAAAACAAAAAAAACGTCATTTTAACATGGCATCCCAGCAGTGTTGACCAGACATCACCTCACTTTCTAATCATTTATCATGTCGTACGTGATTGTAATATATATATATATATATATATATATATATATATATATATATATATTAAAATAATTGGGGGGGGGCTCTGCTATTTTGTTTTTTCATAGTTTTGTCAGGAATTTTCCTGCAGTTGCCTTAATTTCTCTCCCATAAATTTACTACATAACATGTAACTGTTTCGGGAATTGGAAAACAAAACAGTTATATTAACACGGCTCATCAGCAGTGTTGATCAAACCCCATCTCTTCTTCTGCTATGATTTTGATATCTAACTCATGTCATACTACATGCAGTATATTTCATACGGGCTATTATCAAAATGTATTGTACATAGATGTTTAATACTTTACATACATATATGTCTAGAAAGCTTCACAGCATTAAACACTAAAAATCAAATCTTTTCGAAAGATTTTTTCATGTCACTCCAGTCACCTATTTTCTAATATCTGTCAATGCAATTTATGTAATTTTCTTCTCTGTTTTTTTTTCCGTTTCACATATACTTTGTTATTATGGTACAATATATAAATTGTGTCTTGTTGGTATCATCAGTTATTTAGCTTACTTTCATCATGTATAAACTGATGAAAATATCTCCTATCCGCCATTCAGAAAAGTGGACTCTTCCACAATGAAGTTAAGGACTGAAAGACATAGAAACGAACAGGAAAGGGCATGCTATTCATGATATATATATAGATAACTGATTTAGTTTTGTTTTTCTCAATTTCGAGCTCTTTGCTCTATTGTTCGAAGAGTATATTGATCCAATCAATGTATTAGTATGGAAGACAATAACAACAATAACAATAACAGTAATAATGATAAGAGATAAAGCTAGTTAAAGTAATAATCAAAATACTCCATCCATTTTATTCGTTGTATAATGCTCGTTGAACGATCAGTTCAAAGTCCTTATTTAGCCAGTAGCACGTCGGAGTGAGTTTCGAACATGATTTTGTATGAAGTAATCACTTTCCTTTATTTTTTCTCTAACTATTCCCAAAGTTCAGATGACTCTCAAAGTAACTATACTGCCCTCCATTATTCCAATGTAAGGAGGAGGAATAGCAATGTCGCTTGGTCGTAATCTCTGCTACAAGGAAAACGAGACGGTCTGTCACTCACTCTTTCATAGTTGTTTCTTCGGTGCCTCATAACATCTCTTTACTTTTCTACTCTAGGAAGCTTTGAGTAGCTTCTCTTATTCATTTATTTATTTTCTGTTTGCCATAGAACACTCGAGTTGACATGGCAACCATTTTAATGCTCCTCCTCCCCTTCACGATGCAAAATGCTTGTTCTATTCCTAAACTGCAAAGATGCACCATGGGATTTTTTTTCCAGATCCTTCCAATTTTATATTCCTTTTCTCTCTCTCTCTCTCCCTCTCTTCTCCCCTTTATTCATTACAACATGCCTCTTTAAGAAAATAGATTTTTAGCATTACCAATTGTTACCTAGCAACAACCAACCTTTTTTCTATTAGTTTGCCCCCGGTCCCATTGCTTTCGTTCGCGTCGAATAATTCTAATTAGGCAACATTGATCTTTTGAAAAAAAAAATCTATTACATTCAATTACGTCATGCATTTACTTATCCACATCAATCGTTTTAATTCAGTGTCTATCACTTTCAGTTGTATTCGGAGTCGCCATTTTAACCTAACTAGTAGAGATATTTACTGAGCTAGTTCAGCTTGGGCGACTCGTCGCTGTGTATTGTCTAGCAAGATGCTGTCTCGGATCAGTACTACTGAGTATTGGCCTTGTGCCAGAACTAAGCTTTGTAAATCATCATCACCATTATCAGTCTTTTAACGTCCGTCGTTGGACATAGACCTTCCACAGGATTCGCCACATTTCTCTATCATGGGCATCGTGGAGCCAGTATTTTCTGAATTCGTCTAGTTCATCTCTCCATCTTGTATTCTGTCGGCTTCGGTTTCGTATCTGATCACTGGGGATCCATGTTGTGAGTTGTGATGTCCAGCAGTTGTCTACCAATCTTGCAACATGGCCTGCCCATTGCCATTCAAGTTTTTTAATAGATTCTATGAAGAAATCTAATTTAGCCTTTTTTTTCCTTTGTAGCATCAGGCCTAATCGGGTCTATGAAGATATGCACTGCGTTAGTCTTCCAAGTAGAGGGGGGATGCTATCTGGCTTGAAGATTAGTATTTGAAATCCCAGCTTTTTACGATCGTTAGTACCAGTTAAAAATACACAACTGCCTCAGCCACGATGCAAGGCTCTAAGGTTTAAAAAACCGTTAAGCAAAACTGTCAACATAGTTTTTTTTTCAGTTTCAAGTTGGTCTGGCTGACTATCAATGTATCACTTGTACCAGGCTGCATTAATAGTGTTGACATTTACTTATCATGTATAGAAAAAGACGTTTTTATTTTTTGTTGTTTTAAACTCGGGTATCTCTGTTTCTACTACCTACCAATCCACTTGTGATCTCAACTCCTCCGTTTGTTATATTGTCGAATCAGAACTTTGACCATTTTTTGTTTGTTTCGATATCATCTTGCAGAATCACCCGGTCTTCGACAAGTGAGAACAATCTTTCACTGTTTGAAACTTTGAACCAGCGTTCATTTCTCGGCCGAAAAAAGATTGATCTAACTTCTGGCTCTTTGAAATTTTGAAATCCCTTGTCACGTTCGATTTTCGGTTCTGGGTAGCACTTCTAGTTTATCATCTTGAAATTCTGATATTGGTTAGCGTAATCATTTCACCAAAAACAACTCGCAGAATATGAAATATATCGTATCGACTAGATTTTTTGATTATTCTCGTAGATAATTGAACCTAGCGTCTAAATTAGGTTTAGTAAACAACAGATCGGCTAGGCGATCATTTGTCCTCCCCCCCCTTGCCTGAAGACTCCATATTTTGACAGCAGGAAAACAAAACCGAAAATCACTCTCAGTAAAAGCAAACCAGGTGAGAGATATAAGTTTCTGTTGTATTGCAGTTTTAAAGATGATGGTGATACCTATTTCAATGGTTGGATGTATGGGGTGGGGGGCATTATAGATGGTGTACTGTGGGTCTGGGATTGTAAAAAGGTCAAGAACCCCTGTCTTAGTAATTGAAAATCTATCGCTTCCATTTCACCGATCTTCTGCGACATATTTCGCTCCCATGAACCTTTTGACCCATATCCCTAAGTTGATCTATTAAAAGCCCAATAAACGCATATTCAAGTACCACACATGACATTTAAGATGGTCAATAATCAGTCTTTCATATTTCTTGGTATCATTCGACTTGGTTTCACTTGATTCTTAATCAGAACCTTGCTTATATTCATCTAAATTTATTCAGTACGTTGTTTGGTGCATTCTTGTTACTATCAGTGTAATGTTTTCTTGCAAACAACGTGGGCTATGCACGATTGAATGAAGACTAAATGTTGGTATTTTTCTTGTCTAAAGTTGCTTGCAACCAACCAGAACAGTTCTCTGTCTTTGTTGTTGCATAAATAGTGTTTTACACACACGCGGGGGTGGACTCTGCGGTTGGGCAATCGGCCAGTGCCTGAAGGCCCAAAGCTCCAAGAGGCCCAAGTGGCAAGGATTAGGAGACCCATAACCCCTTCTTGTCCAGGGGTCGAGATCACTGTCAGTCTGCCCCTACACATACGCAAACGCTTCTCTCTTTTATGATAGCCATCCGTTTGAGCATTGATTAGCCTTCACATTGGTTCAACATTGAGAAACTCCTGAAAATGGAGATTCCAGCTGTAATTATTTATTTGCAGAGGGGGGGAGGTTCTGATTTCATTACGCGAATAATCTGTCATAATCTAAGTTTTGAGATTATTGGAGCTCGTCAAATAAGCAACGATAATAAACTATTGCCCAATTAGGTAACATCTGCTCTTTTTCAATTGTTCGGCTGGAAGTCTTTTTCTGTATTTTTTTTCTTTTAACTTATATTTTGCTTCTTTTTTTACTTTTTCTCTTTTTTATGGTTTGTTTTCCGTTTTTTTTTTTGCCGTTTTTTTTTGTGGTGTTTTGGTTGCTTTTTTGTTTTTTCGCTTAATTTTTGCTTTTTTGATGCTTTTTTTCGTTGCCTTTTCCGCTTTTTTTTTCTTTTGTGTTTATAATTTGATTGTTTATTTTCATTGTAAATGTCTTCCTCCATTTTCTCTCTTGTTTTCATTACACAAAATGGACTGATTTTCATCCCTGCTGAAAATCTGTCTTTTATGATTTTAATAATCTTTAAATATCTGTAAGTTTCAGTCAACTTTAAAAATCTCATTCATAGCATATTGTATTTTATCAAGCTACTCGGTGCACCAAAAGAAACCGAACTTTTTCAAAAAGCTTATGAGACTTGTATCCTTCACTATCGATGACGATACACTGTTCCCTGCGTCTTTTTTTCTTTAAATAATTTGCAGGTGTCATGGCGCGTTTTCTTTTCTCTTCTATCGGCTGAAATCGACGAATTTCCTGAGCGGATTCCCGATTTGTGATCAAAATCGGGAGGGGCTGAAGAGTTGGACGACTAGGGGACGAGAGTTGTGTCGTGCTTCGCCCAAAATATTGTTAGTCTGTCAGCAGACGTGTCAAAAACACGGTTCTTCATCGTTCAACTGGGTGTGTATATGGAGGGGGGGTCAAGCACTCTATACACACGTTCACTTCAGCACGCATTGCTCAAAAAGTAACCAACGAAGCTTGACTTTTTCTTTTCATTTCTTTGTAGAAAAAGTCAAGATCATTGCTACATAACATTCCTGTCCCAAACTCTCTAAATGATATCTCAGGCGCGTTGATTTAAAAGTTCGGTTTTTTATGGACACACCTCGTATAATAAGTTTTGATTTTTTTTTAAACTTGGTAATTATTTCTATGAGATTGTTATTGTCTGCCTTGGAATAAGTTTCATACTTCATAATCCATTAAGTGTGTAATTTATATAACATCTTTTATAAAACTCAGAGTATTTTGGTACCATGCAGTAGGGGGAAGCATATAATATTCTTGCACATTTTTTTTATTAACATTTAGTCGGAAACTGCGATGTCAATCTTTTTTTTTATAACTGAAATAATCTTATGCATTATTAAATTTCATCTTAATGTTAGCAAAAACGTGGGGAAAAAATAAGCAATAAAAACTGTAATAATTGCTGTCAATAAACACGTACATGAACTTGATTTATTCAGACAGTTGTCAGAAACAGAAATCCTGCTCCCGTGCGGAATCAGTCTACCAGTCCTAATCTGTTTTTCAGTCGTATCATGTTGGATTGATATGAAACTTTGTCCCGACTTCCAGTTAACAACCCTCATTTTTGTCTTTCTCCTGCCACTACAACAACTAGTAATTTTTTTTTTTTTTTTTTTTTTTTTTTTTAAATATGGACGTAAAGATGGTTGACTCCTCATTGAACTTATGGTTCCTATTTTAAAATTTGTTTTCTGGTTGGTTGATTGTTGTAAAGGAAATTCTTTGGAATTGGCTGGGAATGTTATTCCGGCAGACTGCCAAACAGGTGCCCCAATTTCAGTCAAAGAACTTCTTTGGATTTGGAACAAGCAAACGTAAACACAAATGCCAAGAGTGAAATGTTATGTGGGCTGGGCAGAGGTCGGTGAGCCTCTGGCCGATTCTGTTGGAAAAGATGAATGATTTTAAGAATAGCAAATTCAGGAAAGCTGAATATTAACTAATAGAACTTCCGGGCTTAATTTTCTCTAGAAAAGAAGTTTAAATTTTCAAAATACCCTCCTCTCGTGCTGTACGTCTTGAATGATTTCTCTTTCATGTATCCATGGATAGATTTATCAAAAAACGAATTTGAATATATGTACTATTTTCACTATTAGTTTAATACTAGGTTCAATCCGTCTTCATTAGTATTGCTTTTTATTGCAGCCAGAAGCTATTTCTTCTTTTCCAATTTGCCCTATAAGTCAAAGAGTATATAAATCCAGTGTTTCGGGAAAACAGCAACAATGAGATACAGAAAAACTATTGTTACCTCTCACCATTCGTGGGTTCGGTAATTCACTGTTTCGATAATCTGCGATTCATTCATGAATAATTTAATGGGAATATTTCTGAGGGTTTCGCAGCGTGCCGCGATAAACTACATGAATAAAAAATACGATTTACAGTATAGACAAAACGTGAAAAGTTTCGTGAAAAATGATATATAGATCTAGCTACTACAACGCCTTTTTGACAAAAGTAAAACATCTCGATAAAAAAAGCTTGGGACTTGTAATCTATTGATTTTATCGTAATAATCTTTGTGTTATTGATAAGAAGAAATATAGTGTGGAAATTATTCCTATGGGCAATACAAACCCGGTGATAATCGTATTTGGAAACCGCTCAACTATGGAAATGTTTTCAAAGGCCCCCGCCACCAATTCATTACAACGAGAAGTATGAACACGTAGAACCGTTTACATACCAATGCCACGACATATGGAAGAATTCAAGCATTATTGGAGCAATGACCTCTCCGTACCATTAGAAGGCAACTTCGACTAACGCAACAAGCGTAGCAGTTTGAGAGTGATGCTGGCAAGAAGGGTCTAAATTTGCTTCCAGCTCGAAATTACATGCCCTAACGATAAATTGACTTTAAATTGGAAAACAAGAGTAGCAAAAAACTTTTTTTTTTTTTGCCTGGAAAATTTCTTCATGTTGTTGTTTTGTTTTTTGCTGCTTTTTTTTTTAAATTTAAATAGTGTATACTTATTGTTTTTATAAAATTTGCTGGATTTTTTCTTAAACATTGCTATCCACAACGAAGGACTTTTCATTTATCGGTGAATATGTTATTAGTTTTACTAATTTGGATGGGGCTGTTTTGTTTATCTTGTTTTTGAAATAAGATTGTTATTATTTTATTTATTTGCTTAATTGCATACATTTCATTCGGTAAGGTAGCACGTAATCATAGTAGAGGATAGGGTCCCCAAAAATTACTCGTGGGCCTGAAATTTATGCCACCGATGAAACCGGAAACTGGGTCATATAGTTACATCCGGGAAGTATGGGAAGTAATAAAGTATTGCTAGATAAACGGAGATCTTTGTATGGAGCAATTGTGACCAGGAAAAACAACATTGAAGAATGCCTTTGTTTATTGGTTCAAATATCACTTCCGATAAACGATGTTTGCCGTCTTACAGCTTGAACATCGCACGAACTTACAGTAATCGCAGCTCGGCTATAACGTGGTTGGATCCACCCCCTACACTGGCATTATAACGAGGGGCGCCTGTATCTTTCTCTCTCCCTTTTGCCCTGATCAGTTTTCCACGCTCTTCGTTTATACTGGGAATCGAACCCAAGACGTGTGAAACAGACATGCTAACCAGTGCTCTATTCGAGTGGATGTCTTGTATATAAGGTTGGCTAAAAGGTTGGATGATATCAGTTTTAACCAACTTCATTGTGACAGCTGTCATATCAGAATGCATTTTTTAAATGTCTTCAATATTGGCATATTTTTGTTTATAAAAGACCATAAACACCTTACCTGCCCAGATAGTAGCGTTCCTAGCATAGTAACCTTCACAATGACAAGATTATTTACAAATGGATTAGCCTATCTACCAAGGACCAGAGTATGTGTGTGCTCTACCTAGGACTAAAATGTCACTTTCTGACACTTCTGTCTGAGCACTCATTGAATAGTTTTTCACTTCCCCCAAAACGATGTATATATTCATTGTGTTTTATATGAGGAAGAGCAGGAGATTATTATTAGCAGTATATGTAATAATAATGAGAATCTTGCAATTACTACTAAGAAACTTGGAATTACCACTAAGAATCTTGCAATTACCACTAAGAATCTTGCAATTACCACTAAGAATCTTGCAATTACCACTAAGAATCTTGCAATTACCACTCATAATTATAATCTTTTGACTACCACTGATATTCTTCTTACTACTACTAATGATCTAACCGCTACTATTACTACTATAAATATTCTTACTGATCTTACTCCTACTAGTACTAATAATAATATCCCTACTGATCTTCTCACTACAACTATTACTAATGGTGATTTTCTTACCACTGCTATTACTAATAGTGATCTTCTTACCACTGCTATTACTAATAGTGATCTTCTTACCACTGCTATTACTAATAGTGATCTTCTTACCACTGCTATTACTAATAGTGATCTTCTTACCACTGCTATTACTAATAGTGATCTTCTTACCACTGCTATTACTAATAGTGATCTTCTTACCACTGCTATTACTAATAGTGATCTTCTTACCACTGCTATTACTAATTGTGATCTTCTTACCACTGCTATTACTAATAGTGATCTTCTTACCACTGCTATTACTAATTGTGATCTTCTTACCACTGCTATTACTAATTGTGATCTTCTTACCACTGCTATTACTAATAGTGATCTTCTTACCACTGCTATTACTAATAGTGATCTTCTTACCACTGCTATTACTAATAGTGATCTTCTTACCACTGCTATTACTAATTGTGATCTTCTTACCACTGCTATTACTAATAGTGATCTTCTTACCACTGCTATTACTAATAGTGATCTTCTTACCACTGCTATTACTAATAGTGATCTTCTTACCACTGCTATTACTAATTGTGATCTTCTTACCACTGCTATTACTAATAGTGATCTTCTTACCACTGCTATTACTAATTGTGATCTTCTTACCACTGCTATTACTAATAGTGATCTTCTTACCACTGCTATTACTAATAGTGATCTTCTTACCACTGCTATTACTAATAGTGATCTTCTTACCACTGCTATTACTAATAGTGATCTTCTTACCACTGCTATTACTAATAGTGATCTTCTTACCACTGCTATTACTAATAGTGATCTTCTTACCACTGCTATTACTAATAGTGATCTTCTTACCACTGCTATTACTAATAGTGATCTTCTTACCACTGCTATTACTAATAGTGATCTTCTTACCACTGCTATTACTAATAGTGATCTTCTTACCACTGCTATTACTAATTGTGATCTTCTTACCACTGCTATTACTAATAGTGATCTTCTTACCACTGCTATTACTAATAGTGATCTTCTTACCACTGCTATTACTAATAGTGATCTTCTTACCACTGCTATTACTAATAGTGATCTTCTTACCACTGCTATTACTAATAGTGATCTTCTTACCACTGCTATTACTAATTGTGATCTTCTTACCACTGCTATTACTAATAGTGATCTTCTTACCACTGCTATTACTAATAGTGATCTTCTTACCACTGCTATTACTAATAATGATCTTCTTACCACTGCTATTACTAATAATGATCTTCTTACCACTGCTATTACTAATAATGATCTTCTTACCACTGCTATTACTAATAATGATCTTCTTACCACTGCTATTACTAATAATGATCTTCTTACCACTGCTATTACTAATAATGATCTTCTTACCACTGCTATTACTAATAATGATCTTCTTACCACTGCTATTACTAATAATGATCTTCTTACCACTGCTATTACTAATAATGATCTTCTTACCACTGCTATTACTAATAATGATCTTCTTACCACTGCTATTACTGATAATGATCATGATGATAATAATAATCTTACGGTATCCAAGAAATGACCTGGTGTTTTTACAAGTCTGTAGACCTTATACATGTATATTGCTTAATTGCATTCTATTTGTGTGCATCAGAACCATTAAATGTTCAGAAAGGAAGTAAATTTCATTCAGTTTAAACGAAGCGGCAGTATTAATACAATTCATAGGTTCAGCTCACTACATTAGATTATGTGACCATTTTTCTAGATTTAAAAGAAACATTTTTAAAAAAAATGAAAATCCAACCAATAACGCAGTTATTTACTGAAGGCTTGGCTTTGAATAAGCGAAATGGATTTTCCGTTCATTGAAGATGATTATTAGCTTTTGAAGAATTTTCAGTTCCGTCATTAGGCTTGCATGATTACATTTTCACATGGGACTTGGGCATTCAATGTAAATAAAATCTTGTGGTAGTCTCTGATTGTCATCTCCCTTCCATGGAGAGAAAAGCATTTCTGAGGTATAAAATAGCGTGTGTGTGTGAGAGAGAGAGAGAGATGCATGCAAATAAGATTCTAGCTAATTTGGTTCCCTGATTATTTGAGCCAAATTTGAAAAAAAAACAAAATAAAACAACCAAGTTTGTAATAATTCCCTTTGCTTATCTGCTTGATTACAGTGCCTGCATGAATAAACCAAAATAACTTATTGGTTGATCATTACTCGTGTATTCATTGTTAAGTCAACCCCAGTTAGTCAGTAACCGTTAGCAGTCTTTTAGAGTTTAGATACAATCCTGTGTCACAGGGGTAGAATGACTGTGATGGTCCCTGGGTGAAAAGGGTTATGGGGTTCGTAACCCTTGCTACTTGGGCCTCTCGGTGCTTAGGTGCTTTGGTGCTTCAGGCACTGCCAGATTGCCCAACTGTTCAGGACCTTATTTTATGAGAGGAGGTAATGAAGGCAGTCTGTAATATTCATTCAGTACCAGGTTGATAGTTTTTTCCTTTTGTGGCTTTAGAAACTTGAAGTACATTTAATAAACTCTCCCTGCACCAATAGGCAATAAGAATTAGTTATTCTGTACATTATTAAATCCTTCATATGAGCAAAAGGTTAGGTTTTTGATTTTAGTCTAAAGTCTTGTTATATATATATATATATATATATATATTATATATATATATATATATATATATATATAGTCTTCTTTATGCATATAGATATACTGAAAAGAGAATTTCATGAGCATGTGCTGGAATACTACCTTCATGATTTTGTAACTGCTTTTGCACAACAGATACTAACTGTCAAGATATGCCGCTCTCGGCAATATATATCATGTCATCCATACAAACATAGGGTTTTCTAATCCCATACAACTTGAGGAGGTCAAATTGTCTGCCGTCTTGGATTTATAAATAGGATTTCTTGGGACTTTTGGCATGGTGTTCTGTTGACTTCAGAGAAGTGCTTTGTGAAGAAAAAAAATCATACTTTAATTTTTTCCAGATATAGCCCTAAACTGGGCTAGTTTGCCTGGACTATTTGGCAATATAGCATTTACTACTTACTATACTGTCGTATGAACTAGGAAAAGAAATGGCCACTATCAAGTAACTCCCCTTTCCTTCTGAGATGCCTTAAAGAAAGAATGTCCAGCATGATACCCTTAATTACAACCAGGTCATGGAACCATCTGTCAATTTCTGTTACTCAAACTATTACTCCCACGGTCCACAACTATCGATACTGTCATTTATTGTCTTTTGAGGTGTTTGATTTGTGAACGTGTTTGTTCTGAGCAAAGCCAGATTAAGCAAGTGCAGAATGGGGCAGGTGTGGGGGCTGTAGCATATGTTATAAAGGGGCCTCGAATTTACACATAAGTATCAAAACGCATACATTTTTCTTTCATTTGCGAAGTTATTTATTTTCTTCATTTGCCGTACAGCCCGTTAATACAAGAAAATGCACGTGATATTTCATGTATATAGTATTAATGTTTTTGTTCTGATCTTTATGCGGTTGATATGACTTCAGTTTTGAGTACATATGTATTTATGTGTTGCATATGTTTAACATATAGACCACATTCCCATCAATTACTGTATCAGAATTACCTCAATTAAAGTTGATAATTAGCTAAAATTGCTAACCTTAAACACCCAGTCGTTCGTGAAAGTAGAAGGCATTATTGCAGAATCACTGAATCAGAATTGATAGCTTGCAAGCATTTAGCACAGGGCCCTTAAAAATAGGGGAGGGTAGCAGATGCTATTTTTGCTATATAGTTAATCTGGTACCGGTTTAGTGTTCCTGTGTGTGTTTGTGTGTGTGTGTATGTCTGTCTGTCTGTCAGCTTATTTTGTACTTCTCTGTGTGTGTGTGTCTGTGTGTTCATTGCTTCATCATCTTGATTCTTTCACCATTCTAGCTTGCTTTTTTAAAAATATTTTCTTCTGTTCTCTGAAGATTAAATCCTTTTAATTAATAAAAACTAGTCTCCAAATGCGTTTCCAATTTGGCCTACCTTCATTCAACTGACAAGTTCACACTCAATTGATTGACTGACACATAGGAAGGATTTGTCCTAAAAACTCCTGAGACTACCTGGGAGGGCCTTTCATCTATGCAGAACAATAATCTGTCAATCTTTCTGTTAATTAATCAATCCAAGGAGAAGGGGTGTTTCTCGAGCCTGAAGAGGGAGAGGGATGAACTTGAATTGAACTTTCATAATTATAAAACCCTCTGTTACATTCAAGAGTTCACTCTGACTGACTGGGATCCAATTTTTAGGGACCCATTGACACATTTTATGATAATGAATGACTGACCCAGCCCGTTTTACACAAGCCTGATTAAGTTGGAATCAACTTGCATAATTTACTAAAGTTCAATTGTGTCTTTTTCGAAAAGAATAATAATAGAAAATGCTGTTTGATATTTTGCATTTGAAGATTTTGTGGATGGCATATTCGATTGGGGGACACTTCATCTTTTATGAATATTTATGAGGAAACTTTTTTCTTCTTTTTTTCAAGTATCTGTGTACAATATTCCGATGAGTGCAAATACAACATGCACTTTGAGACACTGATAGATGTAAAAAAAAAAAAGGTCACTATGAATGAATAAATACAGATGTAAATGCATAGACACAGATACTCCTGCCTTTCTTTTTTGTTAGTTTGTTTCTTATCCATTTTTTGGTTGTCTTCTCTTTCATTCTGTTTTTGTTTCATTCTATTTTTTTCTTTCTTCTTCTGGCCCTCCCTTTTTTTTTCTCTTTCTGCGGCCCTCTCTCTCTCTCTCTTTTTCTCTCCATTTGTAGGCCCCACTTTTTTGTTCGTTGTTCCCCCCTCTTTTTTATTTTGTTACCCTCCTGTTTTTTTTTCTGTTGTCACCCCATTCTGTTTTTCTCCTTTTATCGCCCCCTCTTCTGTTTTTTCTTCTTTTGTAGCCCCCCTTCAGATTTTTCTTCTTTTATAGCCCCCCCCACTTCAGATTTTTCTTCTTTTATAGCCCCCCCCACTTCAGATTTTTCTTCTTTTATAGCCCCCCCCCACTTCAGATTTTTCTTCTTTTATAGCCCCCCCCTTCAGTTTTTTCTTCTTTTATAGCCCCCCCCTTCAGTTTTTTCTTCTTTTATAGCCCCCCCCTTCAGTTTTTTCTTTTTTTTGTAGCCCCCCTTCAGTTTTTTCTTTTTTTTGTAGCCCCCCTTCAGTTTTTTCTTTTTGTTGCCCCCCCTTCAGTTTTTTCTTCTTTTGTCGCCCCCTTCAGTTTTTTCTTCTTTTGTCGCCCCCCCTCAGTTTTTTCTTCTTTTGTCGCCCCCCCCCCTCAGTTTTTTCTTCTTTTGTCGCCCCCCCCTCAGTTTTTTCTTCTTTTGTCGCCCCCCACCTTCAGTTTTTTTTTCTCTTGTCGACCCCACTTTCGTTTTTTTTTCCCATTTGTCTTTTTTTTCAGCCCCCCCATTTATAAAATTATTACCACTTATTTTCAAACTATATCATGATTTATTACACATTATTTGAGATGTGTTCATATTCTTTTTAAAAAAATCCTATCATCATCACCATCATCATCATCATCATCACCATAATTCAAAATAACTAAAGAGGCATTAATCCCAAACTTTTCGGATTGGTAGTTTTTATTTTATTGTTTATATTTTTGTTTTTTATTTATTAGTCATTGTGTGATTTCACTTGATTTTCTTGAATCAGAGTTTTATATTTGTTACCAATTTCTTTTTCTTTTTTTTTTTTTTTCTTTTAAAGTCCTTTCAACCTTTTTCGAGGTATTGCCGTTCTCACATCATCTATTTTGCATGGTTAAAGCAACTTAAATAAACATACATTCTCCACATCATCTTCATGCTGAAACATTTTTTTGTTCATGTTTTTGTCATCGGTTTGAAATAACGTCTTTTTAGTGGCCTACCAGCAGGGATCGATTCCATCCAACTTGGTTTTGGTCATAACTTTCTTATTCTGTTTTTTTCTCTTTCTCCCTCTCTAGTGTTCCTCGCCCTTCAATCTGTGTGGCCGGCAGTCAATGGCAAGTTTTCTGTTTTCTTTCCGCTTTTGTCAAAGAATATTGCTATACGTTTTTTTCTTTTCTTTTTTTTTTTGTTGTTGTTTGGTTTTGCTTTTTGCCTGCTAATTAGGCGTGTGGTGGCCTAGCGGGTACTGGCGAGAATGGACTTGCCAATCCGCGCGCTTGTACAGTTTGTGTTCGGCTTGCACTGATGCTCTTGGTTAAAGCATGAATCTATCTCTCCTTCCAGCTATGGTTAAAATAGCGCAGGGTGATTATTGCCTCTCTGTCTAATTCACGTTTTGCAAACAGGCTGAGTAAGTAGTAATGTGAAGCTGTAGCCAGTGTAAGGGCACCATTTGGTGTGTTAATTGACATAGATCACTTTATGACAGTCATAGTCTGCTTCTTGTTTTTGATGTACAGCATTGGAAAATCTGCACTTACTAATATACCATCTGTACTTCAGGGAAGGTTCATTAATATTTAATGAGTTTTTTTAGACGATTGAACTCTTTCTTGTTGTTTGTGTTGTTGTTGAAGAAGGCCATAGAATGGATCGGCTAAAACATCGGGTTAACAACACTGCACTTACTAATCAAAATTTACATACACTCATATATCACCCTGTCTAGTCATCTTTCTTTTACCTGTTCAGAATGTGCATTCATCATTTTTTTAATTTTTTTAAAAAAGATTTCTTGAAAATTATTGAAAGCATCATCACTTCTAATTAAGTGCTGCATTCTCTGCAACTGCACACACAACTTCGTGTCTTCTCTCAAAATTTGCATTCATTTCTGAATCGGCAACATTGTTTATCCAGCTTTATGGAAAACTTTTAAAATGCTTGTATCTACAAGAGAAAAATTCAATTTTATTTCGAACAATTTGTTTGTCTCTTGTGCCTAAATTAGAAGCCATTGTAAAACCATATAGTCTCATATTGGCTGGATTTCTTAATTAGAAACCGTTAACAAATAATGGCACCACAACTGTCAAAATAGGTTTCTTCAGTTTCTAAGTTGGTCCAGCTGGCTGGCTAGTATATATAACCTGTACAGACTGTACCAATGGAGCTAAAAAGTTGAAATTTTCAACATTTACTCTTTATTGCCATGGAAAAACTCTTTTTTTCAATTCACAATGTTGTTTTTTTACTAAATTGATCCCTTAGTAAATGTCTTGCTGGAATCATGTTTGTTTTTGTTTTTTGTTTTTTTTAAATCTATTCTTTTTTTTTTTTTTTTTATAGTGGTCACTGCCTAACAAAAAGCGGGAGAAATAACTTATTCATTGATTATCCTCTTTTTCCCAATTTTTCAATTGATCACCCCCAGCACAGTACAGCATGCTACTAAAAGATATTGGTCTCATGACAGTTTCTATTGAGTGATTAACCAGACCTGTTACTTTTGTCTTATTTTTCTAACTTTTTATCGCAAATCTCTGATCATTTTTACATTCTAGAACTATTAAGCAGTATGGATCGGAAAAAAGGCTCAAAGTTTCAAGAGGATTTGAACTGTTATTCCTTATCTTTTGGAGCCTGTCTTACATGGACAGCACCTTACTAACTGGGCTACAAAAGTTAACCAGCAGATGTCATTCAAGTGTAGTTATATAGCTATTGTCTTCCTCATTCAATTTCACTTCCATGCTGTATTGTTTGTTCACACCCAGTAGTCAATGTACGAGTCGAAGGTTATCAGGATTTCTGAGACAAAGCATTGAAAACGTCATCCGACTAGTTTTTAATCTTATTAGGTAATTGTATGACAAAATCAAAATCTCCGTTGGTTAACTTTGTTGCCTATTGGGTAAGGTGTTGTCCCAGTCAGACAGGCTTCCAAGGATAAAAAATGTTAGTTAAAATCTTGTAAGGAGCTTATTCATTACACATCCATGCTGCATATTGATGGTTGTTGGGTATAAAATCGACCTGAGTTTTGATAAAAAGCAACTAAAATCTTCCTTACCCCCCAAAACTAATGAATTATGAGGAGTCTGTCTCTCCTCATCAAAATTTAAAACTTATCAACTGCACATAGGATCACCTTTTCCTCAGTCTTACAGACTAGTTTATGATGAATTCACAAATTCTAAGAAGCTTTTATGAAAGATTTTTTGGTCTCTTTTTTTCTACCATCAATCAGATAAATCAAATATACAAAATTTGTAAAAGTATGCTTGATTTCTGTTAAATATAAAGAGCAAGTATCATTTATTTTTATCTTTCTTAAACATGTCACACCTAGTCCTGGGCAGAATATTGACTTTAGATGATATATCTGTATATTTTCAAACACTGTATAAGATTTAACAATACTGTTTACACCAATTTAGCCTTAATGATGCCAATTCAGCTATTTTGGAGCTAGATCTAGCTCATCTTTTCCTTGGGTTAACCAATCCCCCGTCCAAAATTGTTCACACAATCCTTCCCCCATCCACCCCTCTCTTCCTCATAGTTCCTTCAACTGTCCAACTCCAGTAGAAAATTACTCTTATGTTCTATTCACATTTTTTTTAGTATCATTAAGTGTTGTGTGTTTTCGTTATAGTTGAAGAAGCCGCATTTTCAAAGATATGACTATTTTTTATTCATTTTTGTAATTTTGATTTCAGTTTGTTTTGATGAAAGTCTTTCTGAAATCTCATGTGGCTTCTTGACTTACTGGGATATACATTGTATATCGGTATTCAGCCTGAAACTACCATGATATGAATTTTCATCCAAATCGCCTGGCCCTAGTCACTGCAGAAACTTTGCTCTAGTTTTAGGAAGAATGAATCGAATAAAATTCTTGAAGCTATATGACCCATGTAAATGTAGATGACCCTATTCTTCACCTCACTCTTGAGTGTTTTTTTTTATTTTTGTTATTCACTTATGTTTCATCAATTATCTGTTTTCTCAAATTACCAGCCATGGTCGTCAATTATACTGTAATTGTTATTTCGGGTTGTATTACAATTATTATATCAGCTTTGCCTTCAGCTGGAGAGGGTTTGAGGTTCCATTTTGAGTACCCTATTGCTTGGGCTGATTTTTAGAAGAACAAGATCACACTTCATCCCATAATAGCCACCATGTTCAGCATTGAGCTTTTTGCCATTCTAAGCTTGGCTTAATAAACATCTTGAATTTACAAGGGGCTCATCTTGTTAGGGACCATCAATCTGTCAACATAGCCAGCCAGATCAACTTGAAAAACTGAAAGAAACCTATGTATGTATCAAGAATGAAGACTGCACCAATGGAGCTAGAGGGCTGTAAATTTAAACATTATATCATGTCTAGAAAAAACATATTGTTTGGGTTTTTTTTCACCTACCCACTCTTTCAGAGGGGTTTTGGTTTGCAAGTTCATGCTTAAGTGAGTCCGTAGTTTGTGTCTGCTTGTTTTTCTGAAGATTCAGACCTTTTTAGAGATCACTGCTAATCAAAAGGTGAGAGAAGTGTCTTGATCCCCCCCCCCTTTTTTTTTCAATTTTTCTAATTGATTACCCCCAACACTGCATACTACCAGGAGACATTGGTTTCCTGATCATTGCTTTTGAGTGACTTATCAGACCTGTTTATTTTCATTCAAATAAAGATAATAATAAACTCTTGGTATCATGAAAAATATACACCAACCAAGAGAACTACTGGTCTGGGTCATCTTTAACCAAAGTGAGAGTAGTTGATTTTCAAGGTTTTATACTCATATTTATTGCTTGGAAAAATTTTTGGTCAATGTGATTCCCATTTCAAATAGTTGTTCAATAGAGATTAGATCAATAGAGAAATCTAATGCTTGGGTGAGAGAGGGGAAGATACCAATGAGCGAGAGAGAGAGAGAGAGGGCATTAAATTAAAAATGAATAGGTATACCAGAAGTGAGATTTGAATGTATCATCTAATTGCTCTATGAGCTGAAAGTTTGATCACTCTGAAATTCTGTTCAAAGGGAAGCAACAAATGCCTGAGGAAAGCCTGAAAGCACACCAGTTGAAGGTACAATTAAATCACTGGACCTGTTTGATGGCTGAGATAGTTGTATATTTTGCATCAGTTCCAGTGGTTGGTATTTGAACATACCATCAATTATTTTGAATACTGTCTTCTTTTTGTGGCCCCCTGCCTTTTGTGTCCCCTCTTTGTCCCCTTGAGCCGTGCACCTTTTGTGTCCCCTCTTTGTCCCCTTGAGCCGTGCACCTTTTGTGTCCACTCTTTATCCCCTCGAGCCGTGCACCTTTTGTATCCCCTCGAGCCGTGCACCTTTTGTGTCCCCTCTTTGTCTCCTTGAGCCCTCCAACTCTTATGCCTTTTATCTCTTTTACTCTGCAACAACACAATCTTTCTATCACCATTCTTCACATTGTTTGTGACACACGAAGCTAAGAATCATGTAACTGATTCCTCAATTTATTTCATTTATGTGCTCCCATACTTGTTCTCAAGGACAGCATTTCTCATACATTTACTGTGTATGATTCATTAAATTTCCATACCTTAATCTTTTTTTTTTTTCTTTAAACCCGGAATGTACACATTTTTATTGAAGGATAAGTATCAGATTAGGATATTTTGAAAAAAAATTCCTTCCTTCCTTCTGCTACTAAAACTTGCTGCCTTTAGTTCTTCTTATCTATAATATATATTCCCATCTCCTTGCAGCCAGTCATTATCAGCCATTATCAGCTATTATCAGCCATTATGGGCAATTTCTAATTAAAAATAAAACGCCATATTCAGAAGTGGCACAAGCCAATCCCTTGGCTCAGTGTTATCTCTCTTTTGGTCCCATATGTTTTTCTCCTTTTATCTCCCTCCATCTTTGTACTTTCTTCTCCACCCCCACCTTTCTACTATCCTCTTCTCCACTCCTACCTTTCTAATGTTCCTTATTTTTTTTTCTTCTTTGCTTTGATTAAGAAAAAAGTGAAAGTATTACCATGTAATTTTAGGACCTGAAAACCTCAAAATAGGAAAGAAAGTACATTGAACCTAACAGTGACAAAACCCGTTTCGCTAGCATACATAACTTCGACAAGTGACTCAGCCACCGGTGATCTCTATTCTTGACTTCCTGGCTGATCTGACAACTGTACGTGATCTCTTGTGCCTGTATGCATTATTGCTTTCCCCAGAAATATGGTTCCATGTATACAAATTTCAATCTCCAATGAAGAGACTTGCTTTGATAAACTAGGAATTAAAATGAATATGAGTATGAATATGAATAGGCATATTAAACCTGAAGATTCAAGAAAATTTTCTCCATATTTTATGCATGTGTTTGTGAGTATCTGCTTGGATAGCGTAGTAGTTAGCAGGTCTGCTTCATATTCAGAAGCTCCTGGGTTCAATTCCTGGGATGAGCAAAGAGTGTGGAAAACTCTTTATTAGGACTAATTTCCCTGTCTCCTCATCATCTAATTGATTGTGATTAAGGTGGAGGTATCCCTTTGGTGGACTTGCCCCCTACCGGCGGGGTAGTTGTCAAAGCTTGTAGGGATGAAGTCCTGGTCGTTTCCTGACTTGCAAGGATCACTAAGCTGATGCATGCAACAGACCAGGGCTCCATCACTGGGCCTCCATACTCTATTGAGAATCGTCTCTTGAGTGATGAGATGGGACGTGATGTTTAACCTTTACCTCTAAGTGTGCATGCCAGCATACTCTTTACTCACATCAGTCTCTGTCAACTTGAATAAATAGATCAAAATTGAAATTTCAGGAGGGCAGAGGTCAATTGTCAGAAATTGGCGACCATATGTTGTTACACTTTTTTTTTCTTCTTTTTTTAAATTTGTATTCTATATCATTCTTTCTTTTTATCTGGAACTTCTCATTTTCTGTCACAAATCACCATCTTTTTGCACTTTTTTTTCTTTTTTTCTGGAAATCTTTTTGAGACATTCCATGTGACAGATAGGTGAGGACACTTCGCTGGGGCCATCTATACAGCGAAGTCAGCCAGGAAAAGGTCCTGAAATGACATTCAGGTTCCAGCTGAAGAATGTGGACAACTGACATTGATATCAGTTACCTATATGCAAGGACCAATATATATATATATATGAGAGCTGTCCAAAATGTCAAATGCACAGCCAACACATTCATTCTGGCTTGTATAGCTCAAATACTAATAAACATGGTGTTATGAATTTCTTATACATAAAAGATCGAAGTCACTACTACACAACATGACACCCTGAAATGTCTCATTGATGCAATATTTTGAAAGTTGGGTTTTTTCTTGGATAGCCCTCATTTGATAAATATACATACACATATATATTGCATTGCTGATGGTGGTTTAGCTCAATGGTAAGAGCAATGCTTCATTGAAGCAGCTACCCTATCAGTTGTAGGCTTGATTCTTGCAGCAGCCCCTTTTTCTTATTCTTTTTACACTGTCCGGGTCAAATGATACATTCACCGTGTAATAATGAGAGATCATTTCAAATAGTTTCAAAACAATATAACGCAATTCATTATTTCTGTCGGATTACATGTCCATTTCTCAATAATATGTATGTAATCATCATTTTCCTCACTTCTTTGTCTGCTCTTTTCACGGACTGCATTCAGAAAACATGCAGGCTGCATAAAAACAAATCTCTGAATATGAACAACTCACGAAATCCTTGATAAAAGCTTCATATCAGACTTGTTTTCTTCATCTTATTTGTGTTGCTTTTTTGAAAAAAAATTTTATCTTATTTATTTTTTTTTCACAACTATCATCATCAACTTCACTTTTTTTGAATTCTTAGAATTCAGAGAGTCTCTCAGACTACCATATATTCTGGTCATCAGAGACTTGAACCTGGCTTTATTCTGAATCTCACATTTGAGTGATGTTTGTTTTTCGTATTTCTTCCATAAAGCTTGATGATATTTTTTTTACATTCATTCTAAACAGCAGGTGTTTTCGCAATGGAGACTTTCCCAATCATGTTAAGTGTGTAATGTATTTTAGATGTTGAGATATGCAGAATAGGGAGATAGAGGCAGTCTTGGTGATTTAGTGTAATTTTTCATTGGAGTATATTAAACTCGAGTCTTCAGGCCTTGTAATGAAAGAACCTTTGGTTTTCCTTGGAGCTTTCTTACATTTGTAGCCATTTTTCCCTGGTTCTGTAGATTATTTTACAACCTGTAAGTAAGCAGCATGATTCTGGAAAAAAATTTTTAAAATTTCAAAGTAGCATCTGATGATATATTGAATTTTCATCTGATTCCTTAGTGAGCCCATCTGGCCTGATAATCTGATACCTTTACTGATTTGACCACAGAAAACAAAAAGTAACATCAAATTTACTCATATGCTACATCCTCCTCATCCCATATTGTTTGTTTACTATATAGTGGTAGTTGTATTTCTTCTTATAAGGTTAATTATGACACAATATCTGGTTTAATATGGGGCCCTACATGCCTTTGCATGGTAAGTGGTAATAGTAATAGTTGAATCTTTCAGTTGTCTGAATTTTCTAAATGATACTTTTTCATAAAATGATCTGAGCACTGCAATAATAATATCAATAAATATAACACTCCATCTTGGAAATTCAGACAACTGCAAGATTTGGCAATTTTTTTCTTTTTCAGACAACTTGAACTCATCTTTTTTCATTTTCTCTGTAATCACAATGTTTCGGCCATTTCAAAACTAGAAGACTTTAAATAAGTATAATTTCAAAGTTACCTGAAAAAATCATTTCAAGTTTTTTGTAACTCGAGTGTAATTATTATTTAATTTTTTTTTTTTTTTTTTTTTTTCAAGAGAACACAAAAAAAAAAAATCGAATTTTCTCTTTGAACATAAATTTTGTTTGGCCAAGGTTGATTCTTTCCAGTAGAAAGATTAGAACAAAGAACATTTTTTTCCTTCAACACATGTCTAAAAAAAAAAATTTTTTTAAAAATAGCATAACAAACAATTAACAAAGAGTGTTCATCAGAATACAATAGTTCAGTTTGCAAGTCAATTTTGTAGACCAACTCATTATCAGCTTTTTAGTGTCTGTCGTCAGACATAGACCTTCCCCAAGATCTGCCTGACCTCTATCACGGATGTTGCAGAGCCAGTTGTTTCTGAACTTGTCTAGTCTATCACGTCATCTTATTTTCGGTAGCAAAAGTTTTGAATATGATCCCTTGGAATCCAAGTTGCTGGTGACAATATTCAGCAGTTGTCTGGTATATTAGCAACGTGACCAGCCCATTGCCATTTGAGTTTTCTAATAGTTTTTATACCTCTTTTTTTTTTTTCTTTCTTTTTTTTGTTGTTGATATAATGAAGTTTTATAACTCTCCATACAATGTTGAGCATGATTCTCTCCCTTGCATGTTGCATGGTTTTCAGTTTGATAACCAATCTTTCAATTGGGTTCCATGTTTCAGCTCTGTAGATGGCTATTGGGAGAATGCATTGGTTGTTGATCTTTCTATTTTGGAGTTACAGGATTTTTTGGTTTTTGAAGATTGAGTTTGTTCTACCAAAATAAGTGTAGTGAACTTGATATTCACTAGTTCCCTATAACTGTGGCTTTATACCAGACCAAGTAAATAACCAATTTGGCATACCTTGTGCTTGATAATGGGGTAGTTGTGTATTCCCCACCAGGGCCAGTGTTCCAGCACAGGTAAAAGTCAAGACTTTGAATGTTGATTTTCAAGGCAGTCACATCTTTTCCACATGGTGTAAAATAATCTTCCTATTTCTATTTGACCCTATGTCTTACTAAGCTCAGATATCTAGCTATATTTCAACTGTCTATCCATGTTATTTTATCTCGAGCAATATGTTAGAAAAGATCAAGTTACCAACACTCGCATAAGTATCAGTCCATGACTGCCTACCCACCTACGCAAAGACATTTAAAACCTGTGTGCCATAAATTTTCCGTTCTTCTTCTGATCAGCAGCTGTTGAGTTCCAAGTCCGCCCAGGAACTTGCTACACTTGAGCGGACAAAGACTCACACAGCTTAAATTTTTTCTTTCCTGCCTAACCTCAGCTGTTTGGTGAATTTTTCTAAAAATTATCTAGACTTGAATCGGTCTAAAGGGTTCTCAGGTTGAAATGTTTTCAATGCGGACAAGGGGAGAGTGCTTGTCAGTGCACATCTTCTCTCTAAGTAACTGGGTTATAGGGCACCAGTAGCATGTGAGAATCCCTGACCTTCTTCACTCTTTGTCAACCATAATGGCATGCCAGTGATGAGACCTTTCTTGAATGGCAGTAGAATAGAATGTAGTGGAAGATATTCTCATGTTTTTTTGGGGGGAGTGATGTCCCCAAATGGGATGTATGAATATTGTGACCCATTTTCTTCCTTAGTTTATACCACCTTCAACAACCAAAGACAATATTAAAAAAGGTAAAACATAAGTGTCAAAATTGGTTTCTTCAGTTTTCAAGTTGGTGCAGTATGTATGTATTAAGCATGCAATCAGAGCCAATTGAGCTAAAGGGCTGAAAATTCATACTTTCACTCCATAAGCTTTTATTCTTTCACCCCATCCGCCATCAAGTAAGGGATTAATTTTGCATTATAATTTCATGCTAAATTAGTCCTTAGTTTCTGCCGACCCCCCTTTTTTTTTTTTTTTTTTAAATTTTAGACCTTTTAGAGATTACTACTCAACAAGAGGTGAAAGTAATTAATTCATTGATCATCCTTTCTCCAATGTTTTGATTGATCACCCATAACACAGCATGCTGCCAAAAGACATTGGTCTGATTGTTCTTTTTTTAATCCACTGCTGCATTACTATTTGTTTTTTTTTTGTCAACTGTTACCAAAATTCTTATATTCTATAATATTCTGATTGAGTAAAAATGCCAGAGTATTCCAACTTCAGCATTGATAGATCAGTGAGTAGTAAGGTAACTTGGATAAGTAGATTCAATGCGTTTTGGAGAAGTATTATACAAACTGTAGATAAGTATGAAGTAGCTGCATGTGTATGTGTATGTTTCATTATATAAAAACTTACGTCTTGTTGGTTGGTTGGTTTTTAGTCACACTAAAGCGAAGGCGTATGAAATCGAGTGAATCTTGCCATAATTCTAAGGTCTGACCTGGAAACATGCTAGTAGGTGATGTTATGTTAGGCCACAGTGCTTTCATAGCATGAAATTAACTTACAAATTCTAAGTTGAGAGGATTTTATTTTTGTTTTTTCTATCCTGTTTGTAATTATTTGAATTTATACTTTCTTTAAAACGATACTAAACATACATTAAAATGACATTTTTTTTTTTTCACATATAGTAAATGGGAATGTTCACCATATGGCACAAAAAGAAAAGTTATTGCATCTGACCAAATTAAAGAACATTCTTTCTTACATTCTTGCCACTTAACATTTGTCTTGTCTGTGCTTTTCAATTCTGTCAACTTCCTCACTAGACAAGGATCAATAAGCATTAGAATGTTTGGTTACAGGAGACCTGTTCTCCTTGGCTTTCCCTGCCCATTGCTTTTAAAGGGGTAGGTTTCGGGGCTATTCCCTGATGTCTGTGGTATGCCAAATCTATCCCTCCACCCACAATTTTTATCCTCTTTCCCCACATCTGCAAAAAATGAAAACGCCCCTCAAAGTGAGATGATGTTTAAATATCATCCACTTCATCCCTGTAATCTTTTTCATTTTCTTCTTTTGCTTATATATATATATATATATATATATATATATATATATATATATATATATATGTACACTTATATACTAATATCTGAGCCTTCTATTTGTTTGTCCATGCTTCTTTCATGTTTAAACTACAAGGAGTATCAGCCCAATATTTGGCGGGTAGATTTGCATAAGATCTACTTATGACATGTGATATGTGAATTTGAGCTTGGAGGTCACTTCTGTTAAATAAGGAAGTTTTTTAGTGTTTGTTTTTTTTTCCTTCCATATTCATGGAAAAATCGTAGCAGTGTAAGTGGTAGTAGTAACACAGCCATTATCAAATTTTATGACCCCTTCCCCTTTTCAAATGTACAAGCTGCAGCCATGGTCAGATTCTATTGCCTCCTCCCCTTTGTAAATATACTAACCAGATAAATCATGTCATTTCTTTTTTTAAATTTTTTTTTTAATAATATTGAAAGTAATTAGTTGGTCCTCCAATTTTGCTGGTTTCTATTTTGCAAAATTGATTATTTGCAGTTTTATTATCAATAGTTGAATGGGATTTTTGAAAATTTTACAGGCTGCTTTGAGGAACCATAATGTACTGTTTAGTAAATCATGGAAATATAGGGCTTAGCATATAGTACATTACCAAATTATATTGCCTTGAATTTATACGTAAATTTATCTATAAATGCCATTTTTAAAAGTTGGAGGTTATCTCTATCTCTCTTTGTAAATGTCTTTTTTCTATACCTGTTTTATTTCTTGTACAGTTAGTGTTGAGATATTTGATGGATGTAAAATGTTGAGTAATGTATGTATTGCATTCAGTTGAGTATTATTCAGTAATTGGTGTTCAGCTTTACCAGGGTGTCTTTGAGTTATTCGCAAAACTGAAATTTCCTGTGGGGTCTACATCCTGATCCCCCACAGAATTCAAAGGCTTTATCATCTTTTTTTTTCATCAAATGGAATATTGTAAACCATAATTAATCATTTTTGAGTAATATTATCAGATTTATTCATTTTATTTCATTTTATTTGTTTATTTATTTATTTCTTTTAATATCTTTTTGCTGATTAGATTTTTGCTACTTCCAAAGAGACCTCTGTTATAAAGTGTCAGTTTTGAAAGAGAATTCTTCTGTTTGGGGAGGGGGATGGTTAGCAACTTCCGCACAATGGATGAAAAGTTATGCCCCCCCTCAACCCCCAAACATTATACTGAGAAACTGACACTTTCACACAGCTCTTATTGAATGAAAGCATAAAATATTCCTTTTTTCCAATTTGGTTTAAGGATTTCAATGGTCAATACAGCCCCAACCAAACTCACCCTTTTTTCATTTAATGAATTCTCAAAAGATTATTTGATTCCATGTTTTGTCTTGTATTCAAATCTTTTTTCTCAGGCAACACCAGATATCCTTGCTAGCATAAATATATACACTCATAGATAGGTACATAGAAGGTTGTATACTGAGAAATCGGCTGAGACATTGATATATCTACACTTGTAGATAGCAATAACTCCCATAAATAGGCCATTGTTTTTCATATTCAAGTTTTTACTGTCATAGCCTATTCCAATTTGAAATATATGTAAAATCATTATTCAAAATCTTGACTTTTACATCTGCCTCTTAGTTTTGGTAGAAAATGGATAACCAACACCAAGCAACTTCTCCGCCATTATACTTACTTTTCCATTTATTTACAACAAAAAGAAAAATTTTATCGCTAGCAAAAATAATTATCATTGAAGAAATGTAATGAAAAGACTGTTTGCAAGTAGAATGTACTGGTTTTGTTGTTGGATTGATTTAATTTTTTCTCGGCCAAACTTAAGACGGAAATTTATTCACTGTGTTTAATTCCTACTCCTCTTGATTTGAAACTATCAAGTGGGCATAAGGAGGCTATTTTCAGGAGCATTTAAATTTATTAAATTGTCTCAACTCGGATCATGAACTGTTATTATAGTGCAAAATATGTCCTGGATTGACAGCACTAAAAGAGGAATATTGATTTGGGAGTAGAGCAAAAAATGGCTTCGAAATGCCTTTCAATTTGTGGCTGGAAAAATAGAGTTTGAATTTCTTGTCTTTATGTAATATTTGCATTTTTTTTTCTTCTGTTAAGACTGCTACTGCTGTTTGTCTTCATGGAGAGAACATGGAAGATCACATTTGTCATTACCATGGTTTCAGAACCCTTCCTTTGTCCCCCTTTATGCTCAAAGGTGGAACTGTCCCCTTCTTCCCACTTCTGGCAAATTCATGCGCATTTACTTAGTTTTCTTTCAATTACCTTTTTTCTTTTCTTTTTTTTTTAACCTGTTTTCCTCCATTTTGTCCCCCCCCCTTCTTGTTCCAGGTATCTGTATGTATATGCATTTTCTCTTTTTCTGTCTCTTCCTACTTCCTCTCAGTCCTCTCTGTCTCACTTTCTCTCTCTCCCTTTCCATACCCTTTCTCACTCCTTTTCTGTCCCTGTCCCTTCTCACTCTGTCTCTCATCCCTTTCCTCACTCTCTTCCTGTCGCATATCACTCTCTCTCACTCTCTCCCACTGTGTCCTCCCTGTTCACCCCTCACACACCCTTCAAACCTAAGCCTTTCATCTTCCCTTTACTTCCTCTTCCTGCCCCGTTCACTCTCATGGATATTTCTGGGGCACCATGACTTGCTTCTCAGATACCAGAATCTTATCCATTAAATTCTGCTGGTACTACTACTACTACTACTACTGGGTCGGAATCCCAAAATCCAGAGAAATTCTTTTCCTTCCTCTGCTCTTTGGCCCCCAGCCATTGTAGGCAGCGTTGGAATCCCTTCACTCCCAACCTGCCATCTGTCCATTCATCCTTTATACTGGGTTCCATCTTTCTTTTCCCCATCTTTCTGCTGCCCCCCCCCCACCCCGTGTCTAGTTGTTTGGGAAAGACAAAGAACTGGTATGGGTGGGGAGGGTGATGGGATGCAAATGTCTTGGTTGGAGTTGTAGTAGTAGTAGTAGTCATAGTTGAAACTCCTTTTGGAACAAGATAGGTTCAGCCAAAAGGAAGTTTTATTCATTTTCTGTCTAATGCAAGATTAAAATTGATATATTCTTACGATAATAGTATAATGATGTCAATTTTTAAATTTTTTTTTTTCTTCAATGAATAAAATAAATTTTTGTAATTATATATTCACCGCTAGTAGATTGATCCAAATCTTATTGTCTAAACATAGTAATCATCACAGAAACCTTATTGGAAGGTTTCATCCACATTTATTATTTGTTTGCATCTCAAAATATATGATAGGGTCAGATGCGTTTTGAGTTACTGTGTAATCTCATCCCTTGACATGACATCAGATGATTTGACAAAACTACTTGTACTAATCTAACCTGGCTTTAAAATCATGGAAGCCAAACTCTTGTGCGCATCTCTTAAAATAATTTTGCAGCTGGTAGTATTGGGTTATGTGGTACGAGTAGCATTGAAGAATTCCTAATCTGATGTGATAAAGGTGAGCTTTGTATGCAGACCTTTCTCAATTGATATGAACATATTAAATCGGATTTCAAACTTCACAATGGTTAGAGCAGAAAAAATATATTCCTGAATATATAATCTGACATTTAATTTTGAAGTAATGTTTATTTTACCTAATTTCATTTTACTTATCATCTATTTATTCATTTTACTAGCATAGTATCTATAAAAAATGTCAAGTTCCCATCCTAAGAATGAGTGAGAACCATGTGTCTCCAACCCTTTTCCAATTTCCGAGTGCTGGGTGGAAAATTTTGTGTGCTCTCTAGTGGAGTCTGGGAGAAAATTTTGAAAATGATGTCTCTAAGATTGGCTGAAATTGCATTTCAGGGCTTTTCAGTAACTGAAATTGAGTGATATCAAAAAGTCTATGTGAAACAGGTTTCAAAAGTTTTGTAAATGGACTTTTAAAATAACGTGAGTTTTGTAAAGATTTACTGAATACATACAGATATACAATGAATAATTTACTTGAAGTTCATGTTTGAAATTGCAATCAGGAGCAAAATGTATGAAAGATTTCAAGCATATATTACTAGGATGTATTCCAATTACACTACCAATTCTGTCACCGAATGTGAGCTGAAAGATTACCTCTCTCACCTAAGATAAATTGGTTTAGATTTCTGATAAAAATCTTGATAAATCCAACACTTTTTACAGAATTTGTGAATGTGAGAATATATCAAAATGCATGTCGCTCACAAGGTCTGGATCAGGGGGAGTAGTGTCGACTAGTTCATAAGCCTTGAGTTTCAAGTCCTACTTGTGTGAAGAGTCATATTTTTGAGGAGAGCTTCATTCTGGAAGGACAGGTCAAAGCTGTTTGAACAGAATACACAAGTTGTTCTTCAGTTACATATAGTGAACTGGTGGTTAGCTTCAATAAACCAGGTCTTTATTACTTGAAGTGACTAGAGAACAACAAGGATGTTAATATATATATATATATATATATATATATATATACACACACACATACAATCATTGACCAGCCAGGGTTATGCCAATTTAACATAGATGCCAAAGGAAACAGCGGTTAAAGCATAATGTCATTTCAAATACATCTGAGGTTCTCTCTTTTACTTCATGTTGTTTTCACATGGACCTCAGCAGATTCAGTGGTTTGTTATAATAATCATCATCATCATCATCATTAGTCTTTTAAAGTCCATCATTGGACATAGACCTTCCCCTGGATTCGCCACTATTCTCCATCATGGGCGTCGGGGAGCCAGTACTTTCTAAACTTGTCTAGTTCATCTCTCAATCTAATATTCTGCTGGCCTTGGTTGTGCATGTGATCTCGGGGGATCCTTGTCGTGAGTCGTGATGTCCATCAGTTGTCCGCCGTTCTTGCAACATGGCCAGCCAACTGCCATTTGAGATTTTTAATGGATTCTATGATGTCCCTGACTCTTGTCTTGTCTTTGATGTACTGCGCTGTCTTGTGGTCTCTCCATGGGAGGCCCAGCATTATTCTTTCATGTGCACGTTGCATGGTTCTCAGCTTACGGGTCTGTCTCTTGGTTAAATTCCATGTTTTAGCTCCATAAGTGACTATTTGGAGGATGTATTGGTTATACACCCTTCTTTTTTCTTTTTTTTTTTTTTTTTTTTTTTTGAACCCCCAAAGAAAAGAAAAGAACAAACTCTAAAAACAAAACCCAAAATCCCCCCCCCCACTGCCTTGACCGGGGCTTGACTGGACATAAAAACAAACAAATCAAATGTTAGATCAGAGAGAAGACCGACACATCCAAGTAGTGAATTCTTGCTGGGAGACAGACATAAAATATTTAATTTGTTATACTAAAATTTCATTAACCAGAATTTTTATCACATATTCCGAAGACTTCAAAAACCTACTTTGTATATGATATATGAATATTTAGGGTAAACCATGACGCCTCTTAAGAGACAACCTCCAAAGGAGCATGACTGCTATTACTAAACTCTGCATCAACTTAGTGATCCTTGCAAGTCTGAAATTTGGTCAAGCTCAGATTTTATGACCACCTCCTTGGCAGGATGCATATCCACTCACAGGATGTCACCACCTTAATCGCACAGCTTAGAATATATTCAATAAGTTGCTGGTTGTGCAAGGAAATTTGTCTCAATGAAAAGTTTTCCACACTCTTCTTTCATACCGAGAATCGAGCCCAGGATTTTTTTTTTGCGTTTGAGGCAGATGTGCTAACCATTACACTACCCGAGTATAACACAAAATGTATTGTACTCAAATTGAGTGGAAGTTGGGGTTTGTGCTGTACATGAAAGTATGCAGAATTTTTTTTTCATACGTGTCTAAACTAATCATCAATGATGATTGAGGTGATGCACCCCATCTAAGAAATATATTCAAGTAAAAAATAAAATGAACTGGACAAATAAATTCCAGTATGTGAGTGAACAGATCTTGAAAAAAAAATAATTCAAGCTTCATGATGAGTTTTCCAAATTCTATGCTCATATTGGGAATCAAACTCTCGACCTTCTGCATGTGAGGCAGATGTGCTAACCATTACACCATCTGAGCAGACATATTTAGTTATGGTGATGTTTTATTTTTAAATATGTTAAAGAAGATTTTAATAATACTTCTGCACAGAATACGAAATATGAAATTTCACACTCTAAATCCATTTTTCAATCATAATACAACTGGTATTATTTCTGTGGAGAAGCTTTTTATTGAAAAATGGAGAATAATGTAATAGAAGAATTTGAAAATTATCCTGTTGAAGTACATTATATAATTCAAAATTAATTAGTTAAATCGTACTTTTAAAGTTTTTGAATATTGTCAGATGGATATAATTATAAAAAATTTTTTATTAACAATTTGGTGTCCAATATGCCTATCATACTTTTGGCAGTAGAAATCCAATGAGGGCATACGTACCAAATTCTTGCTTTCAGCTTCATCTAACCGGGATTCTGCTAATAAGATTTAGACATTGCATACAGTCATTATTTGAGAAATTACCAATAATGATCCACATGCATAAAACACTGTGTATCCATATATATATATATATATATATATATATATACATATGTATATGGTGATGATGAAGATATCATTTGAAAAATCAACCAATCGAAATCTTGATTATTACTTTGACTCCAATACCAAAGGCCAACATGCAATAACTGCTCTGACATCAAAATCTGAGCCATCTTGTTACTTATCTCTGACCTGGGTTTGTGCTGACTCAAACTGAAGACATTGTATAACTTGCATTTAAAAATACAAGCAAACTGTAATTTCAAGATGCTAATTTTGAAATTATTACAAACCTGAAATTTATGCTTGTAGGTAGCCAAAATAATAAGATTAACAGAAATAATAGTGTAGTGTTTCTTTATTCACATCATCTTTTAGGGTAATAGAGAAAAAAACAGGTGTGTATTCTTTGAAAATCAATGATGCTTTTCTCTTTGTTGAAAGAAAATTGATTACCACTGAAGTTGTGTGATCTGTTACATTGTATGGGTGAAATCCAACAAACCAGCTGTTTACGTAACCCATGATATCATGTGTAGGATTTATTGGACAAATATGTCAGAACTTTAATGATCATTTAATGTATAGTGACACTGCAAATTCTTGTGATTGGGTGAAAAAAAGTGAAAGAATTATCAAGGCTGTTTTTTTGCACAAACTAGATTTGAACCTTGTATGTGTAAGCAAAGTTAGGGCTTTTATTGAAGCCCACAGAATTTTTTTTCAGTCAATTAAAGCACTATCAAACTGAATACTTCTATATTTCTGGAAGTCAGGGGAAACAAATTTGGGTAAACAGTAAACTTTTATTTTTTTGCCAAAAATTTATTTTAGAAAGTTTTACAATTCAAATTGTATTTTGAACATCAAGAGAGAAATAGAATTTCACTAGTCAGGAAGTAAGGCAAGAGCTATGTGTGCATACATGTAAGTATCAGTAAGCTTAGCTTGGTTCGGCCTTAGACAGTGAAGATCACTTTCTCCGTATCAATGTGCCTGTGAGAGTACCTTCTTGGCCTATGATTTACACCTGGCAGTCAAATACATTGATAGTGCTTAGTGTCCCATTATTGTGGCCTTGTGCTTTTTATATCACATTTGAGTAGATTAGTGTAAACAGATTGGCCAAGATTTGGTTATTAAGTGTCTCATTGATGGAGATGTAATGGTTATTTACTAAACTAAACTCAATTTCGGCACAAGACCGCGGTAGTTTGGCACTAAAATAGATTCTGTAAATGAGAGATTGGAAGATATTTAAGTAAAGATAACTCAACAGATGCCGCAATGCAAATAAAAATGATAGCTCGCCTCGTGGAGAAGTGTAAAGCAAACTTCATGGTCTGTGGAAATCCCTTGGTGGGTGAGACAGAAAAATTAGTCATTCAGGTTACAGTACCTAATCTCCTGCCTGAAATGGAACCCTATCTTCTTTCTGCTCATTACACCCAGAGTTTGTAGTTCTGAAATCTTGCAGGTTTACAGCTTCATTGCTTTTTCAAAGAATTATCCAACACTGATCTTGACCTTCGAGAAGCAAGATGAGTCGTTCCCTCATAACAAGATGTAACAATATATGAAAGTAAGCTCCGCCCGATTTGTGGACTGACAACCAACACCACCTATGCTCCACCCAGGCTTTTTCTTCACTACAAACACTTCCTGCATGCTACTTTCTTGAGGAGAATCCAGCCCTGCTCATCTTCGTCCTCAGTTCATTTAGGGTATGCCTTTTTTTCCATATCACTTGATGTCTAATGAGCTGAACAAGTGAATGAGTCAGCCTCCCACTGCTGCATCATGACTACTACTTCCATTCCTCATTTGCAGTGTTGATGTCACTGAATCCCTTCGAAACCCCTCCAACTCTTACCAGGATCTTTCCCTACTCTCATGAGAAAAAAATTTTTTTTGAGTCATGCTATGCCAAACGTGGATGGAAAAACTTGATAATGGAGTCCATTTTCTCCGTTCTCTCTCTGCCTCCCTTTATACCTCTCTCTATTTCTCTCTCTCTCCGTTTCTATCATGGAAGATGTGGTAATTTGCTGCCCTTTTTGTAGGATCTTACATAAATTTGGCTTCATCAGGTTGAAGTCAGAAATTCTTTCAGACTCAAAATGTGTATTTATTAACCTCAGTTTGATCTGGCACAGGGCCATAAATGTGGGGCACCTAGTGAGAATCAAACTTACTTCACAGTAATGATCTACTAGATTAGCTTGTTAACCATTGCCTCCATAGTAAGGTGCCCTAGAATGACTTTAAATGCTCCTTTTTACTGTTTTATTTCCTGTGAGCATATTAAAACATTTTGTCGATGGCATACCAGGGAAGATGCAATGAATGAGCCCTTGATAAAATCACTTTCCCATAACTACTTCATCCCCTGGCAGTGGTGACCATAATAAAGTTTTTACACTCATTATCAGTTTTGCCAGGGGATCAGTCATTATTAGCATGATGAGAAAACCTCTAAATCAATGTGGCTGAGATTATCAAGAATGGCAGACAACTGTTGGGCATCATTATTCTCAACCTGGATCCCCAGAGACCATGTGTGAAACTGTGGCTGGCAAAAGATGAGATGCTATGATAAACTTGACACACTCAAAAAGCTTATGATTGAGAGGTCTGGCAAATATTAGAATTTCTATGTCCAGCTAAAAGACTGATGATGATTCTAAGTAGAGGTAACCTATTTCCATGGTCTATAGTCCACTCATTCTTTGGATTATCATCTTCATCTTGGTTGTTTTTAGCACAGTTTTTCAGTTAATCTGTTGCCTTTTCTCAGGGTTATGTACCAGTGCCATATGGAAATTAGTGTTAATGAGAACTATTTTTGGATCTTGAGGCTTATCATATCACACAAATCAGTGCAAAGTTGATTCCATTATGAAAGTATTGTATATCCCCATTAAAATAGACTAAGAAGGTGAGAAAAGAGAAGGATTTAGCTGATTGTCCAAGTTAACCAATAGAAGATGTTGATATTGTATACGTATATGATATAGGAAAGTATTACACTGAACATTATACATCATTACTGTATAAAACACATAGGTATATCATTAGATTGGACAGTTTATGTCTGATAGAATGTGATATTTGTGAACACGTTTTATTTGGAGACAGATTTTGTCTGCCAGTGGAATTCACTGACCATGTAAATGAGTAAAGAAATGAATGCCCGCCGGACTTGAACCCACATCCATCAGGAAGCAGTCAATGTGACTCTGCTCTACTGACTGAGCTAACAGCCAAGAACAAACTTGCACACACACATACATACACATACATCGACCATAAACCTGAGCTATTGCTCAAAATAGTGCAACTGGCCCTGACAGTCACTCGCTATGTGCTCCCCACCCTCTGAACATTGGCACACTTCAATCAATTTTGATATATATATATATTTAGTGGACCTGGGGCAAGAACCTGATAAATATATCTAATTATCCTCAAAATGACCTTTTGTTTTTCTTCTTCTCTTTTCAGCCAACTGGATTTATGAGTTCTTCCATTCCTTATTCTTCTATTGAAGACATCCACACAGTTTCCCGGTGGGATGCTGGCCATAAATTTTGTATTCGGATCACAGTTCAGGAAGGATCTGTACTGCTTCAGGTAAGGAGAAATCCCAGCACCTTTTTGCCATTGTCTGACCATACAGGATTGAGGGTAATCTGCACTATATCATTGTGGATCTTTTTCTGGATCAGCAGTGGCCATTTTTGTGTAGGTTGGACCTCAATCTTTTACATGAGTGTTTAACTATCTTGGATCATTTAGAAGGATTGCAAAATGTTATTTGATATTTGATAAGGAATTCTCTTCATGGAGTAAGCCTCAATAAGTTGTTTTTTTTGCTTTTTTTTTTTTCTTCCTTTTCTGCAAGTTATCTATTGTATGTTCTATACGTGTGTGAGTAAATATTCTTAAAGCTTATCTTAGTCATAGCACTGGTCACTCAGTGAGGATTGAACTCTTTCTCAGTCAAAATATTCTTCAAAATTAGATTCCTATCCATCATTCTTTGCTAGTCAGCTTTTGGTTATGTGTATGCCAGCTTCTTGGTTCACAATTCAAATCCTGAGATTTTTATTGGCCTACATTCATCAGATAAAAAAAGCAGCATCACTTTAATCAGACAATCTAATCTGAGGCACTGCTCAAAATAATTTCATTCCAAGATTATTAGCACTGTCTGGTTTTAAAAATATTTTTTTAAAACGCCGTTAAACAGCCCAACTCTCTACAACCAGTCCGGTGTCTAGAAATAATTTAGTCCATACTAACCACAGTGCACAGGTGTATGAGTTTAAAAAATAGCAATACAAACTAAGTCTGATCTTAAAAATAAACTACAAGATACTTACAACTGTATTTAGATTTAATCTGGTAATTATGCTTGTGAACTGAACCAAGACTGATGAAGTAGTCTGTAGTCTTTTAAAGTAATCGATGCCATGTAAAATCTTGGTCAAGCTCTTGTGCAGCAGAGACAAAGAAATCTGACTGGCTGGTTTTGATTGGCTGAGTTGGCAGAGTTGGCAGAAGACGTAACAGTTACAGGATAATTAAAATGGTGTACTTTATCAACTCTGAAAGCCATCTGCACACCCACTCCTGTCGACTGATACAGGCAAGCGCTAAAAATCAAATATGCATAACCACTTATGTTGAGACAGATATAGATGTCTGTATAGTATGAAATTGTATCTCTCTTTTGGTTGCACTGCCCCCTCAAGGATGATTCCTGTTAATTTAACCCCGCAGTGTTGGTAGTCTTATATCGGGTGACAAAAAACACTTCTGTTTTTGGTTTTGATGTAAAAAGAACTGATTTTGAAGACTTTTCTTTTGTGTCTCTGATCTACATAGTTGATTTTCAATTAGTTTTTCTTCCATGTTATTTTTGTTGCCAATCTATTGAAATGCTTGGTGTTATTTCAGATTCTATAGCCCTTAAGTAAGTTGCATATATCAGGAATAATTAGCCATCAATGAGATTCGAACTCGCATCCCTTATCTCTCACAGATTAAGCCATGGAGCTCCATAAGCAGGCAACATTGAGATTTAGTTATACAGCTAAATTCTTTCATGTTTGATTTTCTCTACATGAAGGATAATGATTGAGGGTAGTGCATTTCAACCATGTTAGATAATGCATTTAATTACACCTTGGATGCAGCAAGGGAATGAACAAAAGACGCAAGACTTGTGTCAGGGATTCAAACTCGATATCTCTTTTATTAAATTAACTTACCCTCTTCTTTTCCCTGATACTGGAACTAAATGATCATCTACCCTTTTCTCTTCTATTTTCCTCCTGATTTCTTTCCTTTCTCATGCTACTAAACTTACTGTCTATCTTTCTTACTTTTGTCTTTAGAATCCTTTTACGCAGGACCTTTTTTTCATCAACACCTTTTCACTTTCTTTCTCCTGATGCCTTTTTAATCAAATAACTGTAACTGGTTACCTATCTGGGAGGAGCTTCATCATGTCGATAAATCTACTTGAGATGTTACCATTATCCATTTGGCATCTGAAAAGGCTTACTCTTTTACACCTTCATACATACATATAAGTAAGTAATGTATCTCTAATGACCAAGTATGTAAGTATAGTTCATATATACCCACACATGAAGTATCTTTTAACAAAAAGAGTTATTTAAAAGATATCAAAAAGTATTTAGGAATAGAAATGAAATATTCAATCAAACGGTCCCCATAATATTGTAACAAATGCCACATTGTTAGTTTATACTTCATTTTGGTGGACATTGTAGATTTAATGTGTCCCAAACTTTTTTGATGAATCATTATCATTAATTTTTTACTTTTTCCCTTTTCATCTTATTGTTGTTGGTTTTCATCAGAACTCCCAGGGCATTTTTTACCTTCAGCAAGTGGTATTGTACATGTTGGTCTCCCAAGGATATGGAATATAAATTCAAATCTAGTCACACACTACTTCTTGATTTCCTGTCCATTCAACTTCAACCAATAAAAAGCAACAACAAAAAAGATGGATAAAAAAACTAGTCAAAAATTAATGACAATGGTTCATCTGAGAAATTCTGACAATATAAGATTAATTCTTCTGATCTACTTGTTACCAATTATTCACTCAGTAATTATATCCAAGGGATATATGACCATGACCGCTTCAAAACACTAATTCCACACTAGTTTTCAAGACCATTCACTTGGCGACCCACTAATGAAGCTTATTACAAGACTAAATGTCGGAAATATCTAAAAAATGGCCATAAAACAATGATTAGGAAGATGATTCTGGAAAAAGATATGCTCATAGATATTCAATGTTTAATGAACAAAGTGTTGTTCACCTTTGGAGTACTTGAACATTGTGAAGAAACCCAGAAATATTGACATTTACCATATCAATCAAATAGTTGTAGGTATGAACAATATGGATTCAATTCGACGTAAAATCAACATCTGAGAGATTTTAAAATCTGGCAAAATCAGCATGTAAGTTCGATTTTAATAAAATGTTCAATACTTATTTATCAAATCATGAATATCAGGAGAAACAAATTTGTTTTGTATGATTCTTACCATTTTGATGATTTATCTCATCAATACATTGTTGTCTACATTGATTCTTACACTTTTAATAGATAAATCCCTAGAAATATTAATGATGTGCATCTATATAAATAAACAGGGAATTAAGTGAAGTGTTTTTCTCCTCAGTAAAATATTTAGTTTTATTTTGGAAAAAATTTTTTACTCAATATTTTAGAAAAATATTTTTTTCATCGTTTTTATTGATCACACTTAGGGCAGTTCCTGGGAGCTTTTCTACAAAAAATAAGCATGATTAATATAAATGTAAAAATCAATGGAAACAATCAACGTATGTATGAAATAAAATAGATTCTCCTTTCCCAGTGTTTGAAACGTAAAAATTATTCTTTTAAAAATTTATCCTTAAATGAATAAGTATCACAGATTTTATCAAAATTGGATGATGTGCTGATTTTTACGAGATTTTAAAATTTCTCAGGTGTCGATTATCTGATGAAAATTACATTCATATTGTTCATGCTTAAATAGTCATTATGTGTATGAAGATGAGATCACCTCTTAAAAACTTGATGGTAAGGTTATATACAAATCTTGAAAATTAAGCACACTTTCTTGTTTATTGGTCAAATATTGATAACTTACAACAAACTTTTTTTTCTCAGTTACTTTCATCCTCTATATAATTACACATGCTTTTCGATTTGTTTTATATGCATGTCTCCCTATATGCATGCACAAGGGTAGCCACTATCAAGGTTGGCAGCAATATAGTCTCACAAGCCATTGCAAGTAAATTTGATCCCAACTAGGTAACATATGATATTTAATTCAACAAGAATTTAAATCTTGGTTAATCTCATATGCTGAGGAGTTACGATGATAATCCAGTGGTAACTTAATATGAGAGGAACTGAGGCTGATTCCTAATCTGAGAATATTTATTCATTTGAGTGAGTGGGACTGGGTCCAATTCCTTTATTCGAGCATGTAGGACAACATTCTATGATTTTTAGATAAACAAGCATTGGGAAACAAGTATGGATATTTTGGTGTCCAGAAGAATGCTCATATGAAAGAGGCCCAAAACTAAATTCCCCTAAATAAAAACCCACGTGGAGAATAATTTTTGTTGCAGTAAGTAAGGCCCTGTATAAATTCAGATTGATGTTCCAGAAATTAAAAGCTCTGTTTTACAAAACCATTCTTTTATTTGTGTAAATATGTTTAACCATCTTTAATGACTTGCAATAGAAAGGAAATGAATTGCATTCTAAGGGTTCCATGAAAAATGCTCACATGATGAAAGCCCACACCAAAATCATTTTTCTTTTTATAATTTTTTTCATTAAAATGTATAATTAAACAAAATATTCATCAGAAATTGACCCAATAATGAAATTAAATGCTTGGCTTGTGTTCTTAATTAGATGGCACTCCATGAATTCATCAAGGTTCTGGTTGAAAATACAATAAATGGACAAATTCATTGTGTGCAATCTGGTAAGGAACAAAAGGCAGTCATTTAATTTGATTTGCATTAATTTCTGATGAATATTTCATTTAATTAATCCTTTTGATAAAAAAAATTATACTTTTTGGAGCCTTTCCATGAATATCCAATTTCTATATCTTGTACCTACGTACATTTCACGTTACTTGTGTACATTAAAACATAACATTTGATAGATGCTATCTGGTGTGTATATTCAGTTTATAAGTACCTCCTGCATAGAGAAATTAAATCAGTTGAACTTATATTTTTATTTGGAGAAATTGATCTACTTGGGGGCTCATGTGATGAATTAAAAATATTTTTTTGTCAAGAAAGTTTGTGGTTGCTTTGGGTTTTTTTTTCAAATGTGATATATTGTAATCTTCAAGATTGTGCAAATGAAAAAATGCTCCAAAAAATATTTCAAATTATTTTTTTATTCAAAAAATTACTTTATGGATAAATGTGTTTAAATATTTTTTTTTAAATCTTTATTCTCCATGAATAATTGAGAAATATTGTTATTGAATGAAACTATTTTATTCATTGAGAAATATAAAGTTTAACAATCTAATGATCTGGAATTTTACCTTAATTTTTTTTTTTTCCTTACATAAGTGAAGAAATTAGTGAATATGTAAGAGCAGCTAAGAATTAATTTTCAAAGCTTTGCTGATGAAGTAATGGCATTATAAGGAGTTACAGTACACCTGCAGGTTCTCCCACTGAGCAATAAAAAAAACAAACTTCAACCATGCTAAGCAGGACACCTCATCAAATGAAGATAACTTAGGTAAAGGTTCTTATTACCCTATCGGGTATCAAGTGACCTTTACTGAAGATAGTTTCAAATTTTCATTACCTCACAAAAAAAAGATTGGAAAAACATATTCGCCCACATATGTGTAAAAAAGGATGGTTTTGTAAACATAGCTTTTGGTTTCCAATATCTGAATTCATGTGGGGTCTTATCTACATGAAACAAAAATTATTTTCCTGTGTGTGCTTTTTTTCCATGTGGGCTTTTTCCCTGGGTGGATATATGACCGTGGGCTCTCTTTTTGTGGGAGGCCTTTATCTTTTTATCATGTGAACAATTTTTAATGGAACCAAATTTTTTGTATTGGAAGTGGAAGATATACAAAAGGGAAATTAATCCTACACTCATTTTCATAACAGAATTCATTCAAGTGTTATGATTGTCTTGTTTTTCATTTGACCATGTCCAAACATTTATTTTTAAAATTCATTTTGCTGTTTTCCTCCTCCTAATGTTCTTGTGGAAATTTTAAAATTCAACTCTGGGTAAACAATTTTATTCGTGTCCTAGAAATATCAAAAGGCCTCTTGATACGGATGAAATTAATGCTTCTAAAAAGCAAAGCAATCCTGTGGTATAACATGAAAGAAAAATATTTTTTTTATATTTTTTAAATAAATTTTTATTAAACAATCCCATCCTTGTGTCCATTCTGATTTTCTTCCGACCCTCCCCCACTTGGGCTTCATCATTTTCACACTTATTGATTTCATTTTTTTTTTTTTTTAAATGTTCTCCGCTATCCTGATCATAAAACGTTGCATCTCCGGAAAGAACCTCCCCCTAGTGTCAAAGTGAGACACTGAGTCACTGTCTGAGCATGCTCAAAAAAACAAAAACAAATGGTGATAGAAGCAGCAGCGGCAGCAGCAGCAGTAGAGATGTCTCTAATGGACAAATGCTTCCAAACTTCACTTTTCACGTCTGTACTCTCGGATTTACGCATGCCTCTATTTGTACATGCGCAGTCATTTGATATTTTTTAGCTTTGCTCGATATGGCATGAAGCCATTTTTTGAAAATCGTCATTATTTATAAAGCTCAGCTCAGTCTGGTACAAGGCTGCTGTAGTATGAGTAAACACACTGAAGATCGAACTCATTACCTTAGCAAATCAGTCTGAAGTGCTTGATAACTTATTGTGCTACGGCTGGCCCCCATTATTAGAAATTTAGCCGATCTTAGTCTGGAACAAGGCCTCAGTAGTGAGTCCCTCTGTAGGATCAAACTCAATGTCATAGTAAGATGCCCACTGTAAGGTGCCGTATGCACACTTATTTACTTACACACGTATCATCCATGATAAGTAATTTTTATACGTTCATGAGAAGTCACCATTGAAGTTGACTTTGGGTGTAAGTTTTATTGCTAGTGCCTGGGCAGAGTGGTCTGCCCAAATGGTCCCACACCTATTCTTTTTTTTTTTTCCCCAATCAGTTAATCATTGTAGCGTGCAATTTATGAGACTACTTTAAGATATCTGGTGATAGGACATAGGCATGAATCTATTTCTCCCTGTGCTTTTTGAATGGCAATAGTTCAAAACAAAGGTAGAATTCTAACTATTCAATAATTCTTTTTTTTTTTTTTTAATGCTGATAACCTTAACACAATCTCTCAACACCTTTCCTTGTATGTGAGATGCAACTATGTGAAATATCTACATATATTCAAATATAGACAAAGCTACTTATCGTGATCATTTTCGCACACATTCTCTTAGATATCAGTAACTGGCTGAAAACGTATTCCAAAGGATATAAAAATTGGAACATCATAAAAAATGAACATGAAATTAGCTTTTTAATTTTTTGAAATTCTCAATTCGTTTTAAATAAAGCATTGGGATGTGACTGATATTGATAACAATAACCGTTCGACAACATCCATCAGTGATTGTAATAAACGGCTTTATTTGTACATAAATGCTGTGACCAGAGCAATGGAGATTTTCTGAATGATTCATGGAACAAAGATTACATAATCTGGGAATTTCAGACGGTATTAACATCTGTCTATAAAAAGCAGGTTCTTATCTGCAAGCTTTTATGACTGTAGCTCCTGCAACCAAGATCCTTTTAAAAGGTTCAGTTTTAGATCTAGTATTTCATGTTATCTTCTATCTGAAGGAGATAAATCAAACAAACTTCTGGATTCCTAGTCCTTTACGATACTTGCCTGTACCCAATTATCAAAACATTCATATGCTTGTCTAAATATACATAGTTATTCAAGTATGAATGAAAATATAAGTCCTATGCTGAGCGTGTGTTATATACTAAGCACTACCTAAAGATTTAGTGAATTTGAAAAGACTTTTCAATCAATGAAAACATTTCACACATATATAAAGAAATGGATGTATAATACAACAACAATTATAAATGCATTATCTTTGTTTGAACCAACATCCAGTTTTCGAATGGTGAATATGCCAGCTGACAGCATAAATAGAATAAACAATTGGAGAAACAGCCTACTACAGGAATTGAGCCTGCATCCAAAGGTGGCTGTCTTACCTATACTTTTAAAAATGACTGTTGGATTCCTACTAGTCTCATTAATAAACCAGGCATAAACAATTAAAAACTTTGTGCACATGACGATTTGAACATACATTTTGTGCTCCAAATGTGAACAATTTCATAGCAAATTGTGTTTAAAACGATCTATTAAACTGTGACATATGAATATTCTAAAAGTAATTGAAAATAACCATGTCTATTGATCTCATCCTGCTGGGGGTCAATCATCCGAGGAAAACCTCCTGCATCTAACAGACATTTCTTTTCAACCATTCCATGATGAGCCAAAAAACAAAACCCCTCTAAAGAGTGTAATGATACAAATGTGCTGAATGTAAGATGGGCTTTTGAGTAAATCCATGTCATAAGTTATTTCATACTTGGTTGAATTAATAAAAAGTTTTATTTTTATACATTTATGTATATATTACAAAAACAATTGCAATTTTTCACCTACTTTGAAGCCATATATCTCAGCTTAGAATAAGTTTTTAATTGAAATAAGAACCTTCAGAATCTACACATTTTTGCCAACTAGAAACAACTCCATTTAAACCAGAAGCTTAGAAATTTGGGGTCCTGGAACTTATGAACTTCCAAGGTGTTTCCAGCTGCTGCTGCCTGGTTGTTGAAGACCTTCCTTGCAGGAAGTGGTCAAAACGCTTGAAAAAGTGGTAGTGTGAATAAGCTGGGTGAGAAATTTTTGCTGTCTGGTTAATTCAATTTCTGTAGGGTTATTCACATGACATTTGCTTTCATTCTCGGTTGTTTGTGTAACAGCTTTTTTGCTTTTCTAATTTAGTCCAAATGTTGAATGGTTGATGTTCAGTTTCACTGCAACCTCACAAGTAGTTTTGCCCAGGTCCACATCAATAATGGCTGTCAATTGAATGAAGTCAATCACTGAAGAATGTCACCATTTTCAAGGCTCTCATCTCCATTCAGAAGTTTTTTTAGCCAATGTTGAGCTCTGTGTGTGCTGACATTTTCCTGACCAAATACTTGGATGATATTGCGAGTAGTTTCCTTAGCCTTATGTCTTATTTTGATTTGGCAGCCTCAAATAAACCAGAATGAATTATCAAAATAAAACGTTTAGCTTCAATAAGTAGAGTCAAGTTCATGCTTTGAAATGTTATATTACATGAACATAGTTAAATGATAGTTTATTCCAAAATAAGCTTCAAAGCTTAAAATAACAAAAAATGCAATTGTTTTTGCACCAACCCAAAATCAGGTATTCTGTTGTATGGATTATTTTGAGGAAAAAAAATGTTTCAAACATGCAATGAAGACTTTCTGTTCTTGTCAATTTTTCATGAAAAAAAAAACCTGGTCCAGGAGTTACATTAAAAAAATAAATTTGGCATTGAACTGGTTAATGTTACTCTCAAAACCATAGGGGCCTTTTGCTATGAATGGATCTGACTCGTATGTAAGCCATTCATATTCTCGAACATTTTTTTTTTTTTTTTTTTTTTTTCAAAGTATGCTATGAAATAATTAAGATTAATGAAAACATGCTACATATGAAATATACAGTAGAGCAGTAGCAAACTACTGGTGAGAATGGTTCATTAAGAATATCCTAATGAAACCAGTTAGGAATTCAACCTCCTTAAATTTGTCACTATTAAGTCTAGGGTGAATCCAAGTGGGGAGTTCTGTTGGTAAGCTGTAGATGTTATGCACTTCTTTAACTATCATAGTAGAATGCTGTTACATGAACATGTCCACAACTTCTTAAAACTGTATCGAGGTGCACCGGTAGCTTCTGATTTTTTTTTTTTTTCTTTTTTTTTTTTTTTGTACGTTTGTAAATGCACACAGTAAAAGTCTCTGTAGAAATTGACAATGATCCTCAATCACATAGCTTCTTTATTTTTTATTTTTTTTTTTTTTTTCTGATGGATGGATATGACAAACTAAAAATCACATTACACCTCCCTCCCACTCCTGAAGCAAAAAAGCCACCAAGTCCCAAAATCATTTTAATTGTTCTGCCAATCCTTCCCTCCCACCTTTCAATCTGGTTTTCATTCCTCATACAAATGGATCAGGAACTCCACAAATAATTGCCATTTTATGATTCTTTTCTTCCTCTGACAATTTACTGAGTTCTTTTTGGTTTGTTCCATTTTCATCTGTTTTTAATTGGAAAGTCAAGTGGCTCGGGCTCGGGCTCGGGCTCGGGCTGGATGTTGTAGAGTAGCAGCTTGCAGTATTTTCAGATGAAAATCAGTTACGAGAAGCAAACTGACTAAAAAATCTAATCACCATTTTATTTCCAACATGGTGCTCTACAGTCTGGAGAAATTCTCTTAAAATAAGACGTCTTATTACATTTAGAATGCTTTGTTTAGAAATTTCAAAAAAGCCATAAGAGCTCAGAATATAATTTATGATTTCAATTTTCTTTCTCATACTTACAAATTCTTGAATATAATAAAGACTTACTTTTCTCTTCATTTTAGCAGCGCTTTTGGTAAAGTCTTTTATGATATTTATGACTTCTGACTCAAATTTTGATCTATAAATGTCCTTATCTTTTTCTTGCCGTGCTATAATAATTATCTGGGAACGGGACAGTATAGGGAGAAGTGGATTTATGCTTTCCACATGGGCATTATTGCAAAGGAAATATAAACAGCCAAAGCTGGAATCCAAACATGCTTGCTCATTGTATCTCAGCATGCTTATTATGTGTGTGTGTGTGTGTGTGTGTGTGTGTCCAGTTTTACGTACAGTTTAGAATATAAAAGAAGTTTTTAGAGAATTGTCATTTTAGCCAATTATCTTGAAATATCCGTAGTTGTAATAAAAGTAAGATTTTCAAAGGATTTTTACACTTTATACAAAATTAGATGCTGTAGTATTTTATGTGATTTTCTTTTTTTTTTCATTGGGGTCATCAGTGGTTTACCAGGTAACTGTTTCAGGGATAAACAAACAAAAACTTTCTTCAAGCTATGATTTTGATATTTAGCTGGTTATATTATTTTTAGGATCATATAGTTTACTTCATTATGGCGTTATTATAGTGTATTGTACAAAGATGTCATTTCATACTACACATTTGATTTCTTAGTAAACAAAGGACTTGCTTACCTAGGTTACCCCGAAAGTGTATTTAACAATGAGGGATCAGTAAGTATACCAATGGATGTGACTGGTTTTGTATACAATACTATCTTTTACTCATACATATTCCAAAATGAATCGTCAGGTTCCCATTAACCAAATTTTGTTACCTTTACAATTAACCCTCTAGTTTGCTACCTCCTCTCTCCATGGGAAAATTTTGACCCAAGTGTGATCAGCATTTTGCTGCTACTACGAGGGCAGATAAGTCAGTTATGGAAGAGTGGTTTGTCCATTAGTTCACTCATCCACTCACTTCTCTTTTTTTTTCTCTGATGTTTTATCAAGATGTTTGATGATAGAACAGAGAATTGGGAGAAGCAGATTTATGCCTTTCCCAATGAATACAAGTAGTCTTGGCCAAAATTTGAACTAGGTTCACCAACTTTGCTTAGTATGCTGATAACCATTGGGCCACCTCATGTGTGTTTTTACCCATCTATACGTCTATCGAGTCACCTTGCTCCACAAATTACTGACCAACATGCCAAGTGGGCAAAAGGTTCTCTGTTCAAGTTTCCGTGTGTCTCTAGGTGACCTCAGTCACTCTTAGTCGCATATTGGGCGTTACAACTTGTATCTGTACACCACTAAAAAGTTGTTTTTTTTTTTGTTTTTGTTTTTTTTTATCTTCGAAGGGGCTCTACAGGATCTCTATGTTCAATGTGGATCAACAATCCTCGAACTTTAGATAAAAGATCTAATTTTTTTTTAGATATTTTCTCACATAATTAGATCTGATACATGCTTGGGCTATGGTGATCCGTTTATGTGGGGTATGTCTATCTCTCTCATTATCCCTACCCACCTTCTTGAAGAGAAGCTAATCAGTATGCAAACCCGATATTTTGCCAATTCTATCAAGGGAATAAAGAGTTAAACATCCTTGGATCCCCCCCCGGTTCCCCTTCCCCCTGCCTCCCCCTCAGTTCCCCTTTCCCCTGCCCCCCCCGTTCCTCTTTGGATCAGATCCTTCCACTAATTCCCTAATTTAACTGCCCAAGCTTTTTAATCAAGAGACCAAATGCTGCCGCCACTGCTTCAATAGTTTGGCGTGATGATATCAGACTTTGAAGAAGAGCCGGTGGGGACGGAAGCGGGGTGGTTCAACCTTTGCTGAGGTCCAGGAGTGGGGGTGGGTCGTTGCTGGGACGGGGTTGTGAAGGTGGTGGTAACCAGAGAATGATTCATTTAGCCTCTGGGGGATATGGGAACTATAGCATTTTTCCCTTATTCCCATTGCATGCATATACCCCCCCTCTCTGTGTGCGCTCTTGCCAGCAGGGATCATTTTTACTGACATCAGATAATAGATGGAATCAGCTCTCTCTCTCTCGTACGCTCACACACTTCAACACAGACGCACACGCATCGATGTGTACACGTAGGTGTGTTTATATATATCAATGCACGTATTTATGTGCATATGCTTGTATATACACAGGAATTAAGACACACGTACGCATATGAAGATATGGCCAATTATTTATGTATGGCTAGAATTTCTGCAACACACAATACAGAATGTTGTTATGGTTTGTAAAATATTTAATAAATGAATAAGTGTTCTCTGTTCCTGTATTTGCAAACACAAAAAGAAAAGAAAAAAAAGTCAAAGGGCTGTTCTATGTTCATTGAAGTGTTCCATGTAGACATTATGGAGACAATCTTCAGATACTTGCAGTTTCAATCATTTTTACTGACATCAGATAATGGATGGAAATTGCTCCTCTCAAATGCTCACGAAAACGGACTTTCTGAATTGCTGAAAGAGGCTAGATTTAAGCTGAACGGCCATTTTGAATCACTGAAAGTGGCTACATTTTCTCTGAAGGCAACTGTATTGTTAAAAAAAATGCTAAAATAGTGTAATTATGTAACGTGTAGATCAGATATTGATACAATGTTGAAAATAAAAGCCAATATTTGTTTTTTCTTGTTTTTTCTCTTCAGGGTTTGTGTTTAGGTTTACAGTTAAGGCTATATAAGTCAATTAAGGAACAAATGGAAGCAGGGAACTTTTCATTATTGCAATGGTAGTTTTGCCACTGAGGAAAATTCACACCATCCATATGTTTTGAATTTGATGTGGAAAAATATCAGAACTACATGTATTGTGACAGATGGCTGGAAGGCTTACCAATTAATTCAATATGTTGACAACTACATCAATAAATATTTCCCTATAAAAACAGTATCTCTGACCATTTTTTTTTGTTTTTTTGTGTTGACTAATCTAGCCACTATTAGCCATTCAAAATGGCCATTTTTTTTTTTTTAAACTGTAAGTATCCGAAGATTACCCATTATGTAAATTAATTTTGAAAAAAAAATATGATCTCTTATTGGAGTGCAGTGGTCAATACGCTTATCTCACAAGCCATTGAAAAACTGCTTAATCCCCACTGACTGCTCTGAATGTGCCAACTTTATGCTGAAGGTTGGCTGCCCTATTGAGTCCTAAACTCCTACCCTAGAGCATTGATCAAAAGGCTAGTTGTGCAAGTCATTGCTAATTAGTGCGGTCCTCCCTCGGTGTGCCACCTTTGTACTATACTTGGCATTGCTCTGTTTATATCAAGTTGGCTTGTCTAAAGCCATTGCTAGTGAGTTTCTCTAAATTGTCTGCTCCAAGAATACATTCTTGGGCATTGTTTGCTATTTTCTAGAAGATCTCTAACATTCTTAGGATACTAAAGTAGTGCAATAAAAAAAAGTTATGTGTGGATCAGCACTTTTGCTCAGGATCAAAGAATCCATATGCTCTGCCTCAGATCAAAGCATTTCATCTTAGGATCTGCCTAGGATCAGTGTGTATTATCTGTGCACTCAATGAAAAGTGTTACCATCACCCCCCCTCCCTCCATTGCTATCAATACCATCACCCACATCCTCCATAATGCCATCACTAAACAAACCATAATACCATCATTACCATCAGGCGCATCCCGATAGGTTTTTTTATCAACTATTTTCACATTTATATTTAAGATTAGAGATACCAAGAGAAAGAGAGACACAGTAAAATGTACAGGGAGATTTTGATTTCATCGTCAATTTAAACATTAAATTGAAACTAAATATGCAAACTGCAATATCTATGCACCTCCCTTCAACATTAGACGCCTCCCCCCACTCTTTTCTTCCAATGGTGTGAATGGTTGAGTGGTCTTGAATCAATTTTTAAAAACAGATTAAATTAAACACTCTCTGATTTCCATCTATCTATGTATTTTATTGATTTTTTTTTTTTTTTCCTCAACAATTCAATCCGCCTGTTAGGGCAGGTATTTTCTTTAATTTTCTGTTTTGTTAATTTCATTGTTCATTCTTTTTTTTACAGGCAAACAGTTCCTACTTGAGAGACCAGTGGCTTCACTCCATAAAGTGGAAAGTAAGACTCACCTTTTTTTCCTGATTTTTTTTCTCTTTTTTTCCCTCTCTTTTCTCTTTTTCCTCTCCCTTTTCATATTTTCCCCTCTCTTATCACTCCTTCCTTTTTCCTCTCTATAAAAGAAATAATCTCAACATACAAATTCATGTTTTTATTCATTTTTCAAACTAATGAAACTTTTTAATGTCACTATTCTTAGATTTTTTTCTCTCTTCTCTGTTGTGGGCAATTGCTTTTTTGCATTAATCTTTTGGTCTTAATAGTTTTTTTTTTTGTTTTTTTAAATAGCATTTTGGGTGTGCAGAATTGCAATTGATTTCTTTTACTGTTTTTGATCTTCATCATGTTGGGAATACTCCTAAAAACTCTGAATAGCATTCAGAGCATTATCATAGAAAGCAAATATTCCCCAAAATGTTATCGATTCATTTCAATAGGAAAAATCACTTAACTTTTCTTTGTCCAAAAAGAATGAAATGTAATGGGGGAAAAAAAAAACATTTATATAAATTTTAGCCCAAAAGACATATTGAAGAGATCTTGAAACTCTATACATTTTGATGAAGAAAAAAAAAAAACCTTTATTCTGGCCTTCCACCATCTCTCTATAAACCCAAGGCAAATAAAAGTTCAAGACATGATTATTTATTTAAATGATTTCTACTGAATGAACTGACATTTCGAATCCTATTTGTTTTCAGTAATCCTTTCTCCCCCCCCTCCAATGATGCATTTTATAGGAGGGGGCATTGAGTGCAAATCAGAAAACATTAACTTTTTGAAGACCTAATTAATTGCTCCTCTCTTCAAATTTCCAAATTTCGAAAAGGGGGTTGGGACAGAGAAAGCTGGGGTGGGGACATGTTTTCTTTGATTGGCTTTCTCTTAGTTGGAAGAAAATGCCACTTCAACTCTGAAACAAAACCTGTCAAAGACTTAATTTAGATCAGATGACACCTTACTGTCAGCTGTGTCAATAAATCATGCCCCACCATTAATGGGAATTGAAATCTTGTGAGATTAAAGAGCATATTGCATATTTCCCTGGTTAAGAGATTCTAGAAACATTCTCTGTTAGGAACAGATAAGAGGCCAAGAGGTTGGTGGATCAAGATGTCTTTTTGGGAGCATCAACACTCTTCAAATACACAAGTACTCAAATGAAAATTGTGTATTTGAATTCAAACATTAGACATAAAATCAAGAGATAGTACTCTAGGTTGGGCAAAATGAGTTACCTGTTGTATTGTATGGTGCGATTATGAAAAAAAAAAACATTACAAAAAAGGAACGATAGAATCATGTTTATATATAATGTATTTAGTCAACAACAAAAATGAATAAAAAAGATATAAAGGTTAGTTGAACATCAAATAAGTCAGAAAGGAGTAGTTGAACATCTTGACTAAGTAAGTTTTTTTATTCGGAAAGATTGGAATATAGTCGTGGTTGAACAACATGGTTTAGACGGAATTGGAAAAATGTCTACATATCATTTAATATATATATATAGCTAGACTTTCTCTCACACAGCAGGATGCCTCCAGTAGCCTTAATAAAATATTTTGCCCACAAGGTATAGCTCCTGATGGTGGACTCTGGTTCCACATGGGAACTTTAAACCTTAAAAACACGTACTCACACAGCACACACCACTGAAGATGGGAAAAATCCCAAAACATGTCTGGACCATTTACATCTAAGGATTAATAAACCTTACCTCTGAACACTTTACTCCCAAGTCTGTCTCACTCTTTACAGTTCACATTATATATATTCCTTACCTTGTGAGCAATAGATCATAGTATTTTATTTCATTTGTGTATTACAAGGCATTCTCATCTTGTCTGTTGATGGCCTTGTTTCTGTATTTTCCTGTTATGCTTACTCACTTTGAAGTAAACAGCTGTCTCATGCCTCAAGCATTTTTGGTCGATGTGTTGATGCCTTCACATGGTGATGGTCATCTGGAAGAAGAAAGATTTTCTCTCTCTGTCAGGCTGCATCTGTGTTTTTTTTTCTTTTTTGTTCATCGTACCATCAAGTGTCAGAAGAACGTATTGAAGAAGATAATTTGGAATTGTTACCCAATAAGACCATTCTGATTCCCAAACTTCTGGCTTAAGTACATGAGGGCAGACGAGCGGTGATTACCTTCTCTTTTTGCTTTGATATACTATCATGAATGAGTCTCTCTCCAAAATACATTCTTGTGTTGTAATGAGAATAACTGTATTCATCTACTTATATAAAACACCAATTGTTGAGTAGTCTCCCTTATCATGTTTCTTATTTTTTGACAAATGCATAAAAATCCAGGTTCATTCTGATTGAACATTAAAGAAAAAAATACAGAGCAACATAATGTTTTTTATAAGTAGTGTGAAATTGCAAAATTATTTGAATACAGCTGTCATTTTTTGGAAGCATGGACGAACTAGTTATATCTATAATGGCTGAATTTTATCAGTAAAACCTAATTTCTGACCTCTGGCAAGTAAGACCTCTAGTTTTTCAGTGCCATACATATATAGTTTTTCCAAGGTAAAAGAGACGTAAGTTCAAGTCTTGCCTTGTACTTGAGCTTTGCTTTTGACCTGTGCCATTTACTCACTACCATTGAACTACAGTCTGAGCTAGTGGTAATAAAAAGCTATTAGATAAAAACATTTTAGATGAAATAAAATACAAGTCAAGAATTAATAATGGCTGATAATATTTCATCTAATGAAAAAAAATCAGAACGCTCATTTTTCACTCAAATAAATTCATGAATGTATAAACTGTAAGACAGTCAATAATTCCTTTTTGTTTTGAAAATGTCAGTTAAGGTTTTTTTTTCCTAAATTACAAAGAAACACTACTGGAATTTCCACAGGTCTTGTCTACACATAAGGAATGAATTTACATAGTGCATAAATCTTATATAGTAAGTCTTGTGTTTTGTGGCAGACTTCTAATAATAATTCTAAGTAGACAGCAAACATATTTTTATTATGGAAAAAAAATAAAAAGGATATCTGCTTAAAATAACATCAAAGAAATAATCATGATAATAACAAATAATTTTTTTTTTACTGTTGACTAATCTTTGTTTCTAGAAGTCTGGATTTAATAACAATGAGGAGCTTGATGAGCAAGATAAAGAATAACCGTATTCTTTTTTGATAAAAGAAGGGAAAAAATATATTCATATATATATATATATCATGTGGAGTGATGAACAAACATCAGGGATCAGCTTATGCATAAATAGCTCAAATCTTAGATTTAGATAGATTAAATCTTAGCTTCAGACATTTGAAATTTCCAGTTTCCCCAACTCAAAGACCCTGTTTGTCAAAAATATTTGATCCTAACTGACTTTGATTGAAAATACACAAAAAATGATATGCAATATTTTTTAACCTTTTTTAGCTTTTCTATAAAAAGAGTTTTTTTTGATAAATAGCAAAGATTTTGCTTCCATTGCTTAGGGCTCCAGGGCCACTAATATCTGGTTTATTGTTTGTTTTTTTTAAGTAATAAATTTCCCAAAGTTTTTTTTTTTGTACATCTTAACATTATTCTTTTGTTAGTCTAATGTGTTGTTCCATCAACCTCAAAAACCGAAGTTCATCATCATATTCTTGGCCAAGAATTTAATGAAGTATTGTATTGACTAATACAGTTGTAAATAGTCTTTAAATAGTATTGTTCCACTTGTTAGTTTTTGATAAATTGATTTTTTTTTTTTTTCAAATGATTTCAAAGTTTAATTTTTACTTATTTCAATAGATTTTACCTAGTCAGTTCTCCAGACCCACTCTTTTGAAAAATTTTCATTTTTTCTATTGAATCTGGCATTTGATGAAAACTCTTAACTTCCCCTAATATAATGCATAATATGCATCAGGTATTCTCAAAGAGGCAAAAGTTGAGCAGGGGTGGCGAGTAGATGGTCAGATACAAATGGATTTTTATTGAAAAAAAGAGGCAATCTCGTTTTGTTTGTAAAGTCAAGACATAAATGATGAAAATCAATGTTCCTTTTGGAAGATGTGAAGTCAAGCCACCTAATATGATTATCTATTTAACGAAAGGTATTTGATAATAAGAAATGCAAGCCTTCTGCAAAGCAAAAAAGAAAATCCCATTAGTCCTAAAAAGAAGGGTATACAACCAATGTATCCTCCCGATAGTCATCTATAGAGCTGAAACATGGAACCTAACCAAAAGACTGACCTACAAACTGAGAAGCATGCAACATGCACATGGAAGAATCATGCTCAACCTCTCGTGGAGAGATCACAAGACAGCACAATATATCAGGGAGAAAACAGGAGTCTGAAACATCAAATTATCCATTAGAAAACTCAAATGGCAATGGGCTGGTCATGTTACAAAAATAGTAGACAACCGATGAACATTACAACTCACACCATGGATCCTCAGGTTGAGAGGCAAATTAAACAAGTTCAGAAAGTATTGGCTCTTTGATGCCCATGATAGAGAAGTATGGCAAATACTGGGGAGTGTCTATGTCCAACAATGTATGATGATGATGATTTGATAACATAGTTTTCTTTTTCAATAGTCCAATATGGCCCCTAAGGAGGCAAAAGTTGTGCTGAGAAGGAAGGGGGCGCAATAGATTTTCAAAAATAAGCAAAAGATGGAAAAAAGATTGAGAAACCCTGGTGTACATGGAAGCAGTAGCTATCTCTGCTGTCGATTAAGCATTTTGTTTAGTTCCCTGCATTCGAGGAACTAATTCCCACTTTGAAAACATGCTGTGGTTTATCTTGAAAAAAAAAAGACAATATGGAAACTTGGTGACCGCAAGCTTTGAGTCGAGAGATTATCAACAAATATTAATACATTATCAGTGTCCCGTCCCTATTTTAGAATTTTATTCTTGTTTTTTTAAAATTAGAAAAAATCTTTTAATTATGTTTTATTTCATTTATCTATGTTTAGCATAAATGTATAAACATTGTTTCTTATCTATCTATGGTCTGTTTTTTTTGTTTGTTTGTTTTTTGTTTTTTTGTTTCTTGGGTTTTTTTGGGTTTTTTTTTCTTGTTTCTGTGGATCCATTCAGGATAAATCTGTATTTTGTACATTTTTTTTTCTTTTCTAGAAACATGTACATAAGTATGAAAAGTTGCTGAAAACTGCACGAAGACCTGAAGTAGTGGTTAAAGAAATCAAGGTAAGTAATAATTCTAAGAAAGATATCAGGGCTTGGAGACATGGCTCAGAGTCAGTACCCAAAACTATCTGAACCATAATCTTCAAGAGAAATTGTTCATCTACTGAGATCTGCAGTGTCTCAAATTGTATGATACTATTTCACATTGTAATGTCACAAGCCCATATATAAACACTATATAATGTAACCCGATTCAGTTATTTGAAAAAAAATAAAAGCAAATTGGTACACAGCAAACACCAAACATGTATTCACCCTTATACGAGAGAATAGCATTCAGAGCGATAACCCCTTTCCACTTGTGAAAATAGAACTGGCCATTACGAACATGTATACAGACTGGTACATGCCTACGAAGGGTGAGATCATCTAAGATTGACTTAGAGATCAGATTTTTTTTTTTTTCAAATATTTTTTAAATACATATGAGTAAAATTCCATTTTACTCCACCAATTGTGTCCCTTAGCATAACAGAAGACATCTGCATAATGCTAACTTTTCATTTGAAAATATGGAAGTGAAACAGAATGTACAATCTGTAATGAACCACTGAAAATATCTCGACTCATAACTGCTCCACTAACATTGTTATTGAATACTATTTTGAATTGAATATCTATTTCATATATATATACACACGCTTTTTTTATATTCATTACTCTTCATAATAACAAATGGGATCCTTTTAATTGCCATATTTTTTTTGCAGTTGAATGATATATAAAGAAATAGAAATTATCTTTTTTTGTGTGTGTCTGTCTGTCAGTCTATCTGTGAGTGTAGTTGACAGAGATACCCATCCACCCTGAGATCTGAACTGTTTGCTGTATGTTTGTCAGTATGATACAAAATTTTGGACTTCACAAAAATTCCCCCTTTGCTTCCGGTGATTCTCATCGGCTATCACTTGTTCGACCTTTCACATCTGTTTCCTTAGTGATAATAAATTGTAATGTTGATGATGATAATCTCTTTTGGCCACATAAGTCAATGATTCCTCCTCCTCATCCTCCTCCTCTTGTCTTCTCTTATTTCTTCCACTGAATGGTTTACAAGTGAACTTCCTCTGTGGATGACACACTTGAACTCAAGTCTGTTCAAATGACCTCTACATTTGCTGTGTATTAATTTGGTAGTCCTCACAAAGAGAAATACTGCTTCAACCTCTTAGTAGAAGTATTGGTGGCTACTTAACTTGGAGACTTTTTGCTATGGCTCTCAACAGCTGTGAAGGATTGGCCTGGGTAATAATGTTCCTTGGACATCACATGAGCCTGAGAGAAGATGGATCGTGGGCTCATGATTGTTTGATGATTGTATTACATGAGGGTAGTTACTTGTACAATCCTTGGTTATTCTTGGGTATGTGTCAAGGCCTTTCTTGTTGTATGCCATGTTGAAACAAAATCTCTGTATATCTCTGGTATATTAAAAAAGAAAAGAAAAAATAACAAGTCTGTTTAAACACTCACTTGATGGTCATGCGACCGCATGCTGTGTAGGGTGGGGGTTATCATTCGGAAAGGGGGTTGCTCAATGAATAAGTGGTAATGGTGAAGATTAACGTCTCAAGGAGACAACTTGGAATAACATCAAGGGTGAAGACCTTCCCAAGATACATTAAGGGAGATAATTAACATTCGGTTCAAACAAATAACTTGAAAATTTGATGAAATTATGGAAAGGAAATTATGCATTGAACGAATAACAATTTTTCTTTCAAATTTTGATTAGACTGATTATAACCTTCATTCGATCAGGAGTTTTTCAGTTTTTGAGAAATGTGAGGTTTTAAGTGTGTGTATATATATATATATATATATATATATATATATATATATATATATATGTGTGTGTGTGTGTGTACATACATATATTTTACTTAAGCAAAAGAACTATAGCTGAGCCGAACCTTCATAGAATGTTTCCTTATCAAAGCTGATAACGATATCCAATATCTAAAAACAATTTTGTTTTGTATTTGTGCTATTTATGACGTGTAATCATTGCAATCAAGTATTTGAATTTATAATGAACTATTCATATGCCTTTTCTTTTTTTTTTTGTAATTAGTTCGATGTATAATTGTGGAATCTTATTTCATGTTTTTAATGCCCTTTTTAAATTATTACTTGTAATCATTTTGTTAGTTGTAACGGTTTCCCTTGGTTTATATTCAGAGAGTTACATCCCTTGGAAAAGTCATTTACCCGAGATGCTGATTTCCACAATTACCAAATAAGTCAACTCTCTCACTTTTTGTTGGCCAGTGATCAATAAAAGTCAAAATTTTCAAAAACACAGGTGTAAATGCTGTCGGAAAGAAAGGGACAAATTCATCATAAACTTACATTGTAAATTCACCCCTCCACTGAGCTCTCATTAGGGGGTATGAAAACTGTTGTTTCTTGACATGAGTAAATGTTTGAAATTTCAGCCCTCTGGCTCCATTGGTGCGGCCCATATGCATGTCATACAAATATGGCCATACAGCCAAACTTAAAAACTGAAGAAACCAGTATTATCAGTTCCTAGCTTGCTTTCATTACTAACCTTTTCATTGCTGTATAAAACTCAACCACAAACTGCTAATGAATCACCATAGCTCCAAAAATAGCTTGACCAACCAGCCAAGTGGGCTACAGATATTTCTCTCTCTGCTGTTTGTGTGTGTGTGTGTTTTTTTTTGTCCCCGGGGACTCCAGGTCATGTTTTCAATCTTGAAAGTTTGCATGAGTACACTATTAAGCACCATCTAAAAACCTTCTTTTTTTTTCTTTCCATTTTTAAATACATGCTTTTTTTGTGTCTCCATGGTCATTTTGTCCCAACAATGCTGAAATATGGCTGTGGTATTTCTTTAGATAGTTTTAGATTAAAAAGATCTATTTTTGAGATAATTTTCAAGGTGATTAGTTATGTTACAGGCAGAGACTATGGTAATTTATTCATGCAAGGAATGGATATATTCTACTCTGGTTGATTTTCAACTAGCTCTTCAAAACTGTTAAGTGATCCCTATTTTCCCTGAATTTTCTGATTTGTATGTGTATATCATCATCATCATTATCATCAGTCAACTGCTGGACAAAGGCCTTTCCCAACTTATGTCCATGTCAACTGTGAGTGTGCTAATCTCTGACTTGTCATACCGGTCTACTATTCTATTGTATCTCTATCTTCTTGTTTAGTCTCTTCTAACTGCCTTTATTATCCAATGGACACTGATCAGTTAGCCTTTTGCGCCATCTGTTGTCCGTTCTTCTGGCTATGAGCCCCGCCCATGTCCATTTTTGCTGTATAATTACTTGTACTGCATCCTTTACCCCCGTTCTCTCTCAGACCTATATTGATATTTTTCTAACCTTGAGAATTATTCCCAACATTGATCTTTCCATTGCCCTCTGTACGGTCTTGTTTTGGTTTTTGAGTGGTTCTGTAAGTTTTCAGGTTTCAAACCGGTACGCCAGAGCGGGTATTATGCATTGATTGTATACTTAACATTTTAAGCTTTTCAGTGTGTCTCTATTTATACCAAATGCTCTCCAGCTAATCATTAGGAACCATTTTATCTAATTTTTATGAGCCCAATGTCTGTGTATGTGTTATATATATTGAAAAAAAAAAAAGATTAAGCCATAAACTTACTTTCACACCATCTCCCTCCAACCAAGCTTTTCCACAAATGCCTGTGTCTGACTGCTATGTCACAGTGGCAGTGAAAAAAATGTGTCCATTTCATAATGGATTATTATTGTAAAATGAGCACTCTTCTAAAAGACAAATTTCATACAAATGAAACAAAAGGTTTTTAGTATGTGGATACTGGACTACATATATAAATTTTCAAGGGTCTATACAAAAATAGACTAGTGAAAAGTAAAAAAATACCTAGCTATCCTGTTTTTATTGTTGAGTCAGTTCAGTGATCATGGCTAAGGTGACTCAATATTCATATTTATGATTGGGGATTGAATCCCCTGAAGGGGAAGTGAACTCATATACGTCATTACTTTGGCTGATTGGGGACTTCTCACAACTGTGGTTTTTGATGATAATCAAGTTCAATGTCTTAAATTTCTTATAAATTATCAATCTTATTTGTTTGGTGTTTTTTTCAGTTGATGATGTGTATTATTCTATTTCTGATTGGTAATCCATCCTGTTCATAATTTTTGTACATTTGGTGAAAATAAACATTTGGTATTTTGTATGTTTATTGCGTTTGTTTTAATGCTCACTAACCACCAAATGACGTCACTGGAAAACTAATAGCAACTGACAAAAAGATACAATAAATAATAAAATGGAAATGCTGACTTTAATGGTGAAAATTAATTAATGAAAATATTAAACCAGATACTATTCTTTCCATCATGACACTAAACAATACAAATCTGCCCTGATACTGAAAATTTTTCAGTGACATTTAAATCAAGGGAAAAAAAATCTAAGCAAATACCACACTGTTTCAAACACACTGGTATTATAATTTGGGGGATGACTTCCACAGCTCAAAATGTTTAGCTATGGGACTTGGATGAGTTGCAGTGAGCGGTAGCCCTAGAATACACTTGTAAACCATGTGTCTTGTTGGTCCGCAAATGAATTAATTATATTACTCACTCAAGAAGCCAGAGGACACTTTTTTTTGTCCTCACTCACTCGAACTCTTCATGCATTGGTCTCCAGTAATGATTTCAGTCAGACCACTTCACATCAACTGACCACTTCTGTTTACCAAGAAGCAGCTGTGTTCACTGCATCTTAGCCAATCTAGGAAATAATAACCCTGTTTGATACTCCGCAAGCTGATATTGCGTTTCAAGAGTTGTGCTATTGTTGTTACTCTTATTTTCTGTAAGCATATGCGTGCAAGTCAAAACCTATGATTTTAGGGCAAAAAATGAGCGGTTCGGCCTATATATGGCAGATTGTTCAAGTTGAAATCACTGTATGATAGGAAGAGCTTGGAGTTTGCTAATAATACAAATTTATATTTTGAAGATCATTTCTGACCTGTCAGATGCAATGTCTTTGGTATTGTTCTGTGTAGTCTACTCCAGTGGGATCAGTTTGCCCTGTGACCAAATTAAGTGCTCTTATATCCTCAAAATAGTCGTGAAGACTAGAAAGAATTTTTAAGGAAGGTCCTGCCCACACGTACACACTTTAGGCTCCTTACATTAAAGCAACCTTGTGTCACATCCTGTTTTCATGGGGGTTCAGGTAAGTAGGATCAAGTGAGGTCACTCAGCCAGCTGCTGATGCGGATTTGGGCAGTGAGTGCACATATAAAATTGAACGGGTCAATGAGTCAAGAGTTCACTGACACGCCTGTTAATGTAACTTTTGGTGTTGTAACATTACTTATAAATTTTTATTACATTTGCTACCTTTACGAAATTCATTTTACACTGCCTAACAATTCCTCACTCTCAGCAAATGTTTCACTCTCAAGATATTTATGGTGTCTTGCCACTGGTTTATCCGAGATCAGAGTCCGCATGAACACAAGTTTAACTTGGGATGCGATGTCAAAACAATCTATTTTGACTATTCCTGTTTGCAAACAACTTATAATATTTTCAAAAGTTAAAAATGTCATTAACAACGGTTGACTAACTCCAATATAAGTCTGGAGTTGACTTTTTTTTTTTTCTATCGTAATTGGGAAAACAGCAGCTCTCCTCACCAAAATGAGGGTTGTAAACCGATATGCAAGATCCGCATTCCTCTAACATGAGAGCTGTCTTACTGATCAAGCTGAATTGACAAGTCGTACATATAAACAAAAATTTATCATACAGATACGCACAGGCTTGTTTCATTCTTATAGATAAATACATTTATTGAAAAAAAATGTATTTTTTATTTGTCGTATGTACAATACAAAAGTTGCAGATATCATCTTCAGTCATAATAGTAGTCAAAGAGGAGTTTGACTTTACAGCTGTCAGTTTTGTTAATCATTAATTTTGTTGTTTCGTTTTTTTCTTGCAGAATATGATCGATGTTTCCCTTAACACACCAATTCATGACACAAGTGTCTACCAGTTTCCACTTGAACTTGTTTCTGAACTTTTACAATCAGCAGTAAGTGAGACCTTGATTTGTCCTTAATAAATCTGGTTACCAAACACTTTTTCATTTTTCTCTTTTCCCTGTGGATATTGTATTTGACCGGATTTCTTTGTATTCCGCGTACTGCATGAAAGGAAATGAATTCTGTAATTCACATTTGCAAACTTGTATATGGTCTCTAATGCAATAAATCGACCTGCCTTGGTACCTGTTATCCAAAAATGGAGGGGAATTAGATATATATATATATATATATATATATATATATATATATACACAAACGTGCATATATATATATATATATATATATATATATATATATATATATACACAAACGCATATATATATATATATATATATATATATATATACACAAACGCATATATATATATATATATATATATATATACACAAACGCATATATATATATATATATATATATATACACAAACGCATATATATATATATATATATATATATACACAAACGCATATATATATATATATATATATATATATACACAAACGCATATATATATATATATACACAAACGCATATATATATATATATATATATATATATATACACAAACGCATATATATATATATATACACAAACGCATATATATATATATATACACAAACGCATATATATATATATATACACAAACGCATATATATATATATATATACACAAACGCATATATATATATATATATACACAAACGCATATATATATATATATATACACAAACGCATATATATATATATATATATACACAAACGCATATATATATATATATATATACACAAACGCATATATATATATATATATATACACAAACGCATATATATATATATACACAAACGCATATATATATATATATATATACACAAACGCATATATATATATATATATATATACACAAACGCATATATATATATATATATATACACAAACGCATATATATATATATATATATATACACAAACGCATATATATATATATACACACACACAAACGCATATATATATATATACACACACACAAACGCATATATATATATATATATATATACACACACAAACGCATATATATATACACACACACACACACACTCAAATGCATATATATATATATATATATATATACACACACACACACAAACGCATATATATATACACACACACTCAACTGCATATATATATATATATATATATATACACACACACACACAAACGCATATATATATATACACACACACAAATGCATATATATATACACACACACAAATGCATATATATATATATATATATATATATATATATATATATATATAATATTTTTTTTTTTTTTTTTTTTTCCCTTCTGAAACAAAATTCACTTCATTTCATACTGTGACGTTAAGGCATCATCATTGTATTGTTATGTAATCAATGCAAATAGCAACTGAACTCGAACAAGAAAGACCAGATTTTTTTTTAGATAACAAGAAAACCTGCTCTCAAGTTAATGCCATTGTTATCCCCTTATCGAAAGAACAATCTTTTTCCCCTCCTGTCACTCTTCTTTTTAGAGAAGGAATAAAAGGAAAGCATTTTCTTTTATAATAAATGTTTGTGTTGTATTCCACAGCGACATTCTCCTTATCTGACAACCTTTCATAATAATTTATTTTAGAATTCAAAATGTTAATTTTTACATTGAAACGGAGGCTGCCGTTTTACTTCTTGACAATCATTCCCTATTTTCATGCTTAAGGAATATTTTTCAAGCTGTGAAACTGGTTTAAATGGCTAGTAATGACACCTGACAGCCAGTACTCTAAACACTATTTTTATGTAATGATGGGCTGTTATGTTTTTCTAATCTAGAAATATTGGTAAAACCCAAAATGTCTTAGGTGTTAACTCTGAAAGCATAACTGCTAAATCCAAGTTCAAATTCTGACTGTCTGTCAATCATTTTAAACTGATGCTTATAGAAAACTTTCTTTTCTCTCCTACCATTGCCAATCATCTGACTCTTTGTTATTAGTATACCACTGTGACAGAGATAAGAGCAGTTGAGTACATAGATAATCTTTCTCAAAATTATCTGCCTGGGCCAGAGTAGCAAAAATACTGCTATAACCTTTGACTTCATGACACTTCTCCAATCCACAATATTTAGGTTAAGTGTTATATATGTTGGTATGTTTTTCAGCCAAGTGTCAATATCTCGTGCTCATAAAAGACTTTTTAGACTTGACTGAAAAAAAAATACTCATTTATCTAGTTGTTACATATTAAATGCTATTTTTTAAATAGCAGGATGAAATATGATATTAACAACAACAAAAAAAGATGAATATTCTATCAAAATATGATCGATTGGAAGCAATAATTTGTTATCAATGGTTCTGTGAGGATATAAGGCCATCTTAAAATTCTTAAGGTTTAATGGTTGCAAATTCAGTAAAACCATAAATTATGGCTCTCCTATTATTGAACCTTTTTATAACAAATATGAAGTTCGTAATAAGGTGATAATTTGTGGACAAAGCGTCAGATGAATATAGAGGATGCTGGAAGACTTCATATCCCAATTCTCTAAGCTTAGGCACAGTCAACTGTGTGATGTGGTGTCTAGTATTGTCATGGAGAATTTCATTCAATTCATGTGTGACCAAACTTTCAACTTTTTAACTATTTCTATCACTTTGAAATGATGTGATACGGTTACATTTCAAGTCCTTTCAAAGTGCTTGGAACATTATTTCTGGGTTGTTGTTTATAATTCTCCATTATCAAAAACAGGTTTGGGCCTTTCTCTTGAGATTTATCATAGGTTTCTATGCTTCCAGTCTTAAACATATTGAAGCAATGCTGAACAGCTTTTACTGCAGTAGTGTTCGCTCCATATTGTTTGATGTTATCTGCAGCTTTAGAAGCATTGTCTTAATCTGAATTTGTTTTTGAAAATTGATCCAACTTCCTGAATAGACACCATTGTTGTTGAATGCTTAATCCCTCCAATAATAATGAATTATGTCTTCAGTTACATTGAAAATGTTGATAAATCTTCAACTTTTAACATTATTCTCCATGATGATAAAACAACATTCCATACGTAAAAGGTCACCCCATAAATAATGTCGAAACTCAATGGGGATAGATTGAATGATAGTTTCACTATTCTAAAATAACAAAATGATAACGGTATTTCCAAATATGCATTCAATTACTTTCAAATGAGTGAGCTTTAGCTCAAAAGTTCAATTCAAGCCACTCAGCAGTTCACCATTATCTGCATCAAATGCCTAAACTTGATCGATCAAAGAGGTGTTGGTATTACATCATCATGATGTGCAGTCCCTTGCAGCAAGGCTCTCATCTGGAAAGATTGAAGACCTTAACTGGGGGAAAAAAAATCCACTCTCGTATTATTCTCCAGATCTTGTTCCATCTGATTTCAACCAATTATGAGTTTATGGAACCATCTTTACAGACTAGTTCTTAAAACACATGTAGAGATGAAAACTGCTCACTTTACATCCTTTTCCTTCAAACCAAGAGACAGTTGCAAAAATGATATTATTAAGCATATGAATTGATTGATGGAGGTTGTTGATAATGATAGAACCAGTGTTTATGAATAAATATCTCATTAATCATGAATTTTTATATTTCTTGTATATTTACTGTAAATTCAGTCATTATTTATGGGATGACCTGGTATATTGTGTGCACACGCTTATACAGCATCCCATTTACAACAGGGAGAAACATTGAGAAATTTTTTAAAAATTTTATTTTTCAGAATTCTGAATTATCATCCAAATCAGCTCATGAGAACATCATCGTAGCCCTGACGCCATTACTGGAGAACAACCATCCAACGCAAGAAATCTGTGAATTCTTAATCAGAGTAAGTCTTCTTTTGTATCTTTCTGTTAAATGGTGACCTTTTAATGCTCTTAGAATACATAGTGAAGGTGTAAGTACAGTTCTCAGTTTATATGAAAACGTTTTCAGTCAGGATAGTCTGTTCCTCTCCTTTGACAATTCCAAAGACCAGCCAGTATTCAATGGAAGGAAAGGTAAAACTAGAGGCAATGCAGTTAATGTACTATTAAAATGGAAAACTTGAAAAATAAACAGGAAAGAGACAACATGCAGACAATGCTTGGATGGTGAAGGATGATGGCTGTTTACAGATTTGGAAGGCCTTTTTAAAGTTCTCACTCAATGTTCTGGTAAAATATCTTATGACCGTCTGTCATTTGCTGAGTCTCTTTCAAACACCTACCATTTCTGTGAAGCCTGCTTACTATTTCCTCAGAAACTTTGAAGATAAAAAAGTCTTAAAAGGAAGAAGGTTAATAGCAGTATAACGTAACTAGACGCTGTTGGTGTGGTGAAAGTAGAGAAAAGTCTACCTACACTTGTGTCGTTCATATTCCCAGGGATCATTGTTAACTGACTGCAAGAACCAGTCTTAATCAATTCTTGAGGCATTTAAAATGTATATTTTAGGAGCCTAATTCAAAAGAGCCTAGAATTTCTATTATATGAATAGTTGGAGGAAAGTTGTTAAAAATCTTTTCTTTTTTTTTCATCTTTAGTTTATTTTTTCCCCTCATTTATATCATAATATTTTCATTTAATTTTCAACTTTTGATTTTTTTTTTTTGTCCACTAATTCGAGAAATCATTAACAAACCAACTTTTGTTCAAACAATCTAATCTTCTCTTTTTTTACATTCAATGCTTTGCACCACTGGAGAGACAGACCTGTAAGGGAGGCTTTCTTTTGTTACAAATATTGCATTTTACACCTGAAGAAGGCCATAGAATAACTGGGCCAAAACATTGTCAACAACAAAAATGGAAAGAGGATTTTCTGAACAAAAGTTGTTTTGATTTTATTGTTGCTTGATTTTCCTTTCACGTATTTTTTCCTTCTTGCAGCATTGTAAAAAGAGCCCTCGTTCAAGTATTGTTATTGATCTTTTTACCCCAGTAGCCCAAAGAATTTTGAAACACAACACAGTAAGTTCCAATTTATTTATCCTTTCAATGATTTATCAGATTTCTTTGGATTTTTGTCTGAATTTCAGAGGAACCATCATTATTTATTGACATTTGAACTGTTCTCCTCACGTCGTTTGTTTTTATATTTACAATGTTTTCGATGCTGTAAAACTTTGGGTGTCTGTCGTATTTGATAATTGTAAACAATTATGTATTAACAACTTTTGAGTCAGTGTGGAAGAGCTTAGAAACGGAATGTTGATTCAATGATGTGAGATTTGAATTAGATAACAATGACTGGGTTAAGACACCAAGCCATGAATGTGAACCTGCTGGAAAGTTGAGAAGCCAATCTAAAATGACAGGCATCCTTTTTTGTTTTTTTGTTTTTTGTTCAAACTGCTAGACCATGCTGACAAACTATCTTATTTGTATGCAGAAAGTGCAGGTTAGAAGATTCATGAGTCAGATTGAAAATTAACTCTTATGATTTCTGTTAAAAGTTCAACAAACATTGAATTTCTCACCGCAAAATTTCATGTGTCACCATTCATTTTAAAACAGTTTTCCAATTGACAATCATAAGATTTGAAAAATGAAGTTTTTGTTGAATATAACTTGTATTAATGGATTATCAAAGTTGTTAAGATGAATGATTTTGGTGGATAAATGTAAAAAAATAAAAATAAAAAAAAACGCTACCCAGGATTACATGAAAATTGCTTACATGAAAATCTATAAAAAAAATATCTTTTGAAAATAATATCAGTTAGGCGACATTTTTTTTTGTTGACACTCAGTTTTCCAACTGACAAGAAATATTGAATGATAAGAATCATTTTACTAAGTTTAAGTTGGTGAAAGTAAAGATATATTGGAGATCTTCAGATTTAAGAATTTTGAAAGAAAACAGGGGGTAACCAGATTCTACCTCAGCTGTAAGTAGGAATTGTTGGGAAATACATTGCCACTTGGTTTATTTTACTTGAAGTTCGCATGAAAACAATCCACAAAGAAAGTAGGAAAAAAAAATTTAATGACAGATCACTCACAGAAAAGATCTTTGTTTGTTTCTGAGTTGATTTAACAGCCTATCCACCCTTGATGGGTTATTTACACTAAGGAGTTTGTATGTTTAGAGAGTTTTCTTTTATACAAGGAATGAGATAGAGAATTTAGGGGTCTTTTTACAAAAATTGGGGAACATAGTTTTGGGGAGTGGGGATTGAATTAGATTTTGTCTAGTTCCAGTCTGATTTGGATGGACCTAACTAGGAATTGAATTCCTGCCAGCATAGCTCTTCAGGTCATTGGAACGAGCAAGCGACTCCACGACTTATTTGTGGAGTGGGGGAGATTTTTGTACATAGAGGTATTTTTGCTGAAGTTTTCTGAGAGATTTTTCATCTTGGGCAGACTTTTCAATTTCAGAAAGTTAAAGTAACTAATTAGGTGAAGGAAATAATGTTGTAGAAACTTCGATGAGACCTTTGATCAAAAGCATTATAGATATCCAGATTCAACTGAAGTTACAAAATTATTGCCACTCAGAAAGTTGTTGACTTTCAAAGGGTACATGCCTGACTCATTTATTGAATTATGAGAGTATTTCTATATCTCTCTCTCTCTCTTTCTATATATATATATATATATATATATATACACGTTAGATTATATTGAAACTTTTATTCGAAATGATCTCCCATCATTACTTAGTCAATATATCATTTGGCCTAGACAAATTAAATAGAATAAACAATTACGATTGAAGAAAATGGGGCTACTGCTGGAATTTTCTTTGATTGTTTACTCTAATTACTTTGTCTATTCCAAGTGATACATTAATCGTGTAATGACGGGAGATCATTTCAAATAAGAGTTTCTATATAATATAACGCAATTCATAATCATTCTGTTGGATCATATATATCCATTTCTTAATACAAAACTGTCGCATTTAACATTTAGTTAGACTCATTCATGGTTTGATTAATGTATAGTACTATACTTAAATTTGATTTTTGGCATACAAGCCAAGGATCATATATGCGCCCCCCTCATTTGGACAAAACTATAAAATTTCAGGCTTATCAGTGTAATTCAGGCAAAACTTTTAATCATTAGGAAAATCAAGCCTTTTGCCCCTTATCTCCAACCAAAGTGTTCCCATATGCTCATGGGTAGGCGTAGGACCAAGGTGTAGAGTTAGGTTAAACCATAGTCCCATATAACTCTTAATCATTAAAGAGCTACATTATAGCGAGCTGAGTAGGATTCATATCAAAGTTCAGTTAACGTAAGTGTAAGTGATTGAATGTAGGGTTAGGATCAGGGTATATCTATTAATAGGGTTTTTCTTCAGTATTCAACTTAGGATTCAAGGTTCTAGTTAGCATTAATGTCAAGTTCAGGATAAGGTTAAGCTACAGTTATGGTGAAATTGTTTGGGTGATTGTTAGGGTGAGTCTAATTGTGGAGATTAGGTCCTTGGTGGGTATGAAGGCAATGATTATGGTCAGAACAAAAGGTTGTTGTTCAGTTTAAGTGAGATTTTGTAAGAAAATTCTTGTCAGTTTTACGCTTTTGTATTTGGTATAGTGCTAGGATGAAACATTGGATTCAAGTTTTGTTGAACGTCTAGCTTGATTTAATTTTGAGGTTATAATTACCATTTAGAATAAAGTTTAAATTTAGAATGCATAGGGATAAGATGAATATGAGGGCTAGTTTATGGTTAGATTTATATCTAGAGTTAGAGAGCCCTCATGTTGGATATGATTCAAGTTGTGAGGAATAGAGTAAGATTCAAAGTCAGCACTAATTGAAGATTAGGATGAATGTTAGATTGATTCAGGCTTTGGATTAAGATGTATACTTCTTTGATAAAGCCAGTTTATACTGGTGAAACATTGAATTAAATTGAAGGAATTCATTTGTACAAAACACAGCCTTCTGGTATTGTCATTTAATTCTCTTATTGTTGCATAAACTATACCAAAACCGATTCACTGGTCACACATATATATGTGTATGTATGTATGAATGTATGCATAATCATAAATGTATTGTCGAATTACGTATCCATTTCTCAATGATATCTGAATGAGTATGTATCAATGTGTATATAATTTCCAAACTGAAACCTAATTACACATTCTTTTATGAAATTCCTTGTTTAGGACTTTGGCAAGTTACCAAATATGCGCAGATTTGTCCAGGAATATATTCTAGCCTTAAACTCACAAAATGATGGCTTTAAGGTGGTTCAAGCCTTTGTAAAAAGGTGAGTCAATACTTTTTACTTTGTTTCTTTTCCCTGGTATACCATATTAGCCCACACACAAGATGCATATTTACTTTTTTTTTTTAAAATACAAATCTGATTGATTATTCAATAGAAACCGTCATGCAATAAATGTCTCTTGGCAGCATGCCATGTAGAGAGTGATCAATTGGGAAAGAAATCAGAAAAAGGACAGATCAATGAATCAGTTGCTTTCTTTCACCTTTTGTTGGGCAGTGATCAATAAAAAAAATGTCTGAATTTTCAAAAAACAAGAGAGAATGCAGTTGGATGCAAACTAAGAGATCGATTTAGAATAAATTTTGTGAAAATTAAACCCCAACTAAAAACCTATCATGAAGGGGTGATTTTCAAAAAACAAAAAAACAAACTTTCTATATATAATAGAGAAAATTTTCAAATTTTAAACTCCCTTATTTCATTGTTGTGGCCTTTGATACACGCATGCATAACTAGCTAGCTAGACAGACCAACTTAAAAACTGAAGAAACCCATTTTCACTGTTTCGGTCGATGGTTTCTATTATGCCAGGCCAGTCTCACAAAGCATACAATATGCTGGTATTATGACTTGGTGGGAGAGCATCATCTAATGCTGGAAATTGACAGCTATGGATGGGTTGCAGTGAGTGGTAGTCCTCCGAATACCTTTGCAAACCGAGCATCTTATTGGTTGGCAAATATGGTAACTATTAGTATGTATTTTGGTTGCAGCTAGTGATAATTGCCACACAAAAGGCACGATCTTCCAATGTTTTAATTCATCACCCCCAACATGGCATGCTGTCAAAATATTTGGGCGTTGTGGCAGTTTCTATCGAGTGACTAACCAGACCTGTTCTATTAAAAAAAATTTGAGTTTTTGTTGGTTTTTACTTCTTTGATTTAGAACTGAGAAAAAAACCAGGACAATGTTGCCTCAGTTTCTTGAAGTTTTGGGGGAAATTAAAAACTGTTGCTTGTTTAAAGCTTAATGTAACTTTTTTTTTCTCTTTCCTGGGAGTAATCAAATTCTGAATTCTGTTATTTCAGTGGGTTTTAGATATTTGCTAAACTTAGCCTAGGCCTTTCTTAATCACTGCAGCCTGCAACAGACTAGTTAATGCTCTACTGCCAAAAGATATGATTGGTGACTTATCTAATAATCTTTTTTCTTTTTTTTTCCTTTCTCTTTTTCTCTTTAGTATGCATGGACAGTCAAGTACCTGCCCCCATCCAAGGGTTCTGCCTAATTTGGTGGCAGTTTGTCTTGCTTCCATCTATTCATGTTATGAAGAAAAGAAAAAGTAAGTAAATAGACTTTTTTCCCCCCATTTCATCTTGTATTAACTTTCATAGTAAAATCTTTGAAGTTTTCACCACTAAAAAATTTTCTTTTCATAAGTTATTTTTCATAATTTCTTTTCTTTTTGTTATTTGGTTGATACAGACTTCTTTCTTCATCGCAGCAATTTTATTTTCATTTTTTCCATCATATCATAATGCTGCTGTATTTTTCAGCCTCCTTAGGTATCTGCTGTATTTTTGAATGTTAAACCTTGTTCTGAGGGGGCATGTGCTTCCCCTTTCATACAAATTACATCTAGTTCCTGCGCATGCATGCATTTAGGTGTCCTCCACCTCTACTGACCCAACTCATAATCTCTTTGGTGAACTGTATGAACCTAGCTAATGTTCCCCATCCATATTTGGTTCATGTTTTTGGAAGCCCAATTTCAATACTTTTCTTTCTGATTAATGGCACCCATGTCTTATCAATGTTTATGCTTAGTCTACTGGTCAAATAGTTCAAGTACAGAATGTGTGCAGATTCCTTTGAGTTTTTAATTTCCCAATGCTGTTTATTGTCTATTTTGTCTATAGGGTTGGTGTGCTCCCATCTCCCTCCAAGTTGGGTAATCCTAGACACTTGAGTAAGCCCCGGGGGGAGGAGGGTAGCAACAAAAGCTTTGTGTTAAAAAGCAACTGAAGTAAAAGAAATTTATCTGAACTGAGTTAAAAAAAACAATGATTTAAACACTTCTTCAGACAAAAACCTTCCTTTTTTTTTACCCCTTCACTTTATTCCTATTTTTATCTTTTATATTTGAGTATTTGTTGGTGTCATTGGTTTTTTTTCTGCGTTTTTTTTGTTTTTTTTTATTACGAAGATTTTTGACGGCTTTGAAAATCCTCCAAGATCAATTTTTTTCTTTTTTTAACTGTATCTCAAAAAGGCCTCTCCCTTTTTTTCTCTGAAGAACTCCCTCCGCCCACAGGGATCTCTTCAAGAGCATGTATTTCTCTCCCATCACATCCCCACCTCCTTTTTATCATCATCATCATCATCATCAATATTAGCATCAATTGTTGGACCCAGACATTCCCCAAGACTCTCTAGACCTCTCCATCATGGGCCTTGCAGAATCAGTACTTTCTGAATTTATCAAGCTTGGGACGCCATCTTACTTTCTGTTGGCTACCCTTTCGCATATCATCTATTGGGATCCATATATCTGAATTATGTAAAAATAGAACTTTATCCCCCTGTCTCACCCTAGAGTAATGGTTAACAAGCGGGTCGACAATTAGTTGATCCGTTTTGGTTGTCCCACGGTTTTCAGAGGAATTTTTTTCAAAGTAGTATAATTCAAGTAATGGCATGAAAACACATCTAATAAACCTGATGACAATTACTATGTAAAACTACACCTGGGACCAGTACTTACTTTGACGTTGGGAAACTAATTGGATATTTGGACAGTATCTTTGGGGAAAAAAAAACAACCCTGAATTCTGATAGCAAGATACATACTTAAAATGAAACTCAAGAGAGTTGGTTGAGGATAGAAGACTGAAAAATAATTTCAAACTGACTCTGTTCATCTTGGCTGCTGTGTCAGTCTGAGCCTCACTCGTTCAGGGTAAGCGAGTTGGTTTGTGTAAATATTATGTAATATTCCTCTACTCTCATTCATTTTTTTTTTTTTTTCCTTTTCACTGCCATAACATTTCTTTGTTTTCTGTGGGTGTTAGTGTCTCTGGCCTCCCTAGCCTAATTTCTTTCACTTCTGCCATCCATCCGCCCAACCCCAACCTTGTCACAATTGACTTCTTGTCATGTTCGTGTGACAGGTGTCGACATCTGAGGTTTCACTCTGGAGCCTCTCCAAATAGGAAAGGTGACATGTCACCCTCTTTATTTATTTATTCCCCCTCCCTTTTTTTTTATCTTATTTTTTTAATAAATTTTCTGCCTTGTTCTCTGGCAATGTCTAGCAGTACACTCTTTGAAAGTGTGTGTGTGTCATTCTCTCCCAGTCTTACACTGCTCGGCTCTCCTCTTCTCTCTCTTATCACAAAGGCCTTTGTCAAACTTCCAGTAACTGTCCATTTGTCATTTCCTGTTTGAACAACCCGCTTCTAATCACATCTACCCACTCCTGACAATTAATCATTTTACTGTGTGACTCAAAAAGTTGTTTTTGTCTTAAGATAGCATTACGAGTAATTATTAATTTCAACTAAATTAATTCTGAAAATTTGTCTTTGATCTTATTGTAACAGTAGCGCTTTGTATTTTCAAATTGTCAAAATTGGCATAGTTTTGTCTCAAATCCAACATTGAAGATGAAAGAAAACAGGAAACATTTTTGGCATAGTAAGCTTTTTTTTAATTTCAAGAAAAATGAAAAGTGATCTGAAGGCAATGCAAAGTTCTGCATTGGAGAGTTCTTGCTAAATGATATTTCACAGTTCAGGTTGATAATAATTAAATTATTGAAGTATGGTTTTTCATAATTTGAATTATCAAACATTCTTTTCCTTCTTTGACATATGATACATAGTAAAGAATAAAATCACAGTAAAATTTTTATTCATCCAAATTTATCATCCAATTACTTGATTGAGATAGTGTTGTCCCTCTGACTGATGCTTTTTGATTGAATGCGATTGTAACTGGCCATAGTCCATACTACACTACTCTCCTTTTTGACTGACACCTTTTTGTCTTGGAGAGATAGCCAAAATCTCCAAATCAAATGCTGAAAATCGTTTGTGCCTGTTTGGTTATTTTAGTTGCTTTGATGTGTGACTTCCACATGAGTTGGGCTAAAAACCCGATTAAAATGTATTTCCATCTCATATCCAATACTTCAATGTAGCAAAAGTTTCCATTTTTTAAACAAAATATTACTAGCAATAAAAGGTGGAAACTTTACAATAATGTTGAGAGCAAGTGATCATAGGCAAAGCAAAATGGACCATTTGTAACCATACCAATGGCAAGAAATCCAAAAAAAAGTGATGTTGTGTGTACAGTGGAGGACTCCCATTCTATTGCACTATGACCTCCTGACATTTTTCAAGATGAGCAGGCCCCTTTTATTTGGAAGATTGGAACAATAGAATCTTGGTACATTTTTGGGGGTCTCGTACTATACTTAGCCTAGAAAATATAAATAAGCAATGAGAGGACACTTTCAGTCATAATCCTTTCCAGCCGAAAGTAAATACTTGGGGTGATATTATATTCCCTTGTCTCACTCTTTTCCTATCTTCATCTTGTTTGTATTCTTATGGAGTCTAATTATTGCCCTGCTATTTTTGTATATGTTCTGAATGACTTGTATGTAATTCTCGTTAATACCTTGTTCTCATATTGAGTTGAGGCCTGCTTGTTCACATGGTTGATTTCCATCTAGAGTGCCTGTTAGCACATTTGAGAGACAAAAATTCTTACAAAATTAAAACCTAATGTGCTGAATATAATTTCCATAATATTGTCTTGAGTCTTCTTGATGGCTAAGGTAATTGCTCATTTCTCCACTGATGGTAGTATTCTGTTTCAAGCCCATACAAAAGTCAGGGATTCAAATGCTGATTTTCCAAGGTAGGCAAGCTCTCTCTTCACTTAGAGGTTAGCATAACCTTCATTCACCAAATACAAACCCATGTGGCTCTGTCAGATTAAGCTAAGCTTATTAATTTTCCATGTATAAACACATCCGAACTGGGAGTTGCACTAAGAACCTGTTTAGCCATAGCCTTCTAACCTAATGCTACCTTGTTAGATATATATGCGGGTAGGTTAGCTTGAAACTATGTTCATTCAGGTTTATCAGTGGATTTTCCTGACTTTTCTACTTGTTATACAACCTACAAATGATAGATGAGATTTAACGACCACTTAGAGCAATTCATCAAGTCCAGTCATCCTTTTTCAGACTCTTAAAGAGGCTCCATTACTACTGATATAGGAATTAGCTTTTTAGTATATTCAGAAATATTCCTCAAGTCTGGAGAGGAATTGATTTATATCCATTTCTTTGTATATTTAATTGTCCTTCGATTTTCTTTCATCTTTATCTTAGTTGCTTTTTATTGCATCTACTCAGACCGCCAGTCTAGGGCAGTGAGTGAGTAGTGTAGAAATAAAAAAATTAAAAAGATTATGATAATATCATTATTGATAAAGCTAGTGTACATTAGAAACAATAGTATAACAAAATAGGGTGCCAAACAATCTGGGTAAAAATGAAGGATGGGTTTAAGGGTTAAATTTGGTCTTCTGCTGGCCTTACGTGCTCTGCTGGCTTGGTCATTGGAGCAATTGCCATACGTAGGCAAGCATTCCGAGGTAAAGGGTTGCTCGGTCATTAAAGCTATTGCCATACATAGGCAAACATTCCAAGGTAAAGGGTTGCTCGGTCATTGGAGCAATTGCCATACATTGGCAAGCATTTCAAGTTGGAGGGAATTCTAGTTCAAATCTCGCCTACAGCCTTTTCTTTATTTCCAATTTGCACTGTTTACTCTCTGCTGTAGATTGAAGGTCTGAGGAGTTTTGATGAGAAGCAACTAGAATCAAAATAAATGAAGTATTAGTCAAAAATTGAAAACTGTTTTTCGATAATATCTGTAATTTATATATCCTGATGTATAAATCTACTGTTTTCCTGAACAAATTATCTCCAAACCATAATTTGTATTCTATACCAGACGTAAATGTATAAAAAAAATCGAAAAGACCACACTTCTAGTAAACTGTAACATTGTAGAGTGTAAACAAGGAATTCCCCTATGATCTGGATAACCTTATGGAAGATTAGTATTACATTTCACACTTCTATCATTGGTTTTACTTACTACTATTTCATCTTGATTTCTGTCAATTTTCATTAAAGCTCCTAAATGCTCATTTTTCAACTGTTAGTAGGCTATACAGATTTGATTAAGAAATAAACCTCCAGTGAGACCCAAACTCTAGGGGGGAAAAAATCCTGAATAAGTCTGTGAAATTGTCAGAAATAGCCAGTTTGCTTCTTTTATTGGCTGTTATTCCAGTGGAGGTTCAATTCTGATATCTTTGCAGAGTGGAATTACTTTTGAAAATGATGTTGTATAGACTGGAAATCGGGATTTCTTCTGATACACTTACAGTAGAGTGATATCTTCCATTGAGAGAGGATCAGTTTTAAGGCCCCTTCCCCCTGAAAATAAAAATATCATGCTGGCATAATGTTTATAATGATTTGATGTGAAGGTCTGGGAGACAAAAATAGTCTACTGATACCGGACCCTAATTTCTCAAAATACTTTTTCTTTAATTCCTTATGACCAAGGTCCTTTTCATTCACTTCTTGTATACAATTTTAACAAATTCTTTTTTTTTCTTTTGCAGAGGATTATTGAACAATTCAAACATTAGTGAAGAGGATTGGAACAAGAAACTTCTGTGTTACATAAGAATGTTTGAAACTATGTAAGTATGAGCACTTGAAACCCATGAGGGTTTGGGTCAGCTTTTCTTAAATGGGTTCACCGAAGGTCATGATAGAATATATTAGGTTGGTGCAAAAGTTCCAAGGATTTTTTTTTCTTTTAAAACAAAATTTTTTATTCATATAAATTCCTTGCAGCGCTACTCAGTCATGAAAGTATTTCCCTTGGCTTTTTATGACCTTAGATGTCATGCACAAAATCACCAGCTGACTTCCTTGCCCCCCCCCAAGTTTTTTTCCTTATGTATCATTCAAATGAGTTGGTAGATTCACTCTAATTTCAATGCAAGCTCACTTGTTATTTGTGCAGCATCTTACATTCAAAAAAGTCCTCCTATTCATTACTTTTCATGTCTTGAGGTCTTCCACAGCATTCTTTGCCCTTGAACTGAAAAATCTTTTTAATCCTTACAAATCATTCCTAACACATGCGTACAGCTATTGCACCATTGTCATATGCATCGGCTACTCATTGTCTAGCTTCTGCTGCTCTTTTTCCCCCGGATTAAACCTGAAGAATAAACAGTCTCAAGTGTGCATTTTATGTTCAGCCATGATTTTCACCCGAGTAAATTACAAATCATCACTTCTCACAAATGACTTTTGGTGTATGCATGCTCGAGCAATACAGAGCTGAGCAGGCTCCAGAGACCTTTCCAAGATTTCCCTAACATTATTCTGAAGTTCGTACTGGGAACTTTTGTATTGGCCTTATTGTGTCACACACTTTCTAATGAGTGCACTGATGCTGCACTCTGATCCGAGGCAGAGCACCTGGGAGCAATATTTTGATCTAGACAAAGTGCTTATCCATATGTAAATGATCCTGATATTTTTGACACATTTTATGCTGATAGAATTATGGATTATAAGAATTATACTTGCTGTTTGATCAGGATGGCCAGTGCTTCTCAATTATTATAATTACAAATTTCTGATCCAGTTAACATACCATGAACTTGTACTTGTAGAATCAATTTTGTATGTAAATGTATAGAGACATGTTATATGCCTAGTGTCACTCCCATTTCTAACACGTGTAAGTTTATATATGGACATTGACCTGCATGAACATATTTAGACACATGTAGACTATCTTCATATATACTTAATATTGAAATCTGAACTGAATCCACCAATTTGGCTCAATTGAATTTCATGTAAACGATATTTAGGGGTAAAATAGGGGTTTATGGAACCTAACACCTTTTTTTTTTTTTTTTTTCTCTTATTTCATTCATTTTTTTTTTTTTTTTTTTTTTTTTTTTTTTTTTTTTGCTGCATTAATATTGACAATTCTTGGATCCCAAATACTTTTTTTGAAATTTCTTCTCAGTTCAACTGTGTTTCTTCAAAATGTCAACGTGAATGTTGAATCTGTATAAGATCATATCAAGGCTTTTGGAAAGTCTGATTTTCTAAACAGCAATCCACATTTATTTCAAATTAAAGATGAATCTTTTGAAACTCTTTGATTCTTTATAGTTTTCAAAATCCTTTTTCCTTTTTGTCATTCCTCAGGTCTCAGTATGATGACTGGCGATACATTCTTGGAAGTCTTTTGCAACCTATTCCATTTCCTGATGAGTAAGTATAAAACAATAATTTCCATTATCAATATGGAAATAATTTCCATTATTAATGTTCCTGATTTTTGACTCTCTTGGTGAGGATATTTTTTTCAAGAAAACTAAGAATTCTCCAGGCTTGCTTGCTCTCTAGTGTAGTCGTTGAGAGAAAAAGCTCTTCTTTATGACTTCATACAAGCCAGCAAGACAACTTTTTAGATGTTTCCACTCTTCTCAATAAGTTGTTTTGTTTTTTTGTTGGTCAGTTCCAATTATTTTACATATTGTAATATTTTACAAGTATGAGAATCAATTGGCTCAAATAAAGACTATTTGTTCTTGATATGGTTCTCCCTCTTTCTCCTCTTGCTACTCCTACCACAGATGGGGAATGCATTGTTTGTACTTTTTCTAATAGGTACAATCACCAAAACTGCCGGTATAAGTTTCTTGTTTTTCAAATTGGTCTGACTGGCTGGTTATGTATGTATTATGCTCACAGACTGTACCAATGAAACTAGAAGGCATAAAATTCAAAAATGTACTCCTTATTATGTCTAGAAAGAAAGGATTACTTTTTTAACCCCCCCCCCATAGGTTTTCAGGGGGGGGGTTCAATTTACATCCACTTTTTAATTGATCACCCCCAACATGCCATGCAGCCAAAAGGCATTACTCATTGGATGGTTCCTATTGAGTGACTAGCCTGACCTGATGTATAACAATTTTGCACTAGCTAATTTCATTACTTTTGTTGAGATCGTGAGAAGTAGATTGTGTTGTAAGGTAGTTAATTCTTCCTTTGTGATAATTTGGAAATCTCAGTCATTTATGATACAATGCTTATGAAAGTTTCTCAAGACATTTCCATTTATACATGCATGTCAGAAAACTGATAATTTTTATCAGCCTTTTGAAAAAAATCTAGAGTTGATTTTTATATCCTACTGTAGCAAGAACAATCTTCTCCAAAATGAGAGATGTAAACCAATATAGAAAACCCGCATTCCCCTATTGTGATTTGAATCCCCCGGCCAATTTATTGTCAGCAGTCTTTCTTACTGACTGAGCTGAATTGACAAGTCTCTGATATCAATAAAGATTTATTAAACAGATATGCGCAAGATTTTTGTATTCGAATAAATAAATCATATATCAAATACAAAAGTTACAGTAATCATCTTCAGTCAGAATAGATGTTGGAGTGGATTTGATCCTCCAGCGACCTGTTTTTGTTCATTATGCTTTCATTGATATGTTAAGTTTATGACCCTTTCTAAGTTGATGTGTTTATTTTTGATTGTGTTTTTTTAAATCAATGATTTTTTTTACTCTTTTGTTTTGCAGTGCTGTTGGTCATGCTTTCTTCACCTCGTAAGTAGAAAAACGTTTTGCTTATTAAGCTTTATAGGTACACCACTAGACATCTTTTTTTTTCAATTTATCAATTTGTTTTTAAACTTATAAATTTTTTTAATGAACATTTTAGGAATGATTTTCAGAATTTTCCTAATACTCTCTAATTTAAGTTTAGAATTTTGAAGTTATGAACATTTTTCAAATTTTTCTTCTGAATTTTTTTTTTTCATGCTTTGAAAATATTTTTATTTATGAATATTCAGATTAAAATTTTTGAATTCAAGTAAATCTTTGATTTGATTCTAATGATTTCTCTCTCTTATCCAGGCATATGAAAACAGTTATCCGAATTCTTGCGAGTGATGACCATTGTGATACTCATCAAACAATCCTTAGCATACGAGAGAATAAGGAAGGCTGGTTCCATCTTTATTGCCCGGGCAATATCTGTTGTGATGATGATGGAGAACTCTGGGGTGTTATGGTAAGTCATTGTCTCACTACACCTTGTTTTCAATTAAGACTATAAAGCTCATCTCTGACTTGATGTCACACCAAAGTATACAAACTGTTCATAAGATTCAATCTTCTACAGAGCAATTTTAAACTCTTTTCTCAGTTTGAGAAAATGAAAAGGTCCAAAGGAGCTAGCCTGTAAGCACAATACGATGTGGTTTAAGCTGAATAAGAATATTTGATTTTATTTGGGACAAAACAGGATTCATTATTATCTGAACAGGATTCAGGATTATCTATTAATAACAAATGATACTTGGCAAAACTGTAAAAAAAAACAACAAATGCTTGATATGTAATTTATCGATCAGAAAAGATGTTCTTTTAATCATGTCACATTCTACTCCTGTCTCTTTCTGTTGTTTACATAAATCAACCTACTGACCAACAGACAACCAAAAAGCATCTAATAGAGATGTGTAGACAAATCTGAAAATTGAAAAATTTAGCTAGCAAAACATAGTGTGGAAAATTGGACAAGGAGTGGTAGAATAATTAGGTTGGTGTTCTGTTTAATTCCAGAGGCTTCTATGGCCAAAGGGGTTAAGACAACATCTCTGTGAGATGGTTCCTGAGGTGCATGTTCCAGTCCTGCCAGACTCTATTATTCCTAATCCTCGAATGTTTGCTCTTACAGTCAGAGAGTATTGACTTGAAGCATTTTGATAAGAAGTAAAAATGATATAATCATACCTTGCATAAATGAATCACCATGGCCCAGACTTATACCAGAACTAATTATCTTACTGATTATCTGCAAAAAAAACAAAAAAGGATCTTTTAGCTAGAATTATCCAAGAAGTATCAGCACAAGATTTGGGATTTGCTGGCTGGTCCAAAATGACTGTAGAGACCCCCAAAAGCACTTTTTCAAAGGAAAAAAATAAAATTTTTAGTTGATGCTTACTGGAGTACATATGCAAAGATTCAAGGTTGTAGCCCCCAAATGTAATGAGTTGTACTTGAGACCCACTCAAAGATAATCAGACGAACAAGGAGAGAGGAATCTGTCGCCCATTTAGCTGGTTCGTCTGTGACAATCAAATGATATCTGTTATAATGATCCTATTAGTTTGTGGGTGGGTATGTAAGTTTTCACCATATCACAGCAAAAACTACAAAATGCAACTTATGTTTTGTTAGTGTTACTCTGTTAAAGTTCTCTAATCAAATCTGGTAGATTTGAAACTGTTACAATATGTCTTGGTTGGATGAGTTCTATATATGATGTAACCATACTGCTGAGCTGGACCCTTTCCATCCATCATATGAAACTACAACTTTGAACTATTTCAGTTGATTCCCTTCACTTTACTGAGAAATCATTTTTCAAAAACATAAAATTTGGGATGGGGAGTTTCTATTTATAATGTTACCACAGAGCTGGACCCTTATTTCCAGTACGTCCATACAAAAATACAGCATTGAAATATTTCTGTCACTCCACTTTACTTCATTGGAGAACCATCCTTCCAAAACACCAAACTAGAGGTGAGAGATTTCTTTATATGATGTAACTATAATAATAAAATCACACAAATCTATAGCTTTGAAGTATTTAGGTTACTCCTCTACTTGGAGTAATCATTTTTCCAAAACATGAAATTTGGGGTGAGGGAGTTTGATTTATAATGTGAGTATGATGCTGAGTAGAACCCTTACTTTCCAACCATCATATGAAACCACAGCTTCAAAGTATTAGGGTTACTTCCCTTTTTCGTTTTTGTGAAACCTGTTACTTGATTCAATTGTCATGATGAGTGAAAATGGTTTGGTAACAGGTGAGTATCAGCTGTTGACATGTCATAGAATTAGACAATTCTTCTCAACATCTGGGCTCAATCAATATTGAATGCCTCATTCAACGGTAGATTTTTCTTTATTCAAAATAAATTACCATTTAATGCATTATTTAATTGGCAACAGCTTCCTTCTACGCACTCTGCTGTGTAATGAGGACAAGATTTAATCTTCCGTTTCATGTTGAATAAATAAAAGAATTAGAAGACAAACTATGTAAATATGATATATATTGGATATTAGATAACGGGGCGTGTTTGTACTTGCATCTTTGAGCTCACGTCTGTCCTTGTGTGTATGTTGCGTAAGAGAGAGCTTGTATAACATCTGTGTGTGAACATCTGTGTGTGTGTGTGTGTGTGTGTGTGTGTGCACTCATGTGTACATACATACTTAAGATTAGTGGAAGATAGGGCAAGTTAGAAACCTGGATAATGGAATAAGGAAGACTGTTCAAATTTTGCCTTTCGTCAGCCTCTGTTCACTGTTCACTGAACACTAAATTTTGCGGCTGTGTCCAATAAACAGATGTCTTGCCTTCTATGCAATGATTGTTTATAGGGAAGCCACTGAGTGAGTGAGCTTTTGGACTACTCTCTGAACTACCACCCAGACATTGATATGTGCAAGAAGTCATTACACTCATTGTGAACCTTGATGGGTCAACGTAATGCTCTGGATAATGCATCCTCCCGATAGTCACCGGTGGAACTGAAATGTGGAACCTAATCCAAAGATTGACCCTCAAACTGAGAACCATGCTACGTTCACATGAGAGAATCATGCTCAACGTCACATGGAGAGATCACAAAAGTCAGGAATAACAGAATCCATTAAAAAACTCAAATAGCTTTGGGCTGGTTATGGTGCAAAAATGTCTGACAACTGATAAACATCACAACTCACAGTATGGATCCTCAGAGATCATATACGGAAATGTGGCCGGCAAAATATAGAATGGCATGATGAAATAGACAAATTTAGAAAGTATTGGCTCCATGATGCCCATGATAGAGAGGTCTGGGGAAAGTCTATGCCCAATGACTGACACTAAAAGGCTGATGATGATGACGATTAGCAGTTTTTACTTTCAAAAATTGCCTGGGAGGTCAACCAGTACATTATTTCAGTTTGGCATAAGGTTTCAAGAAGTATGAGACACCCAGGGAGGATCAAGCTCACTACTTGGTAATGATCAATGAGATTAGTTTCTAACCAAAACTCCAGAGAGGTATCTCAAAAAATGGGTAATAGTCTTGTCAGGTTGAAATTCATCCATGATGAGGAAGATTTTGAACAAAACTTAGGTTCAAACATTCTTATATTTACCAGGTACAAAACAGAAGGAAAAAGTACTGCACATGTGAACACATAAATGAACTCATTAAGTAAGGTTTAAGACAATTTTAGTCTTATATTCGTCGGGTCAGTCTTCTTCGCGAAAAAAGGCAGCTCGGTGTCCATCAGACTGTCAAGTTCATAGAGTTTGAACAAACTAATATGATCAATCAGGGAAAATTCTTTGATTTTATCTTTAAAAAAAAAAAAGTTTCTCAGTTTATCTCAATTTAGCAAAAAGCAGTTTTGTTTACATCACTTTCAACTTCTTTCACAGACATGTAATTCATCAATCTTTTGTTGAAAATGACTGAATTTTTGTATAAAGCGACTTATGAAATGCACGTTCATATTGAATTAGTCTTCTTGGGGCCTTCTTAATCATTTCTTTGTTTGTCAGGGGCAGGGTTTTCATGCCTCTAATTATCATCAATGATTACCTGCCTCATCAACCAGTAAGGGAGCAAAATGATGCAACACCGAACATGAGTGTTCAGATCAAACTGGTCCATGAAGCATGTCAGCTAAACAAATTCTAATCAAGTCTGGAAACTTTATCTGCTAATTTGAGGCCTGAATCCCCTACCAAAATCATTGTTGATTAATCAGAGGCATGAACCCTGGAAGATTGATTTAATGATAATGCACTTTTTCTTGTTTCATACCTAGATTCAGTTTTTCGAAAGTTATTTTTGTTGAAAGATTGATTGAACGTTTCTGAAATTCTACATAAGTAATGTAGATAGAACTGATTTTTGATCAAGGGGGACAGACGAGAGTAATGTAATCTAAAAAATCAACTTGAACGCTGGTATTACAAAATTATTAGTAGTTTTACTCAACCTCATTATCATTGTTATTGAGGGAAAAGGGATTGTCAATTGCCAGAAATTAATGTTATTTACAAAATAGAGCTATTATATAAGTAAATATATCAGATAAGTTTGTTTTTTTTTATCTCAAGTACATAATAGAGTGATAAGTGTTTGAATTTGACACAAATGTTTGCATTTGGAATAAACAAGTTGATTGTGGAACACGTAAGATGATAATCTGATGAAGACCAACAATGACAAGCCTGACTGCTGCAGGGTCAAACTCCACTCCTATTTCTATTCTGATTTAAGATGATTACTGCAGCTTTTGAATTGTATATATGATAAACGATTTTGTAGGTATATTAGACTTGTCAGTTTAGCTTAGTTGGCAAGTGAACTGCCTACCAATCACATGGTTATGGTTTTTCAAATCACAATAAGGAATGTTAATTTTATGCGTAGGTTTGGTTTCACTTGATGTGATAAACAAACAGTGAAGAGTTCACTTGTCTAAATTTGGTGAGGATTGTTCTTGTTGTTATTACAGGAGAAAATAAAGTCAATTCTAACATAGACTAAAGTCTGACAAAAGATTATGTTGAATAAAGACATCAGCAACATGCTAAAACTTCTCATTCCAGTCTCTCGGATTGAAAACATAATTTTTAACCTTCAGAAAAGATAAAAAACAGTACTATTCACATTTTTGAGTGTTATTTCTCCCGAGAGTTCATTTTGGAAGGACTGAAAAATTGGACAGTTGATTAGATATAATTGAGTTATTACATAAGTAGGGAGAGATTAAATTCCATAAGTATACTTATATGTCTCTATTCTTTTACAAGGTTCTCACCTGACAAGGAAATGTCAGAGGAAAAATTAATTTCTAAGGTCAGGGAATTGTCAGGGGATTTTATGAATTGTCTGGGAGTTTGTTTTTTTTTTTGTTTTTTGTTTTTTGGTTTGTTTTTTTGAAAAATTGTTCAAAATGTCTGAGAATTTTATATCTTGTCAAGAAAAAATCAGTCCCCCCAGCCCCAAATGTGAAGGAAATCAAGAAATTAAAAGGGAATCTGGAGGCTTAGTAGAGCTTCTTTTCCATCATGAGAGGAAAGCATGTTTTGGGGGGACATTTAAAAATGCAAAAAAGGCTTGTTGTTTAATTTTTTTTTTTTTTTTTTTTTTTTTAAGGGGTAACTGAATAAGAGTCAGTTAAGGGGCCATTAATTACCCCTATGTTGACTTATCTATTGGCAGGGTAATTTGAAAAATGTTAGGGGAATGTCAATGAATTTTAAACTGGCAAGTTGTTGAGAACCCTGTTTTGTCACATTGGGTCTGTACTGCTTTGATAATTTGTCTGTCTGAGCTGGTTTCATCATCTAAGCTATTGTTTTTATATTCACAATGCTTGCTATTTATGAAAGGCCACTGAAAAAGGCCAAAAGATAAAGCAGCCAAAACGTTGTGAATAGACAAACAACCAAGATGTGGAGAATGGTTTGAAGAAATCAATGGACAGTGATAATTAATCTTCTCAGAAATTCAAATAGAAACCAGTAAAATATATATATATATGTGTGTGTGTGTGTGTAACAATAACCTGAATGTTATGTGTGGATTGAGATACAGGTATAAGAATACAAAATCTTGAAAAATATCTCCAGAACCTTAAGTCGCTCACAAGTCTCAAATCAGTTGGCTGAGCAGATTCACTAAAAATAACAAAATTCACTAACTAAACATCAAACCGCAAACTCTGGTATCAAAGTTGTGACTCAATGACCCTGCGTGAATGATAAATATTTACCTCTCTGACAAGCAGTACAGTCAGTTCGTGGCTTCTTGAAAAAGCTGTGGTACTAACCATCAACCAACTCTCAACGATGCATTAGACTGTTTACTGATTGACCTTTTTATCCCCTCTGCATAACCATCTATGGAAGAACTTGTCTTTCTCCTTCTCTTTGACCCCAGCTTGCAATGTATGAATATTAATGTTCTTGGATTTGTTATTAGTAACCAAAAAATAGTCTTGTTTGAGATGGAGAGTATTTTAAGTATCCAGCATATAATTGGTACTGGTATAAGTTGTTAGCTTATTCCTCGCTTGTGAAGATCAAGGGTAGATGCAGTGTTGCTTATTTGATCAATATTTTCATTCTAGTTTGACAGCCAAAAAGAGTCAAATTAAAAGAAAATAGCCCTAATCTCCAAAAATGGCCCAAGACATAAAAAAAAAAAATGGTCAAAAACATGCCAAAAAATGGTCCAAATATTTAAGTATATCTGTGCTAATTTTAGCTTTTTCACAATGCCAAAACAAGAAATTCTCTGAATTTAACCCGAAAAGCACTAAATTGGCAACACCGGTTGGATGGTCTGTACCACAGATCTTTCTGTACTTTGGACTAGGGAAGTCCTGAGCTGGAAGATTTTTTTTTTTGCTTTTGCATGTTGTCTGTCCCTGCTTCCAGCTTTTTGAGTGGAGATAAGTTTATGCACACAGTTCACTCTTTAGGCTTGGTGCTCTATTCAGTCACTAAGCTGTTGGTATTTTGCCAGGGTAGCCTGAGGAATGGCAATTACTATTGACCAGAGCTAAAGATACCTATCATGATTTATTTTTCTTTTCACTTATTCACGTTGTTAAAAGATATGCTGTGATTGTCTTGTCTTATTTTAAGAGTTTGTAATAAGAATATTTCAAGACCTTTTACGCTCAAGATTTGTTCTATGAATTTTGATTATTTTGCAGTTGAAAATGTTTCCAAAATGACAGTTATATTTCTTTTTTTTCTCTCATGAAAAAAAACCCAAACAAACTTTTCTTGTTATTTCTTTATGGCAACTTCCGCAAGAATGTTAATGTTCTCTTTCTTTTAATGCAGCTAGAAACATTGATTCGGTGCTGCTGTCGAAGAAAGAAATTTCTCCAGGAACTCAGCAAAAGTGTTAACCCTGTTATGCTGCTGGCTCTAAGAGGGAAAGAAGGTGCCATGGAGGTGAGGAATTCATCTTAACCCTTTCATTTCATTCTACTCTGGTACAAAATTTTCATTCTAAAAAATGAAGGAAAACCTTGTATTTTTTTTTTTTTTTTTCCCAAAAAGTTTGGAAGCTTTGGTCCTCTTTTTAAGATTTCATTATTCTTTAAATATTCAACCTGGTGTAGATATGTACCTCAGCTAGTAAGTATATATTTTCCTACAGATGTATTTATGTAATATATGCAATATTTACATTGAGGTAGGTTTAATTCCCCCCAAGAAAGTCTGGCAAACTTAACATTCTAGATCAAAAGTATCCCGCTAGCCTCACAAAACAGCACAGTAGATTAGAGAAAAGACAGGAGTCTGAGATATCGTAGAATCCATCAGAAAACTCAATGGGCAGGTCCTGTTGAAAAAATGTCTGACAACGTGGTTCTGTTGAGATTATATGCAAAAATGAGATGGCATGATAATTTAGACAGGTTCTGGAGATATTGGCTCTGCGATGCCCATGATCTTGTGAATCTGTGGAAAAGTCTATGCCTCACGACAGATATCAAAAGGCTGGTTTTGTTTGATGTAATTTCATTAAATACCTTTAGTCTCTCTAAGAAAAATCTTTCCTGGAGAATGGCAATAATGATCTGCTCAAGCAACATCATTAGATGCCTGTGGACTCAGTAAGGAGACAAAATTACTCTATTTTACACACACCCTCATTATGTTCATATAAGTTTTTTCGGTATAGAGTTCTCACCTCAAACCTTGAATTGAAAACTAGTACATTAAGTATTTTTTTAACATTTCCTTTTTGGATGTTATTTGTCAAATCAGGAGGTTTTGTTAATATCATGTGATAAAGCAAGCTGCTATTACGTGATTATTTTATTGATTGACACGATAGGAAGTTTGAACAACTTAACATTGTAAATGGTAGGCTCAACATTGTAAACATAGGAATATAAATATTGATAAAAGCACGTAAAGAATTAGTACATTAGTAACCAATTTGGAAACAGGTCTGGTAAGTCCCTCACTAGAAACTGTCACGTAACATGTGCTCAATGTCTTTTGGCAGTATGCTGTGTTGGGGGGTGATCAATGAAGAAGTTACTTCTCTTGCCTTTGCCCCCCCAAGATCAACCTTTATTCTTTCTCCTTATTTGATTGTAACATTCAAAACTTATTTGTATTATTATATTTCTTTTCTTTTTTTCTCTTGTTGTGCAGGCTTTGTGCGGAATGTTAGAAATGGATGTCATAGACACAAATGACTTGAAGATGCAGATGATAACAACGCTACAGACCACACCCACAGGCAAAAAAATGTACACTGCCCTGTGTGAACGTCAGATTGCTTTACGTGAGCTGGTCAGTCCACTTAATCTTTTCCCTCTTATATTTACCCCCCCCTCAACCCTTTGAATTATAAGTAAAAACTGAAACTGATACCCAGACTTGTGGGAACCAAAAACTGACTTGTTTGCTTTAAAGTCTCTCTCTCTCTGTCTGTCTCTCTGTGTCTCTGTCTGTCCGTCTGTCTTTCTCTCTGTCTCTGTCTGTCCGTCTGTCTTTCTCTCTGTCTCTATCTGTCCGTCTGTCTTTCTCTCTGTCTCTGTCTGTCCGTCTGTCTTTCTCTCTGTCTTTGTCTGTCCGTCTGTCTTTCTCTCTGTCTTTGTCTGTCCGTCTGTCTTTCTCTCTGTCTCTGTCTGTCCGTCTGTCTCAGTCTCAGTCTCAGTCTCTCTCTCTCTGTCTCTGTCTCTCTCTCTCTCTGTCTCTGTCTCTCTGTCTCTCTCTGTCTCTGTCTGTCTCTCTCTCTCTGTCTCTGTCTGTCTCTCTATCTCTGTCTCTCTCTCTATCTCTGTCTCTCTCTCTATCTCTGTCTCTCTCTCTATCTCCGTCTCTCTCTCTATCTCCGTCTCTCTCTCTATCTCCGTCTCTCTCTCTATCTCCGTCTCTCTCTCTATCTCCGTCTCTCTCTCTATCTCTGTCTCTGTCTCTGTCTCTCTCTCTCACACAGATACACACACACATATGTATTTTGTAGGGCAATGATTTCTAAAAAGTCTGAATTCTTTAAAAACAAGTGTGGACATTACTGGACACAAACTTACATTGCAAATTGCACCCCCCCCTCTCTACTCAAAAGGGGATTTTTAGATGACAAACCATTTTTCCTAGATATAAGGAGTACATTCTTAAATTTTCATCCGTCTAGTTCCATTGGTTTGCCCTTTACTATCAACACATACATAGTTAGCCAGACCAGCTTAAAAACTGTAGATACCTATGTTGACAATTTTGGCAGACGTCTCAAGTTATTTGAATTCTGAGATGAAGCATTTTCATTGATGATCTCTGACTAGTTCTTTTAATCATATTCTTGCTTTTCTTTTCTTTTTTTTTTTATTACAATGTACTAATTGGCATACTATCAAACTGTTGAAGTTAGAAGCAATGATTTTGAATAAAGTGATAGCTATCAACAAGACTTTAACTAGCATCTCATATCCCAGGCTTGAAGATTGTTTTCCAGTGGTACAATGAGTTATCACAGCTGGCAGCCTTTTTGGATTCAGGAGCTGCTGGAAAAGAAATAGTTTACTACCAGTCTGTCTTAGAGGGTCCACACCTAATTTTTCTCTCTCTGTCAAAATAACCATCTCTAAGTTGGACTTCCTTACGGAATTAGAGAGTTCCAAATGTCCTGTGATCAACCCATAACTTGGGTAGAAGTGGATTCATGCCTTTCCTTAGGGCATTAGTGCTGAGTAATCTTGAGCAGCCTCAGCCAAGACTCTGTTCACTGACTCCATTTTCCGAGTCAGTAATTATTGCATCACTCCGCATCTCCATTATTGCTCTGATCTAATTTTCATGCTATATTGTTTGTTTACTACCTAGTAGTAGAAGTCATGGTAGTCTTTAGGCATTTACAGTACTAATTTCTTTGTGTTGATTTTAATGTACTCGTCTTAAGTCCAGATCTTTCTTTGCAGCAGCAGAAGGGAGGACCAAAGAGGTTGTCCTTGCCACCACAGTCCACAGATGCTGACCTGGTCAAGATGCTTAGCTCTGGTTCCTTTGGCAATCTTGAGAGCCTGAGCCTGGCCTTCACTCAAGTGACCAGTGCCAGTGCCCAAGAACTTATAAAGCTGCCCACTCTCCGCTCCCTCAACTTATGGTCCACTCAGGTGAGTCTCTTGCTCAAATCATAACTTTTAATTCTTCAATGCACTTTCATTTTCTCCCAGAGTTTTTATTGGGGGGAAAAAAAGTTGTACATTGTCCATGTGTGCGATAAATATTAGGTCTGTCTGGAGTTTATCCAGCTGTTTAATATTAACAAAAAAAAATAACCTACCTTGGGCAATCTTGAAAGTATTCTTTTGGACCTCACTCAAACATCCCAGAATCCTTTCAAGTTTTTGAAACGGTTCCTCATTGCATTTTCTTTAATCTCATCCATGGTCTGAAATCTCTTTGGGAAAAGCTAGATGTTGTAGGGAGACTGATAGACCAGTGTTATATGATATCTTGCCAAGAAAATCCTGCACAAGTCATCACTGAGAATGCAATGACCACAAAGTGTACAAGTTCACTCAATGGCATCCCACTGCCGACTGAGTTATTCCAAGGGTGTGTGTCTGTTCATGCATCCACAATTGGATTCCCTCTGACTGATGGCCAAGTTACGTCAAGTCTGCATGACTAGTTCTTCAGAGATTCAAAACGGCCGGATATTTTCCGGACAGACTTTGCGTCTCTTATCAGAATACACTTGATCATAACAGCCAAACTATGATAGTTATGTTGCAAGTATTTTGGACAAACATTTTCTTCATCTTATTTCTGCTGCTCTTTGTTGCAAATCTCAGGTCATACACTTATGACTGGAGAGTTGCAATGAAAAAATGGAAATCAAGATAAAAGAAATCATCTTCATCATCATTAGCCTTTTAACATTCATTGTTGGACATAAACCTTCCCCAAGATCTCTTGATCATAGTTTTCACAACAGCAATAGCTCTAGAACCTTTCTAAGTTGTTATGCCATCTTATTTTCAACCAGCAACAATTTCACATATGATCTCTGCAGATCCACATTGTGAATCATGATTTTCAGCGGTCGTCTGACACTTTTGTAACTTGGCATACCCTTTGCCATTTGAGTTTGCTAATGGATTTTATATCTTTAACTCCTGTTTTTTTTTTTTCTTACATACTGTGCTGTCTTGCGATCAATTTATGTAAAGTTGAACATCATCCTCTCTTGTTGCATGCTAGTATTTAATATAAAATGTACCCAAAGACTTGCGTATGATAGTTATGCTTGTTTTTCCACTCCTCCAAAGCACCATGACTCTCCTGTTATACAAGATACTTTATTAATCTATTAATAGTTGATACTATACTTGTCAGTTATATCCTGTTTTCTATTTCTTTTATTTACACCTTCAGATTAAATTAAATTTTATTTTTGATTAATTCCAGTGGTAGGTGGCAAGACATTAAGAAAACTTGCTTTAATCAGGCACAGTGGGTTACAGAACTCTATACTTATCAGAAGCTACTTTCAGGAAGATTTCAAAATAACTGACTAGATATGGAGAGAGAAAAGGAGAGTTATCCATTAAGAAAAATATTTTTTCAAAAGATTTTATCCACAATCGATGTGTTCCTATCAGTGTCTCTCGTCAATTGTGTTGCAAGTTGCATTTGACAGGTGACAAAAAGCAAGACTGTGCATCTTTTGATTTTTGATAATTTTTTGAAATTACATTTTAATGATTTTTAACTTTTTATTTAAATGATTTTAATTTTATTCCAATAATTTTCAATACTTCATTTTAATAATTTTTCAAAATAATTGAAAAATTTTATTTTGATATTTAAAATTATACCTAAAAATTTCCAAATCTTATTTCATTGAGATTTTCTGATTTTGCATTTTGTATTTTCATGAATATTTATTTTCATTTTTTCCTATTCAAGTTTATTTTTGTGTGGTAATTTTTTTTCTTTATAGATATATGTTTAAGCAACTATTCTTTATAACATATTTTTATGAACCAGAATTTGTCGTGGATGTATATTTTTTTAGTTATAAATATTTTTTTGTTGTTGTAAATTTATTATCTCTTTTGTGAATTTCACTCTTGTAATTTTTTGAACAAAACATTATTATTGTTCCTGTTCATTAAATATACAATAAAGTACTTCAAATTTTTTTAAAAATTGGAAAAACTATAATCATGGATAAGTAAAGAGCATTAAAAATTTTTTTTTAAATGATATTTTTCTTTGTTTTCTAGTTTGGTGATGCTGGTCTTCAACTGATATCAGAACACTTACCACGTTTACAAATCCTCAATCTTTGTGAAACTCCTGTTACTGACAAAGGCCTCATCTGTTTAGCTTGTAAGTATGAAATGGGTTTAGTTCCTCAATAATCTATTTGCTTAACTCGCATAGAAACAATAAAAATTGACTTGTGTCGAACCTAGAGTGGTCTCGGAGCGTCGAACCTAGACTGCCATAAAATCCATTGAAATTACAAGATTATTTACACATGGATGTATTATACAAATGTATATTTTAGTAAAGTGTGTTTATTTTAAACAAAACCAAAAACGCATACCTTGAAAAAAAAATTATTTCTCTTTCAATTCTCTTCAACTCTCCATATTTTCTGTATTTTTAATATTTTTAAAATAATAAAGCAACAGAATTCCATCGAAGAGAAAAAAAGTAGTATGGAAAAAATCATCAATTTTATTCGTAAAAAATCAGAGATGCCTATATTTTTTTTCATTCTCCGACTAATACCTCAGAAGCAGTAGTATTAGTGATGTAGAAGCTAACACTCAGGCACAATAGCTACTCACCATATGAACACACACACAAGCTTTGCTTTACCACCCTTTCCTCTTCCTGTTAGCTTCAGTATAACAGAAACCAGCCGACAAACATACAGACAAAAAAAAGTTGAATTAGCTGTAATATAATCAGATTCTAATGTTGGCTGGTCAAGAAAAACATTGAAATAATAAATAACATCCTGTGAATGGCATTTAAGAGGACAGTGGCCAACATATCTGGGGTTCGTATGCATTTTGCACTGGTTCGTACAGCTAACCACATGTGTATACATGTGAAAAAAAATCCTCTACTACTTAACAGATTACAGAATGTTGTTTTAAGCATGTAAATATTTCAAAAGCAGTCAGGGCATTAAATTCTTTCCAGGTGCAAATCATTTGCTTCTTTGCCTGGCTTGTACCTGGGGAAGGTGGAATGCTGGAGATATATAAGTTGGTGGGGTTGGCACCAGACGGAGTACCTTCTCCTTGCTGTGTTCTTCCTATACTGTGAGCCAATTTGTTGATACTCTCAAGTACAAATATTATGAATTTTCATAACAGTATCTGGGTCAATAAGTCTTGCTAAGATCAATTCCCCAACCATCTGCTCAGTATTCTTCCCAATTTCAATAATAATCTCTGAAAAGTTTCACGTCTAATTCATGTTTCCTGTATTTGGCTCTACTACTACTACTAATACTACCAAGATTACTGGAGAAGTCATGATAATTTTCAATTAATTTCTTTTCAATTTTTTCAATTAGCAAATTTATTTTTCATTTTCTTTTATTTTTTCATTCTTTTTGATTTTTTTGATTTTTCTCTCCCTACAAATAATTTTTGTATTATACAAATCTTTTAGCCCTGAAGAATCTGAAAAAGCTGAATTTAAACAGTACCAATCTCTCTGCTCTGACATTTGAAGGCCTCAAAGTGAGTATTCCAGTAAAATTGTTTTATTCCAACATAACATGTTAAAATGTCACTTTTTTTTCCTTCACCTTATATTTATCGAATATGATACAATGAAAATTTCTGATCATAATTCAGCCATTAATTATGTGTTACCAGTAATGGAAATGGGTTTTGCAAACTAGGCAAATGGTAAAGCTATGTTTGGGGATCATAGAGAGATATATCACGGATAAGTGGTAAACCCTTGCTGCAGGGGGTTCTGGCACACTGTAAGCCCCAGTGGCTAATTTTTTTAAAATATACCCAATTTTGTGTAATTTGTAACATATAAGAAAAAAACATACAACTGAGAAGTTATATCTCATACTCCCAGCATACCACCCACTGCATGTTAGGTTACGGATTTATTGATGCACCATTGTATATCAGCATTACAAAAATGTGTACACACTCGAATTGTAGCAAAGTGGGCAAGCATTCAGGAGAGCAAACTCAACCTTCAAGAACAAGAGAATTTTGCTAGTCCTAAAAATATGGGTATACAACCAATGCATCCTCTTGATAATCACCTATGGAGCTGAAACATGGAACCTGACCAAAAGATTGACCTTCAAACTAAGAACCATGCAATGTGCACAGGAGAGAATCATGCTCAACATAACATGGGGAAACCATAAACATATTGGAGAAAAAAAAGGAGTCAGACATATTATAGAATCCATTGGATAGACATTAAAACAACATGGATTCCCAGAGATCAGCTGTGAATCTGTGGCAGGCAAAATATAAAATGTCAGGATGAAATATACAAGTTCTGAAAGTACATAACACCCACGCTAGAGAGGTCTGGCAAATCTTAGGGAGGGTCTATATCCAATGAAGGATGCTAAAAGGTTGATGATGATGGTAATTACCTGCTATGATTTTGTTAAGGAAAAAGTTGATAAAGTTTGTATACATTTTTTTTCTCTTCAGTCAAAGGAAGAGAATAGAAAGTTCCCCTTTTTACTTTTTCACGCATTGCAGTCAAACCACTGATTTAGACAGCAGAGTTGTAAACTCAAAAAGGAAACATGGAAAAAATCTGTCCTTTATTAGATAAGTTGTGAAAATTTTACTAAAATCCAATAAATTGATGTTTCTTTATTTAAAATATTCTGATAGCTTGTGTATTAAGGTTTTTGCTAATTTCTTATTTAAAAATTACTGCAACACCAGATGCCAGGTTTGTTTATTCATGAAATTTTAGCCAAGACTAATGTGTTAATCGTTTGAAATTTAATCTTGTTGTCAAAATCTTCATTTCATTTGTGAGAACAATGATTGGAGGAACATCTGAGAAAAAGTGGAATGTACATTCTGTTGAATTGGAGATATTAAAAAAAAAAGAAAAAGAAAAAAACACATTAATCTTGGCTAAATGTTTGTGAATAAACAAACAAGGAGTCTGATTTGTTGGAAAATTACCAGAAATTTTGACTGAAATTATTTCCAAAGGAAAATGCCAGAAAATAAACGGGTTTTAACAAAAGTCCCGGGGGAGAGTTTGAGGCAAAAAAATATTGCATGGCAACTATGCAAAATGCAGGAGAACTTGGCAAGTCTGATAATGCCTCCAACCCACATACACAGATACAAGATGCCTGAAATATATTCCTTTTTTCTATCATCTATGGTGATAATCTAAAAGTCAATCAAAAACCATAGAATAGGATAAATGTTATGAAGTTTACAAAGAATAGTGTTGGGGTTCAAATGACGGTTTAGTTTGAATATTCAAAATATTTGGATGAAAGCTAATTCACTCGCTTATGATCCCGTGCATTTCACTCCACTGACCATGTCTGATCTGCACTATTTCCAGTCACTTTTCGGTCATTTATTAACCTATTTACTATGAATAACAGAAATAGCCATCATTGCTGTTCAGAAAAATGAGGACCAATACACAATCCACAAAGAAATAAAAAATCTCTTCAAGTAAATAACCTCAACAGACAAGATACTTGCTCAAATATGGACTTCATTTTTATTTGCTAATGCTTAATGCAGTTTCATAAGGTCTATCTCTAACGCAATAAAATTTCTATTCTATCGTGATTGGTAGTAACTTGGATCTATCTGCGAGTCAGGATTTTCACCTCCAATGGATAAATTATACTCTTTACCGCCTCCTGCAGTAATGAGGAAACGAAATGTGGTTGAGTCTGTCGGAGATAGTTTTGGTAATGAGAAACCAGCCTCAATATTGTAATTTGAGGTGGTCGCAAAGAAAGCTCTCTTGTATGTCAAACCTGTTTATTTTTCATAAAAATACTTATCACTGACCTCTTTAACAGGCTTGGCATGGTTCATCCCACTTCCTAATAAGGAAATTAGAGAGAGGGGTGTCTAGTTTGATCACTTGACCAGTTCATCTGGGAAAGCAGAGATAAATTTTTGTCTTGTTGATTGGAATATTTGGCAGGACAGTTGGTTGTAGGTTCAACTAAAGTTCAACTTGTGTGTGCATGTGCATTGAAGGATTAGTGTGTATGTGTTCAAGGTTTTGTGTGCTTTTTGTAGGCTTTGTGTGTGCATGCACTTTGTAGTGTGTGTGTGCGCATGCACTTTGTAGGGTGTGTGTGTGTGTGCATGCACTTTGTAGTGTGTGTGCATGCATTTTATAGGGTTTGTGTATGTGTGTGTGCATGCACTTTGTAGGGTGTGTGTGCATACACTTGGTAGGTTTAGTGTGTGTGTGTGTGTGTGTGCATACACTTTGTTGGTATGCATGTGAGTTTTGTTGAGGTATAGTGTTGTGTCTATATTTGTTGAAATTTACATCATGAAAATGCTACAACCAGTATGATAATGACCACTTATGAAAATATTTACTTCTCTTAGTATTTAAATATGACTTCCCAACAAGATTAATTCTCGGGATCACTTTTTGTTCTGATTTATAATGAATACAAATGCTTGTAAAAGAGCCAAAAAGCCTTTAGGCTTCTCTATTCTGTGTACATTTCCTACACTTTTCATTGTTTCCTCTGTCTAATGAGTAGATAACATGGCTGAAAATTCTAGGATTCATGTTTACAAATATCTCACATATTCAGAAATGCCTTCATATAATGATTGTGTATATCTCATCTAGAATGAATTTCTAATAGAAATAGTCTGTAGAGAAATTCAAATAAAACATTTTTCCTACCATACCCCAAAACACTATCTTTTAATTACTACAAACCTGACCCTCAGGGAAGTTGTGACCACAAGTTACTTGAATGTCAGCCTATGCTGTAGGCATTGAGGAGTGGAGGGAGAATTGTTATGTTTGTGGCTGGAAAGAAGTTGAATAGCATTGAAGACAGAAATGCTTTGTTTTTGTTTTTTCATGTTGAATAACAGTTGCCTCAAAGAATGCAATCCTTTTTTTTATGTGCGTGTGTTTGTGTTTAAGCACTCTTTGCCATACCATTTTGTCTACAGACTTGAAAATTGGCATCAGTACTCCACTAGACACCTTTTGATATCTTGTTTTGGATTTTTGGTAAAAAAGCTTATTTGATCTTTTTGTGGGCCTTATTTTGACAGATGTTTTAAAAAGAATCTAGATTTTTCTTCAACTCTATTTCGGATGTTTTCCAGTGGAAATAACCCAGACTCCCTAAAATCTAAATGTTTCCTTACTTTACTTTGTTTTCCTGCGACATCATCAACAGAATTTATTCTGACAATATTCATTTTTTGATGGAATTTTTATTTTTCACATGACTTCAAATTTTGACACCTTGATGGTTAAATTATTGACTGTGATAGCAAGTTTGTTCATTTTTTATTTTATTTTTGTGTTTGCATTTGACAATTGATAACACTTAATAACGTCTGCTGCCATAAGTACAATGCAGCATTCATAGGCATTTTTGGAACAACATATAGCTTTGTTGCCAATCCCAAAACAATGTTTTGCAATAATATATTGAATAGAACAAAGTTTGTTTATTTTCTTTATAGCATTGTACAATGTTTATTATCTGGTCTTCCCCAGGTCCAGTCAGCTGTTTGTTTATCAATTATAATTGCTATTTATTCAGCTTAGGACTGCATATGGGCCACAAGTGCAAGGCAACCAGTAAGAATCAAATTTCCTTTTCTAGTCAGGATATGCGAGATAAACTCCTCGTCCTTCACTGTAGTTACATTCCTGTTCTAGCTTCAGTTCTTTATGGTACAATTCCACTCACAAGCTACCTCTGGTTCTTTGTATCCTGGGTGTGCTCTAAGCTACAAATGTACAAAAATGCGAAAAATATTTTCATGCCTGTAAAAAGAAGCAAACAGTAAAAGAGTTTTTGGTACAATGGAGGGAAGGTAAAGAAAAATAATCGTATTTGCTTGCCATTTTAAACGGCATTCTTTGTGGTTGTTAACATTACTTCCACTCGGCATGTCTAAACATTTACTGATGGGTCATCCTCTGATGGGTGTCAGTTAAGAGAAGCTAGTAAGGATTCATTTTAAAAGTAACATACTTGAAACCTTTTTTTCCCCTCCTTTTTCATGCATTTGATAATTACAAGAATTTTAGAATTTTGTGCCACTAAAAAACTTTTCATTAATTCTCTTGTTTCTTCTTATTTGGTTGCTGTTTTTAACATCAAATTAGCTTGGGTGTGAAGCTTCACAGTTTACTATCAGGACTGCCTTCCCTACCTTATACCCAAAAGGCTTTTACTGTCCATTGCTTCTCATTGACACTTGAATTTTTTTTTGTATTTTTGTGCATCTGTTGCTTAGAGTGCACTTGTGATACAAAACACCATACACCACTATTGGTCACTCGGTAACCTAGTGTGAGCATCATGAGAAATTCATGTCTTATAATTTAGTTGAGGATAGAAAATCAATGGCGTATCAGAAACCATTTGCCAAAATAGTCAATTCAGATTTTGAGTAGGTCTGGCTTGATGGTTGACAATATATGTACGTATCACATGTACAAGTCAGTCTAATGGAGTCAAGGGGCTGAAAATTTCAACATTAACTCCATTATTACGTTTGGAAAAAAAACGTTTTGTTTTGTTTCTAAGAAACCCCTGCCAGTAGGTTTTTGCAATTTAAGTTTATGCTAAATTGGTCCAGCAGTGTTTATGCTTGTTTCTGAAAATTCCGACTTTTTTTTGTGATCTCTGTCCAACAATAAGCAAGAGAACTGATTTATTCATTGATCACCAATTTTTCCCTGATTGATCACCCCTAACATGTCACGCTGCTAAAAAATAAACGTTCGTCATGTCACAGTTTCTGTTGAGTGACTAACCAGACCTGTCTGTATTAATTATTTTTTCTTTTTGATTTCAGGAAAAGTTGCCAGTTCTTCAAGAATGCGATGTCCGCTACACAGAGGCCTGGTGACAATGGCAAGACAAATAATCAAAGGATATTTATAATTTGCTATTGCTTACTTATACAGCATATGCAACTTGAAGCAACTGGTCATGAATTTGGTATCACACATCTTGGTTGAGAGACAGTATGTTTATGAACTAAAAAACCTAAAAAGACATTTTCTCTCTCTGCCTTGAGCCATTCTCCATCTTTGACTATTGTTGCTAAGCAACCAGTTTCCGAGTTTGTATGTATTTAATTTGTGTCTGAATTTGTATTTAATAATCTTGGAGTTTCAATTCATCTCCCTTGTTACCTCTCTCTCTCTTACTCTCTGTTTTTTGGGTTATTTTTCCTTAATTTAAAAAGTTCTTTTTTTAAGTGTCTCCGTTAACCCCTCATCCCCACCCAGCAACCTTTTGGTGCTAAAATAATGAGATCCCAATATGATAAAAGTAACCCTGCAATTTAAATTTTTAAAATCTAAAGATTTGCTTGGCAAGAAATATCAAAATACAATTCATGAGGAGCTTTTAATAATCACAATATTGTCCAATTTTTTCTAGAGAGAGAGAGTAAATTAGAAAAAAAAAAATTATACATATATATACAGGCACACACACATATATATATGTATATACGTATGTGTGTGTATATATATATATATATATATATATATATATATATATATATACACACACACATGAATATACACATAAATAATTTTGTGTGTGTATATATACATACACATATATGTATATATATCCATTGGGTATATTTGCTTGGATATAAGAGAAGTTAAGTAAATTTAAAAATGCAAGCAACTTTAATAAACTTGGACAGAGAGAGAGAATAAAATGAATATGCACATCATGGCCAAACAAAATTACAGTTTACAAGAGAAGGTAAAAGAAAAGAAGAATTCGTTTGAATAAAAGAAAATTCTGCCCCATGAAATTATTTTGAAACTATCTGAAAAGGAAGAAACATTCTTACTCCACCTTCAAAAATATTTAAAAAGAAATAATAAAAAAAAAATAAATAAATACAAGGAAAAAAAAAAACTTTGTACTTAATTTGCATTTCGCTCGGCCTCTGGATTTACCTGTGTTGGAATGATAATGCTTCGAATATCATCAATGAACAATTTTGTTGTTTCTTCTGGTACTATTTTTAATTATGATTATTAATGCGATATCGTCATGGCAAGTTTAATTTTTATCATCGTTTCATCAAGATCATTTCTCGGATAATCATCATTGAAAATCATTATCATCAAAATAATCATGAATATTAGTTTTGGTATGAGAGAAGAAAAAAATGCCAACCTTCAATCTTTGTCTGAATTTCTGACAAGGTCTTTCTATTATTATACATTAATTCTTTCAGACTAGTTTCCTTATTTTTATTGTCTTCATCACAATATTGGGGTTGAATGAGAACAACATGGAGGACAACCCCACTGAATGGAAAAAAAAAAAAAAGAAAGCCCCGAGTTCCTGGAAAGTTACCAAATCTGAAAGACAGCTGAGAAAAGCCCCAGTGTATTGGGGCCAAAATGTTGGGATAAAAACAAAAGATGAGGCAACCAGTCAGACAGAATCATCGTATAATCATTCCAGCCCGCAGTCATTTTTTTTTCTTTTTTTTTTTTTGATATCGATGTTCCAATTGGTATACAAAGGCAAGAATTTCCTTTTTGAAACAGCTAAGCAGAACAATTTAAGGGAAATAAATTTGATTGATGAAGTTTATAAAAATAATGATTAAAAGTAAAACTGTAAGCAAGAAATTATTAGCTTTTTTTCTCCCCATCATTATTTCAATACCTAAGCAGCCTACGTCTTCAAACAGGTTTCAATTTAGAGTTTTTTTTTTTTTTTTTTTTTTTTTTTTTTCATCTACATGTCTCCTGATATGTTTTGTCTGTGTACATTTTGTAGGGATGATTGCGGGTGTGTCTTTTCAAAGGACTACCTCTGTGCATATGTGACTTGTAACAATGGAATTGGCTGCATACTTTCTTTTGATACCAGATTCATGTCCGTGTCCTCTTGACTATGGATCTGCCTGCACGCGTGTATCTTTTGGACAATGGGTCTGTATGTGTATGCGTCTTTGTGATGAAAAATCTGAATACGTGCATGTCCTTTCGACAGTGAATTTGTACGCGTGTCATTTTGTGTGCCCGTCTGTCTGTTTCTTAATTTGTGTGTCCTTTTTGTACACCTGTTGCTGTGTTTCTTGATGGTTCCCTCTTTGTTTGGATACAATCACATGATGCATCTTCGTGTGTCTGTTTCCTCGATTTAAATCAATTTGTGTTAGTACATTTAATCTGTGCCTTGGCCTTCGGACCAGGAAGCCCCAACCCCTGAAAAATAATAGCGCTTAGACTGGAGATCAGTCCTACGGACAACACTACCCCATAACACTAAGAGGGATAGTGCCAGGGGTACACTTTAATGTCTGCTGCAAAGACTGAGGGACCCAAGAATTTTGGAAAAAAAGAGAGAAAAAAAAATGTCGTTTTTCTTCTAAAACCCATATGAGCTGAAAGACACCTTGTGTTGTACTGTGTGTTTACAAAATTAATATTTCTGTCACTCTAAGGTTACTGCATTCCTCGATGTCTGCAGCTTGGCTGAGATTCCTGGGTTTAGCAAAAGCCCACAGTAGTAAATGACCTCTTGCTCTATTTTGCATCAAATAGGGATGCTGAAGAAACTCTATTTCTCTTTACAAGTCTCCCATTCATTTGCAACTCAAACTCTTTGGGTACTCATTAGAGTATTGTTTCTTTTACCCAAGCAAATATATTTCCATTCATGTCATAGAAATGTAGTGACCCAGTCACTCATTCCTACTTTTGGTTAAAGTACTAAACCATTTGAATCATTTCCCCACCATAAACTGACCAGAATTGAAATAAAGCTGATTTATAACTCTCAGCCAATCAAATTATTACCTTTTGAACAAAAGTTTCTGGATCCACATCTTCCCTATAAACACAGGAAGTTTGTTATCTTGGTGCCGCTAACTTTTTGGCAAGAGAGCCAGGCTAGATTTATTGAAACTATACCCATATTTCATTATGTACAGCAAGCAGAACTTTGCTTGTCTTCGTCTTCATACAGTATATTGTATATCAATTAAATTCATTACCCTTATGATTTATTGCTTAAGTTAAGCTTGATATGTATAACTTTGCCTCATTGGTGCCAGTGGTCAAGCCCAGTTAAAAAGCAGGGATTTTGAATGCTAACTTTCAAGGCAGGCAAACCCTCTCCACTTGAAAAATAACAATTCATCCTGCTTCTCTATTTTCCTTATTTGGCCTTGTGCCAGACTAAGCTTAGTTAATATCTATATGATATCTTCACCCACCTCTACTCCTAGTTGGTGTAGGCCTAAAGTAGGCTTACGACTAGTTTAGCTTGTGTATTGATTATACATATGTACTTATATCCTTACCTATATACTAACAATTTAGGTACAAAGACATTGTACCAGTATATTCAATTATATTCATTCTTGTTTGATAATCCTGTTTAGTTTTACTTAAGTAATGTCTTCTGCATTGTTAATTTGTGATATTTATTGCAAAGTCTATACATATATATATATATAGGCCACACCTACTCAATTTTTTAGTAATTCCTTTCTCTAAAGTGATAAGCTTTTAGGTATGGTCAATAAAGTAAGACTGTACAATATCCAAACTGTAAGTGAATCTTATATCCCTCAAACAAGTTAAAGAACTTAAACCTATCATATAAGCAATATTGGTCCTGGATATCTTACCTGTGTCTAAAGTATTTACCTGAGTCAGTCTTTATTTTACTCATTCATTTTACTAGTATTTAGTATTTTTGGTCTGGGTGTTACTTTTTCCTTCAATTTTGCATTCTTCCCCACCCTGTCTGTCAGAGTATATCTACATATTTTTCTTTGTTTCCCTATCTAGCTTTGTTTCATCTTCTTTTTCTTCTTCATTTTGAAGAAAAAAATTATATTTATTAATCATATACTGGGTAGGATTACACGTAAGAGTTTGGCAATACTGCATCTCTGTACTCTCTTCCAAACCCCCAATCTTCCCGTTGACCTTGTGCCAGACTAAGCTAAGCTTGGTAAATATTTACTGCAGTTCTGTCTATTGTTTATTTGTCAAAAAAAACCCAAACAAACTTCCCTCTCTCTCTCCTAGGCCTGGTTTTTGCATGTCTGGAGGGCTCCTCCCTACCCCTATGTATGTGTTTGTGCGTCTGGACTATGTAATCCTCTCCCCTTGGGGCTACTTTTTTGTTCATCCATGTACACAAGCCTTCTTTTATACCTCTGTTTGTAATTATCTTTCCTAAGTAGGCTTCCATTTTTTTTTTCCTTTTTTCTTTTTTCTTTCTTTTTTTTTTTTTTTTTTTGAATTGGTTGATAAATAAGCAAAAACAATCCCTGGTGAGTGAAATTTGTCTAAACAAACAAACTGTTTCTAACTGCTATACCTACGAACTTATTGAAGATTTCATAGTCAAACCCTTATATTTTTCAAGCTTAATCTTCCCTTTACCTGACCTACTCTGTTTAGACTATGGCTGCTACCAAGCAATCATGCTTAATATTTTATCTCCATTCCTCAGCAACAGACCTTTTCATTTTTGCTGTCATCGTCATAATAATCATTGCTGTGTTTGCCTTTTCAGCTTCATTGATCATTGTCGTATTTGTCACTATCATATTAAATCTGTCAATATCACCATTGCTACCTTATGGACAAAACTACCTATCTATATTATCAAGTGGCTGTTAGTGAGAAAGATTAGAATAACGAGTGAGCGTGATAGAGGAAGTGAGGCAAAGAGATTTGTAAAGTGTTGCTTTAAATGATAACCTTGGAAATAAGGTGTGAAAGCATTTTTTTGGTGAATTGTGGTAAATTTTTTTGAATAAATATCTTTGTGGAAAAACCAATGTGTTCAACTTGAAATTGATCTTTTTTGCTGTCGATGAACTACGTGTGAGTGAGGCTTTACAAGGTCTGTCTGGGAAGTATCCAGCCATTTATTATTGATAAAAAGAAAAAAAAAGGGAGCTGACCTGTGGCAATGGAGCTCAAGTCTCCTTGAAAGTTCTCTCTTTATCCCAGGACCCCCTCAACTTATAAAAATAATCCAAGTATTTTGGGTGAATCACCATCTCGATTGTAATTTGAAAAAAAAAACCTAGTAATTTGAAATTTGGTCAAAAATTGGTTAGATACATATTTAGGCTTTCTAGTTTGTACTCCTTCTTTTTATCGTATTAAAGGTATGAAAATTTTGCCAAATCTGGACTATAGAATGTGGGTCTGATAGACGTGGATGATGTGATGTTTTGCCAAAAAAACTCTTGATGTATCTTTGCTAATCTACTCACTCTGTCATCGTGAATGCAACCGTCACACATTACACAAGCTCACTCATTAGCTTGTCACTGCTGACTGAGTTACCTCAATTGCTAATCTACCTCAGGGCAGGGCAACAGATTCTCAAGATATTCAAAATGGCTGCTTACTCCTCCAGACAGACAGACTACATATCAACCACTTGGAACTGGGATCTTTAAAAAAATTTTCAAATGTCACTTCTCCAAGGCCCAAAGTTCTTGTATGCATCCAGCAAAATATCTCATCAGCTGCTCCAGGACAATCACTGCCTCCACTGCTTCCAACTCCTTCTATAAATTGTTTTAAATCGCTATCTGATTCACCGCCTGAATAAGAAGACCTCTAAATCGAATGAAAACAAATTTCCTCAGAAACATATACACAACATTCTTTCATAGGTGTGAGTCATTTCAAAATACCAGGATGTTGTTCACCAGGTGCTGTCTAAATCACATTCACCAAGCTTAAATGTCGCCACCTTGTGAGAATATATAGAACTACAGTTTGTTACCTAGCTGTGCAAATTAACTTGAGCTATTTTCAGTACAGCATAAGTAGTTATGGGACCTGTGATTGCGTGACATTATATTGGTTGTTGAAATATTTGCCAGTCATCTTCTCAGCTGGTTCCAAGTGGTTATATATATATATATACATAATGTGTGTGTTAAAAGCTCTTGGATAAATGTTGTCATTTACTTTATTTCATAGCATATAAGTGTGGCTAGGAAATAAGAATATTTCATTGAAATCTTTCACAAGACTACTGGTCACTACTGGTCATTATGGCAATGTTGGCTGCTGAACACAAATCCAGCACATTCTTGTGCATAAAACTGATTTTTCAAAATGGTGGCAAAAAGACAGTTTTTAATTTCTGCAGATTTGTGCAGTTCTCTAGAATCATTGTGTATTCTAGCTCTCTTCTTCAATTCTTCTTTTTTTCAGGAGTGCCAAAGTCTTTTTCCTGTTGGTAACATCTCCAATCTTTCTGATTTGTTCATTTTCAAACTTATCAACCTTGAAAGAGACTTATTGTTAATTAGGGAGGCAACTTTTCCAGCAGTTTAAAAAAAAAAAAAAAATTGTACATTTGTGGCCACCATTTTGAAAAAATCCTCTTATCCAGACCAAAAAATTATTATGTCATAAATCTTGCTGGATTTGTATTTGGCACCCAAAATGTCTGCAGAAAACAGTCATTTCAGAAAAGAAGAAGAAAAAAAAAAAAGGCCTCACTTGACCAGCTTCCTTTTCCCCTTAAAAAAAAATGCTTCAAGAGATAAATGCAACCTTTGTGGTCCAGCTGCACATTGGCTAAATGAGAGGCTGATTAAAAAAAATAAAAATATAAAAAAATGAAAGGGTGATGAGGAATTCTGGGAAATGTCTTTCCTCAATATTCCCAGCTGAAATCAGACAAATCTTCTATGCCATCAAATACGTAAATGATTCCAAGTCAACTCAAACAGAAGGCAGGAAATAGGAGTTCATGTAGAAAAATGATTTTTAATGGTTTTGTTTCTTCATTAATATAGATCTGCTTTTTCTTTTCTTTTTCAACGAATGTTCAGATATACACTTGTGTATGTATTATATAAGAGGAATATTTCTGCTGCAACCCCCACCCCCAAGTACAAATCACTGTTCTAAGACTTGTTCAAACTATTGAACACATCTTTTATGTTTCTTTTGTTGTCCATGGATGTGCGTCAAAGAGCACATTGAAGACAACCAGTAATATAGAAGACATTTGCTTTTCAAGTGGAATTAATATTTGGACTTAATAATAAAAGTCATTGTTCGTTGCACATCTTTACATAAAGCTACAAAATCAATAGTTATATTTCTATGAGGAAAAGCAAACAATCCAGACATAAAATTTATTGTAATTTAACCATAAAACCTACTTGTGACAACAAATTTGAAATAAAGTATCCTAACAATGATTAATTAGATTTATTCGAGAGCATCTGGTTCTTGTGAATTTTGTGATAACATTCTTTTTGAGGGGAAAATTTGTGCATCGGAATAGTTGAAATATGTATTTATAACATTGAGAATAAAAACAATAATGGTAGGTAGTCTGTAGCTGGCTTATCCAAAGAAATAGTGGTTAACATTCCCAACAACACAATAGTCTGAACAACTCTTGGAATGACAGTGGCACAAAACTAAAGATGGCACCATTACCAGTCATTGGTCTTTAATGGTTGTACAGATTGGAAAGTCGCAGAATTCTTCTAACCAAGATGATATTGTCTGCTTAGTATCTTGATGTTATCTGGTTAATTGATTCATAAACAATATGCATCTTATAGTTAACAGTTCCTCTCTGGAAAATATTGACTAGGGTCATGAATGTAAACTAGGAAAATATCAAGATCTTCAAGATCTGCAAGAGGGCATAAGACATGGCTGAATGACAAATATATTTGTTATGGAAGTTGAGGTTTTATTAAAAAGTTGACTTCGGCGAACTTACCAAAACATAGATCATCTACAGAAAAGAGGAAATATGGATCTGGCATTCCAACACCAAGAAGGAAAACCAACAAAGCCTGATGATATCATGAGGAATTACTGGAGTGCCCTGGGTTTGTGGTTATATAGTTTCAGGCCCCAAAAAAACATGCCTGGCTCAAGGGTCATCATCTGATTGTGGCATAGCTGTATGAACTAATCTGATGTTCACCCCTTTTCTCAGGATAGAAAGAAAGAAAAATACAACATACTACAATAAAAATGAGAGAAATACAAATCAATATATAATAAAAAGAAACACAATATATAAGTAAAAAGTATTATTTCTTCTATTGAGGCTTTGCTTTTTACATCTAGAATTTAAACCATTTTAATTCTCGATTCTTTTATACATTTTTCATCTATGGGTTGGTACTCTTTGATTACTATGTAATAAACAATTGGAAAGACCTCAATCGCACTTAGTAGATATAGGTGGGATCCATTTCAATACCTATATGTCTTTATAGGTTTATCAATAAATTTGTAGCCTTTTGGGAAAAAAAGCATTTATCATTCCCTACAAATATTTTTCAACATAATTTCCTCACTTGTCAATATGCCTAACCCAATGCCTCTAAATAAGTTACAGCAAATACCTTTGTGAAACATGTATTTAAATACTGGCAGAAAAGAACTATTCTGTCAGCTTTGCTTACCAATCACATCACTACTAGTGTACCCATACTTGTTCTTGAAAATCTAAAAATTGAAAAAAAAAATCATTTCATTCCTAAGCACAAAAAATTCTTGTGGGAGACTTTTTTTTATAAGGAATTTTCTCTTAAATCTATATTTTTTTTCAATAAAACTCAATGTTTTATCACTTACCAAACCAGTACATTGATAAAACTCATACGATTCATGAAAAGAACCATTGATATAGGTAATTAAAATCAGTCTGTTCACAAAAGGATGTTTGTCAAGCTCCTGTCCAAGTCGGCTGTTGACTTTGTCTTTTTTCCACCATAACAATCCTTACTTAAGATCAGGGGAGTGAACTCTTCACTATTTATCGGTCCCACTATGTACAACGAACCAATTTATAAAATTGCATTCCTCTAATGTGATTTGAAGGTGTCTCTCTTACTAACTGAGCCAACCCAACAAGTCTGACATATCTACAAAAACTGTTAAACCCCAGCCCAAGTTGGGGCTGACTCTGTTTTTCCCCCGTGTTACAAGAACAAGGACAAGAACAATCCTCACCTAGTATAAGGGAGTGAACACTTCACTGTTTGTCTCTCCCACCATGTTCAACAGCCAATTTTCTGGCCTCTTTGGCATGTAAAGTGTAGTATCTGTTCCACGGCATTGCTCAAGGTGCTGGTACTGATGCTTGCTTGCCAAATGAGCCAGAGAAGGGGTTGTGGTGAGCTTGAGACCGAGTGGGCAGGTGCAATGATTCAGCAAATGGGGGGGGGGCACTGAGGCTGTGCATTGCTAAGCGCATTGGGAACCTTTTGGTTCTCTTTCTATTACTCAGCCCAACTGCACTGTCCCATTGCACTAAAAGGGACAGGTCAGGCTCACCTAGTATTTTGCAAACTGAGTTGCAACCACAGTCGCATCAGCTGGAGCTATTTTTTGCTGGTGGTGTCCATTTTCTCGTGTTAAGCTTTGATCTTGTGTTGCATTTTGCTCCATTAGGAGTGCAGATAAATACGACCGTGTTCAACAAATAAAATTAGCATTCCTCTAACATAATTTGAAGGTGTCTCTCAAACTAACTGAGCCAACTCAACAAGTCTTACATGTCTACAAAAACTGTCATCCCCCAGCCCAAAGTGGAGCTGACTTTGTTTCCACCCCCCGCCTTGTGTAACAACGACAAGGACGAGAACAAGAACAATGCTCATCTAATTTAGGGGAGAAAACTCTTCACTGTTTGTGTTCCATCACCACATAAACTGATATATAAAATAGGCATTTCCTTACTGTTAATTGAAATCACAACCAATCAATTATTAGCCGGCATTCTTACCAACTGATTTAAACCGACAAGTCACAACATCTACAAATTCATTAATAATATATACAATACAAAATTTGCTGTAATCATCTTCAGTCAGGGTAGGAGCGGAGCTTGACCCTGCAGCAGCCATGATTGTTATTCATCAATTCAAACCAAATATTCTCTGGTCAAATGTTTCAGTGACCCAATGGCAAATTCAGATAATTTGAAGATAAATTAGAGCAAAGAAAAGGCTTCCTATTAAAGGTTCAGGAAGAAATTGTGTAGCCATGAACTCTGAGAAGGTGTGCATTGCACACGGTCCCAGAGGCTGAAGAGGGGGAGAGTTTCTTAAGTAGAGCTGTGTATTGAAACTTCTAAGTCAATATGATATACTCATCTATAAAATAAGTTGACTATCATTCACCTACAAGTGAACTTAAAATGGTGCTATAAAAGAGTTATAGCAAATGAAACAGTATGGCTAAAGAACGAGGGTGTTATAACAATATGGGGTGGCAGCTTTGCACTGCCTTCTAAAATTCCCCTTTTCATTTAGTATTCGTGCGAGTATAAGCATCATCCACAATACAATGTGTGAAAACATTTTCTTGTTTAGTCGAAGATTTGCTATCTCAGAGGTGTATCATGCTGCTCAAGTTTTGATACAAGTAATCTTTTGTTGCTAATGAAAGGAAATTTTTTTTTATTAAATGATTCTTTTTTTTTTCTAAATATGTCTTGAGATTTTATATTCATCTTTCAGCAATTGTTACCTTTCCAATTCCAACTGCAGAATTCCAAATCTTATTCAAAATGATATCAGAGTTAGTGCTATTCTATAGCTGGAAGGGTAGCCATTTTAAAACATGAAAGATAAGTTGCCCATCTTTCGTTAAAATGGAGGATTGTGTGTAATATTTGAATCTGTGGAAATCATGGTGCAGCTTTGCAGTTTACAAATGAAACACTAATTTATTTGAATTTAACTTCAGACAGAAATAAAATATTATTCAACTCTAAATAGTAGTAGGTTCGTTATCAAAACAGGGGAAAAAAAACAGCATTGCTAATTTTTAGAATATGCTTTCACGTGGGAATATCCTGGTGAAAATATTTTCCACCTGCCTTCATGTTCCTCTCATCTCGACTATACATATTTATTTTTCTTCTTTCCATTGGAGAATTTTTTTTTTTTTCTAAATTTCTATTTTTTTTTAATTTCATTTTTTATTTATTTTCATTCAATTTATTCTTTGTTTATTTTAATTTTATTTAATTTATTTATTTTTGTAATACCTACTAGGTTGTTGGCATGTGTGTCAAGAGTTTGGCTTTGGTCTTTATTAATGATATTTGCTTAGCTTGATATGGCACATTGCCAGATAGTTGGATATGGGGTATGAGAAGATTGAAGTGCACCAATTTTCCGAGTGGGGAGGGCCTGCAAGCCTAAACAAAAAAAAAAACACTATTTGAAATCCTGGCTCTTTACCTGGGATTGCACGTCTTGTTATTAACAGTGTTCTCTCTCTCTCTCTCTCTCTCGTCTTTATTTCTATTTTCTTTCTCGTCTTTATTTTTCTCTTCTCTTGCTCTTCCTTTTTCTCTCTTGCTCTTTCTCTTCTCTCTCATTTCTTTTTCTCTCCCTTTGTTAGGACAGAAGAGAGGTTAATAAAAAAAGAATCCATTAATAGATTTGTAGTGGTCAGGTAACTGTTGACAACTGAATCAATGTATTTCGGGAAAGTTAAAGTACATAAATAGGAACCAGCAAGTTTATTAATAATTCATTATTGACGTCAACAGAGACAGGCAGTCATTTGAGAAAAAAAAAAACCCTAATAAACACACTCAATCAATTAATCATTGGAGATAATTAAAAAGTTTCCTAGAGAAATGTATTTCAAGAGGCATATCAGGGGCAGATTAAGCTACCTTCAGATAAGATGAGACCTAAATTTTATGGTTTTAGTCTAGTGTTAAGTCACTGTTTTTATGTCTGGTCTATAAGACAACTATTATTTTCAGTGTTTTTTGGATACTTTAAGTGTCGTCTTATCTGTCAAAATATAACGTGAGTTTCTATGGAAAAACAGTAATGACGGGTTCTTTTTGGACTGTAGTTATTCTTTTTAATTCATTTTATTTACTAGTTCTCCCATGCCATGAAAAGATACCAGCAGTATTTAAATAATTGTGCAAATACATTCTACTCGAAAACATTAAGTTGTTCTGCATTTTCTTGTTTATGTTTAACCTGAATGAACCTGGATTTTTCTTGAATTTAGAAAAAAAAATGTATGGGAGTCTAAAATTAGCATTTTATAGTTATCTCCCTTGACAAACGTTACAAATAAGAAAATATATGTGGCATATATATCAATAAGTAGGTAAAGGGGTCCAGTTCTTCTTGGGTCAATCCTGCTACTCTGACAGGACTTCAGTTAGTATATTTCATCCTCATGATCTTGGTCTTGTTCTTGTTGATGATGAAACCTGTTTTTGCCGATATCAATGCCAGAAATAGGATTTTGTTCCGCATCTGTCCTAACAGTGTGGGAGGAGTGACAGGTCATCTGCAAAGTTTGGATCAAGTTATGTTCACAGTATTAGCTTATCAGTATCTAAATACTGGTTTTGAAAATTGGTGAGCAATAGTTTTACCCCCCCCCCAAAAAAAGAACTAAAAACTGATATTAGGAATTACATCCCCGATACCAATAAAGTACCGATTGTAAGTAATTTGCAAACCATAATGCATACAGCTTTATGGATTGTATTATCTATCACTTCCCTCTGGATGAATGTGTCTGGTGCCTCATCTTGGTACTCTTACTTTCATTATTTATGGTATGACTATCTCTACCATAGTGCCCAATACAAGTGATTGAGTAAAAAAACTCTGGACTTGATACATTCCTTTGAAGAATACCAAAGAATAGACTGGATTTACCCGACAATTTAAAAGGGGACAAAGACAGTTTAGTGGCCTCTCGTTCTATTTCCAACTTTACCTTACATAGTTCAAGACTTCTTGGATAGTATAATGGTTGGCACATGTGCCTCACACACAGATAGTCCTGGGTTTGATTCAGAACAAAAAACACCAAATTCATTTACAGGGAATAGTGTATAGTTTGAAATGATAAACTCGCAGCAGAATTTTACCCTCAGCCCCTAGTGGAAGAGTCCAGTGAACCAAGAAAATCACACGGTCCATTATTAGAGTAGATAGCTTTTAACGTATTAAATTCCTAAATTGTTTTTAAAAGCAGCACACAAATAAAAACGAAGTGTGTAAAACTTTACTATTTGGACCGCCTTCCCTACAATGTGCCAATCCCTTTATAAAAGGGAGCTTCTTTACCAAATCAGTTATGATACCAAACGTAAAGCTCTTTCTGAAAGATAAAACTGCGCTTTATAGTGCCAGATTATTACAGACTGTAAAATAATAGTCAAAATATCAGCGTTTAAGTGAAAAAAAGAAGTCAACTAAGAAGCTAATATTTCTCCAGATTCATATCAGAATTCATGTAGCAGGGGAGGTAACTTTTGGAAGCCTATTCTATAACACCATTACGGTATCACTAGCTCATTCTAAACTCTGATAACTGTGCTCCCAAAATCACAAATGAGTTTTAAAATTTATTCTCATTTGTTGAATAAATTAATCAACTTGGTTTTCTATCAAGTGAATTTTTTTTTAAAATACGAAGAAGAAATATTAGGTTTTAGAAATAATTAGATTTATATACCCCTTTGTTTCTTTCTGTTTTACAACTCCCGTCCTCTAGTAAAGATTTGGTAAAGTAACAGAGCAACTGACATATTCTTCTTAACCAATGCATGCCAATAAGCCTATATTTAGTCATCCTAAAAATTGCTATTGAAAATATGCTTATGACAGACAGTGGATCAAATTATTTATGAACACACTAAAGATTAGAAACACTCTTCATTTTTTTTTTTTTTTCACAAATGAATTTGAATTGCCATGCAGATATACTTTTGCCAACCCTATGTTTCTAATTATACCAAAATATAACTTCAGGCAAGGTGTCTGTTTGGGTTCCTTGTCTGAAGTCATATTTTGGTATCATTAGAAATGTAGGATAGATGAAAGTATATTTGCATGGCAATTCAAATTCTTTTGTGAAAAAAAAAAAAGCAAAAAAAAAGCTCAACTTTCAAAAACCAGATGATCCCAATAATCTTAAAGAGAATAGTATACAACCAATGCATTCTCCCAATTGTCACTTATGGAACTGAAACATGGAACCTAACCAAGTGACAGACCTACAAACTGAGAAGTATGCAACGTGCGCATAAGTGAATCATGCTCAACCTTACATGGAGAGATCACAAGACAGCACAGTATATAGGGAAGAAAACGGGTGTCCGTGACATTGTAGAAACTATTAAAAAACTCAAATGGCAATGGGCAGGCCATATTGTAAGAATGAAAGACAACCGATGGACATCATGTCTTACAACATGGATCCCCAGAGATCACATAAGAAACCGAGGCCGACAGAACACAAGATGAAGAGATGAACTAGACAAATTCAGGAAATTCTGGCTCTGCGACACCCATGATAGAGAATTGTGGTGAATTCTGGGGAAGGTCTATGTCCAATGACGGACGTTAAAAGACTGATGATGATGACTTCAGGTATAAATGAGTTAATCTGGCTGGTGAGGCACCGAAAGATAAACAGGGCAAAAGAGAAAACTGATTGAGAACTCAAGAAAGAAAACTTTCCTACTTTTCAGTGAAGTCAGTGGTATATCCCTTTATATGTAACAATATTCTTTTCCATTCTTATCAACTGGTCTTTTGATAGATCACATCTTACTAATCAATGTCAAATATTCAAGAAAAGATTTATGCATTTAATAATGTTCATGGACACATAGCGTAGTGGTTACAGAAGCAGACAGAATTACTGCAAGTAACCTGTTGGTTCTAGCTTCAATCCCAGTATGAGACAATAATAATACTACTAATGCTGAGAGGGGAGTGTGGTCAATATACCCCTGTCGGTTAAAAATAAAGGGTTTGGTTCGTTACTTCCCCACACCTACCAGTTGATACCTAATGAAGGCCGTAGAGTACAACAGCCGAAAGGTTGTATGAAAAACAACAAAGATGAGGATGGTCCGAATATAATAGAAATAATAATAATAATACCTCATCTCAAAAATTCAGAGATATACTAACTCAATGACAAGTGTTCTTTGATACTACAACCATTACTTGGTATTATAACGACAAAGAGTCACCAGTAATTTATGGAAAAATCTGCGACGATCTAGATTATTTATAACATACTAATGTTGCAAACCACTTCTAGTAACTTTATTCCTTGGTGCTCTATGAATATGGTCATATGTTGATGGCTTACAAAATGTGCTTTTTAAATTATAGTAGTATAAAGAAATACCTTGTCTAGACAAACCATTCTTTATATTATATGTTATGCCAAAACAGCAACAGGATTTTTATATGATTTTTGTACAAAAATCTATAATGAAACATTTGGTGGCTTAAACTTTTTTAGGATTGGTTTTTAAAATGTTTATATTTGGAGAAGAGACTGTGGCATTTGATAGGAGTGGACTTACTTGAGAAGAGTTTTCTGACCCCGGTGGCTGTTTGTATTTTTGTGACCTCTGGTTGCACTCTTTAGGGATGGCTGTTGTATGATTTTATCCGGACATATATTGCACTTACAGTCTTGGTCAATAGTGTGTAGACCTGTGGTTATCTTGTAGATTTCTAGATCAGCATGGGTACTTCTATAGGATAGTGTCTCCAGATCAAATTCTTTTAGCCAGATGGGTGTTTGATACAAGGGATCATTTTTGTGACTCTTCTTTGTACTATATCATTATTAACCTTTTAACATCCTTTGATAGACATAGACCTTCCCCAAGATTTGGCAGACCTCTCTATCATAGGGCGTTGTGGTGTCAGCACTTTCTGAATTTGTTGAGCTTGTCATACCAACTAACTTTCGGTAGAGTACAAATTCGCATATGATCTCCGAGGATCCATGTTGTAACCAGCCAATTACCATTTGAGTTTTTTAATGGTTTCAAGATATCTTGGACTACGGGTTGAGCAAAATTTTCTCCTGTGCATGTAGCACAATTCTCAGTTAGAGGGTCAATCTTTTGGTTAGATTCCACGTTTCAGCTCCATTTTTGATGGTGTTGCTCTTGTCTGCAAGGATGTAGTCTATTTTGTCTTAGGTTTCTTGATTAGGGTTCCTCCTGGTCCACTTTCTATTGGCTTTCTTCTTGAAGGTGTTTGTGATTTTGAACCCATTTGCAGTTATAAAATTAATAAGATCTTCATCCCTCTTGTTCTGTATTTTACATCTGGAATTGATGACGCATTTTTCATCACTTTGTTCTAATTGGGCATTGAAGTCACCCATAATGTAATAATGTTGAATTATTTTTGATTTCTCAGAGTATAGAACTCAGGTCATCATAGAAGTTGTGTATTCCCTTCTCGGTTGAATGTAATGATAATTTATCTCAGAAATTCAGAAATGAAAACATGCTTTCTATCCAAGAGAAGATTACTCAAACAGAAAAGATCTGGGACTACCTACGTGCTACTGCAACCGCAAAGCGGCCCTCTGCCTAAAGAAGGAATGAAATTGAAATTTTCTGAAAGATATGGTAAAAGATAGTATCCAACTTATAAATACATGTTTTTATTCAGTGAAACATGATTCCTGCATGCACTGATAAGCAGAACTACGACTGCTTAAAGGTTAATTTCCAAATTCTAAGAATTTAGAATAAACATATTAGAAAATTTGAAGAGTTTAGAAGGATGAAATAAACTTTTTGCACCCTGAAATTGACTGGTTTGTAAAGGAACACATTTTTCCTTGATACTGCAGGACATCATTGAAATGTCAGATGTAATGTAAACAAATCACATGTGTTTTCAAAAGATACTTACCCACAGAAAAACAATTAAATTTTTTCATCAAAATTTCAATCTCAGGGTACAAAAAGTATACTTCATTCATTAAGAATACACATTCTTATAATTGAAAGATTTTTTTAAACAAATCTTGGTCTGTTTCTTTAGTTACACACTTTAGATTTAGTAGGGTTGAAATAAATGAATTTTTGTTCATTTTCTTGGACTTTCCCCCATCTATATGTTCAAATGAGAAGCCGAATTCTTATTAGGATAGTTATTCAAGAATTTTGTAGCCATTAAGATCATTTTATAAATAACATATGCCTTTGGTAAATAAAAGTCTAATTCCTATTTTCTGCAATGGATACCATTATGCATCAAATTGTGAACTTTATTTATTGCTCTGAGGATGATATAAATAACAATAAAGACATTAAAATTAGTAACACTTTCTGTATTAATTATTTATGTATGTTTTCCAGTGTTGTTTTTATCCCTAACGTCTTAAGTAAAATTCTTTTTTAATCTTTTTATTTCACACACTCCTTGTATGATTTGTACTTTGAATATACTTCAAGCTTGTACACTGTAAATAGATTTACAATGAACATCTGTCTCCAGAAGACAATTTCTTCGGAGGGGAGGGAATCAGTTTTGTCTTATTTAATTCAATGCTGATGAAAAACAAGACATATTACGAAAAAGCTAAATGTAATTAAAAAAAAAACTTTTTCTACTGGAGGTTTCTGGTGATTAATTAAAGAATTCAGGATCAAAGTTGGGGTTATTCACTAATTAAAACAATTGTTACTGATGATATATGTAATGAGAAGGGAATGCCTGATGATATTATATGGTACTGGTAGGGTGCTCGGGAGTCGTGGTAATGATGCTTGTCCCCAGATTCATCATCTGATGAAGGCTTCATTGTTAACAACGCAATTGTTTTTTTGAGCAGCATGTGTATGAAATCATATAGAAAGATCTTTTATCCTGAGGTTAGTAGTGATTAAATAAAGAATTTAGAGCTAGGCTTTTAGATTGATTAGAGCGATCGTTACTGTTAATGAATGATATCTTTGCTTCGCTTCTCTTGGCTTCCTGTGTTTTATCACAGCGTAATTTTTATCCAGACAAAATTGAAAAATGTAGCCATCTTTGCAATCCTTCCTTATTTTGAATAGATATTTAAACATTAGCTCATTTGGGTCATGAGCACACGTATGTGCACTTTCAATTTAGCGGCAAAAACAGAGCTTATCTCTCTGTCTCCCCAGACTTTACTAACTGACTCTTCAGACAGTGAGACAAGGTCACATAGAGCAATACATGGCTTGGCGAGGTCAAAAGCGCCAACACACAGCTAAATGGAGTTGTCAGTGCCATATGAGAATGGGTGTTAGAGAACTTGTGGGACAAAAAAAAAGGATTTACCTCTTTTTTTATTTTTGAAATATTAAACCATATACTTACTCTCACACATGAATGAAATGCGTAAAAATGGCGGCCATTTTGAATACATATTAAGGTCAAATGTACACAATATTTGTATGATTATGCTATAAATGATATCTATATCTTATAACCTCCAAAATTATGTATGACTTTCAAGTCTTTCTTAAAAAATGAGAAAACTTAAATCCATCCATTTTGTCTTTGCCACACTTGCTTTGTAACCCTGGAAGATAAAAGTGGTCTGAATTCAGTGCAGAAACTCAGAATAGTTGAAAGTTCCAGTACACCAATAACTCCCACATAAAATCATCCAAGAAAGATGAGATTAGAAATCAAGATTGCAAACTTCAACAAAATGTGAGAATCAATATATTGTTCAAACAATCTTATCAAACGTCCCATAGTTGTAGTTGAATAAAATATCTATTTTGCAATAGAGCAAATATATCCTAATATGTACAAAATATTAACAATCAATAAAGGGAATGTTCCTATCCTTCAGTGTTTTTCTTGGAACCTAGAACCTATAATTAGTGGTCATGTCTATTTCTACATAGACAGAATTTTTACAGCAGTAAAAGAAGCAAAGATATGATTAAAAACACCCATGCATAATTTCTAAAATTGAAGAAGACATTTGGGGTAGGAAAAAAACGTATTACCATACAGATGCAATCTTTGGCAAAGACAAAAACCACTGATTTGCCATAGACAGGAATTTTAATATCTTAATCAGTTTAAACAAATATCTCAGGTGGCAACAACACTCAGTTTATTTCTAAGTAGTTGGATTGACTTTGTTAACCAGTTACTAACTAAAACTTCTGGATTTGGTATTTCAAATGATTCACAAATATCAGTGGGTCTTAAGTAAGAATTTTATCATTAAAACATGTGGAATTTTTATCAGAGCAAGCAGGCATTTTTGTTTGCTTCAAACCTAAAGAGAGATGATAAAAAACAAAACTATCTTGAGGGGGGGGGGCTAATATTGAATATCTGCTTAGCTGAAGAAGAGTGATTTTCATTCTAATATCAGGTCAATACTTAACTTGTCACAATACCAAATAATGAAAACCTTACACATAATACAATTACCAAAATACCTTGATTAGTGTGGGTTTTGGTGAAGTACGGTTAAAGAGTTGTCGTAAGAATTGAAAAAAAATTAAATTATAATAAAATCTTGAACAGTATAGAAAATTTGGAATGAATTAAATTAATAAATTTAAGGTATACCTGTAAGTTGAGAAGTATTTTTTTAATCATATATTAATGTATGAACATGAAACATGATATTTTCTATATAATGTATTTCAATTATCGTTATTTCCTCTAGCAGATTATTGATCAAGGACTGAAAACCAATAGTTTTCCAATGAGAGAAAAAGACATTTCCTCGTCATATACAATATAGAGTACACAAAATAAAATTTCAAAACTATTAATCATTTTTAATAAACCAAGATACCAATGTAATTAAAAACAATAACAAAAGATCTGAATAGTGTACTAAATAATTAAAACTATGCTGTATTTTATTTTGGACATCAACATCGATACAAAGACAATCATTTGGAGATTTCAGTGAGGATGAAATTCAATAGGAACAGCTTGCAAGATCAGCATGCTAACCATTACTCCAGCAGTTACTTTTCAATAATAATTGTCAAGAGACTGAAGAAGGTTATTATTAAGGTTTAATGAAAGAATGTTACATATCACACCAGGAAAAGCCATCAGAGATTTGATGTTAAGATGAAGAGTTTTCAAACTTAATTTCTATAAACTTCAAAAGTGAATTTCTAGGGAATTTCAGTTAAATAAAATACATATAGAAATCTCTCTTAATTAAAGAAGACATAAAACATTCTCAGTTTATATTTGGCAATTTATTTCACTCACTGACAATGAACACGATTTTTAGGCCAGATATAACACTGAAGTCACAAGGAATATATTTTCAAACATTTGAACATTAAAAAAAAACAGTTAAATATTCATGTAAAGCACTGAATCATAATATTTATGACATTAAAAATCTATTACACTAAGAAAAACTATGCTAGAAATTTGACAAATTTCTCTTGTTTTTTATTTTTTATATACAAAGATTATTGAATAATTCTATAAGTATAAATCATCAATGATTTAAAAAAAAAAAAGATAAACCCTTTTTTCACAAACATTTTAGATTTAAAAAAGCTAACAAGTAAAAATCGACTCAAGGCAGGAAAAAAAAATCAACGAAAAAGTGTGTGCGTGATTGATAGATGGACAGCCCAATATAGATATATTGTAGACTGATAGCTATAGGTAGAAGGGTACGGGTGGAGACAGATATATATATGATGGAGAGAAAGAGAGAGAGAGAGAGAGAGAGAGACGGGGAAAGGTGAACAAACTTTGAGAGAAAGAGAGAAAGGTGAATAGACTTTGACAGAGAGGTGAATAGTTATTGAGAGAAAGAGGTGAACAGACATTGAAAGAGAGAGAGAGAAATGAGAACATACTTTGAGAAAGAGAGAGTGAAATTTTAACAGACTTTGAAAGAGAGAGAGAGAGAGGGGGGGTGAATAGACTTAGCGAGTGGTGAACAGAAATAGATATGAACAAAACTGAGAGATAGAAACACAGAGAGAGATTGAGTTATAAGCAGTGAATGAGGTAAAAATAGACTGAGAAAATGAAAAAAATAACCGACAATTGTATTTAATAATCGGAAATCTTAATTGGAAGTAAATATTCAGGCAATACACAAAAAATAATAACAATGATGATGTGTTCATAATAAGGAAAAATTTCCCTCCACTTACGGTACTGTCCTGAATATAAACTTTCCATTCATGTATAGTTTGCAATTAATTATAATCTAACAATGAAAAAAAAAAGGATTTTCAACAGAAAGGAATTTCTACCAGAAAAGGAAAAAAAAAAACCCTAATCCAAGGAGGAAGATGAATCTGAAATGGACAAATCATCTTCATCTTCATCTTCATCATCGGACGAAGATGTCAATGAGGAATCTGAGTCAGACTTTGAAGTTGAAGTGAAACATCTGACGACTTTGGTATTTTGAAGATCCCTCTGTTGAGTCTGACCCTGAATAGAGGGATTTCGATGCAGAACCAACGACAAAAGAGGGCAGTTTTTGGGTGGGGTCGGCGCCAACTCTGGATGACACAGATAACAAGGACTTGGAGCAACGTCAGGAGCCAGAAGGAACGGTTGAACCGGTTCCACAATTCCACAATAGTTGAAATAAACCCCTGCAGTGCTGTTGTTGTCATTAATATGGGGGTTGTTATTCGAACTGGAATCCTCCAAAGTTGGGTTGATGAAGATTGTCGAATTCCTTACCCCTCCTGCATGGTGAAGAAGCCGGTTCCGTAACCAGAATTTACTGTTGGGTATAATAGCCATAACTTCTTCACAGCAAATCCGACTGACCACTCCACGTTGTCCGATCTCTTGGAAAAGATGGTCACGCTCTTTGAGGAACTCTTGAATTCGATTCGGCCATTCGTTACCAATGGCCCACGGAAATATCTCGTATTTTAGGTCTTCCTCATCCTCCTCCATATCGTTAGCCAGGTAGAGCGATACGAAGAAGTTTCTAGGCGTGTATTTCTCCAATGGATAGCTGGCCCTCTTGAAATAGACGAATGTTGCTGCCAAGAGGTATTTGTCCGAAAGTCTGTAACAGGAATCCCTCTCCAAAAAGCTGGATACTACGTTCGATTCCAGGAGGTTCAAGTACCGCCTTAATTCACTGGTCTTCACTTCTCCCTTTTTTCTCTCTCGTATTATCGAGGGACGTCGGACGGTTTTCTGAAAGCCCATAATGGGACGGACTACCATATTACCTTTTTTCGTCGCCCTCAATTCAGACGGAATTATATTTTGATGTATCCTCTCCAGATCTTCGAATTCTCGACGAACTTGAAGCTGCCACTGACGATAGAGGAATAAAGCAGCTTGACGTCTTTGAACTCTTTCTTGGAATTGTTTTTGGGGTTGTCCAAGGAGGCTTTTAGCAACATAGAATTGTTGGTGTTCCTTCTGATGTGACTTCACTTGATGATGATGATGATGATGATGATGGCGGTGAGTCTCAAGTTGTTTATAGGACTTGTTACACAGATTAATGGTTTGTCTTTCTCCTGTCAGATGTATTTCTTGTAGAACTTTACGCTGTCTCTTTTGCTGCAGACGTTGCTGATGTCGGCCATATGATGTCGTCGCTTTCCGACGATAAATAACACTTCCTTTATTCTTGTCTTCTTCTGGGAGAAATTCGCGACCATCTTCTAAAACGACCTTCCCAATATGCAACGGTTCCTTTCCTAACATGTCTGTTGTTTTCTCAGCTCTTTCTTCATTTAGTAAAGCCGACAGCCGATTTAAACTATCGCCTGTTTTATTTACAGTCTCTTCTTTTCGTTGCTGACTGAAAGGGAAACCAGATTTCATTTTAAATCTACCTTCGTCGATGCTCTGTAATGAAACCTGTTGTTGAACGTGGTACGATCCGACTTGATTATTCATGTCCATATTTCTTGGTTTGTCTTTATTAGCATAGTTTTTCATTGAAGATTGCCGAAGACCTGTCAGTGGAAGAAGTTTTCGATGGAAATTTTCAGTGTCGTAACTTGAAAACATCAAGAGATTTTTTTAAAGAATTATATGAAATATGATTGACGTTTTAACAGCGAGAAAAATTTACAGCAGACATTTTTTTTATTACCAAAGCTTGATGGGAAAAAATGTAATTTTGGTTTTTCATATTCGCGTCGTTTTGTTTTGTTTTCAAGAAAACTAGTTTTGTTTTGTGTTTCAAGCAGTTTGGGGTAAACAAAATAATTTTTAATTGGATATTTTTCTCATCATTTTATTTCACCCTGATGTTAAGTGTTTCCACTCTAGATATTTTATACCTGTATTTAGGTATTTCATGCTGTATCTAGATTATGAAGATAACCGCATAGATACAAGATATAGATATAGATAATCATAAATAAAAGTTATTGATAATTCTGGATGATCTCATGAGATTTACAAAAATATCACAAAATGTTTGAACAAGGAGAAATCTCTTGACGAGGTGACCTTTTCCCAAGTTATTAATCTTCAAGCTTAAATTACCGATACAATCAATAAAAATGATTTAAGTATCGTTTCAATCATTTTATTTTTATTAAGATTTATTTCAACATTAGTAAAATATTTTTAAAAAAGTATCTAGGTAGTCCTCTTGATAAATGGCGTGAAAATCTAGATACTTCTAGGTACCATTTGAGGCAATAGTAGCTATTAACTCAAAAAAAAAAAGAAGTGGCCACTTGATGCAGTACCATGACTTGGTGTGAAATGTAGTGTGCGACTTCAATACCGGGTTGTTTAAAACATTGTTTCATTTTAGTAAAATGTGTTTTGTTACATAATACTGCCAAACGTTTAAATTCGATAGTGCAAATTATTTAAAATATACTTCATAAAGCGATAAACTTTTAGCAACACTTGTTAACTTGTCTTCAAAAACTTCTAAATGGAAAGAGAAACAATTAGTAAAAAAAATCAATCTCGAATAATCAATTTCAAATCAATACGGCATGAATAAGGATTATTGTGATAAATAATATCGTTATTAAACATCTAAACACAATTGTGAGAAGTACGTTAGTTTAGAGGATTATACGGGCTTAAGTGGTTCATTCTCATTTTCAAAGGAAACATTTTGCTTTCTTTGAAATATTTAATTTTTCGATGCTGTTTTTAGTTTTCCGCTCCGATAAAAAAATCGTTTGCAGTTTTTTTTCTCAAAACCTGAAAATTGTTCAAGTTTACCTGAAGTTAAGTTAACAGTCAACGTTTTTGAAAAAAATGTTCAGTTTCATAAAAGCTACCACAAATTTAAAAAACAAACAATAACATTCAAAATAACATCATCATCGTCGACATGAATTTCGGTTCTCTTGCAAGGTCCGGATATTTTTCCAGCTTTTCATATCTTACTTTGATATCACAGTTCCAGCAGACAACAGATTGAAAATAAAAGAAAGTGAAAAGCTGGGGAAATGTCTAGAATTTGACAGAAAACTTCAAAAAATTATAAAATATGAAAGTGTCAATGTAACATCTTTATTGGCACACTTGGAACAATTCTGAACACAAGAGCATTGCAAAGAGGCTGGAAGAATTAAAATCATCCAGAGGACAGCATTACTAAAATCAGCCAAAATACAGAGAGGAAAGCTATAGTCTACTCAATAAGTCCACTTTTCTTTTCAAACACCAAAATTTGTATACATATACATATAACAATTGCAAGTCTTTTACCAGATGGAAACAATTTGTTATTGTTCCCTAGTGGCAGGTGGCACCACTTACATGTTCGACACTTAGATGGTGCAAAAGGATTCACTAAAATGATAATATCGCTGTTCCTAATCTCAATATTTCAATCATGTTTGCAGATACAGACTCCTCAGAACATTCTCTAAATCTAAACTATTCTGCCAATGAAGTTTGAGAGGTATGTATTTGATTGTGTTTTTCGTTTTTCTTTCTGTCTTTTTTTTCCATCCGTCCATGCAATAATCAAAAAAATACTGAATGAATTTAAGTTGGATTTAGTGCGAAGATTGGCAATGGGGTATGTTGGTTGAACTTTGGAACGGATTCAAAGATATGTCTCTGACTAATAGATATTTTTGCATTTTTATCTTCATGCATTTATCTATATGCTAATGACTCTACACAATATCAACAAAAGTTATCAAGGAATTTCGATGACAATTTGTGGAAGAGCAGACAAGCTACTTGAGAAGTGATTGAATTTTAGGTTGGATCTATGCACAGTTATCTCCCCTAAGTCATATCTATATGTCCACACCACATAATATTGCTAAAGTATCTTTTCTGTTGACACAATATCTCTAAATGACATTTTATGGTAGCGTGGATAATAAAACATGGAAGTCCTCAAATTTTGGGGCGAACACGTGCAGAATTATTTCCCCTTGATCGTAAATATATGTCAACACCACACTTTGAAAAGAAGTAGGTTTGAAAATGTATCTTGTGGATATTCTTTATTTCTGATAGGCATTTGTTTATCCTGGAGTTGGAGGTATAGAATTATGTAGCGAATGCAGTGTATACTCAATTTGAGATATGGTTGCTTATCCCCTGACTTTACAAAATAACTTGTCTTGTGTGGGAATTCTGGACAACTTCTATCATAATCAAACCTCAGAGTTCATTTCATGGAACATCTATATCTGTCTTCCAATTTCTCCAGTGAAATGAATCCTGGAACTGGCAAACCCATACTTGGTCAAGGTATTACAAGGAATAGGGTGGCAGTGCTCCTTCCAGACACTCGCACTGAGGTTTCACCAGTCATGTTGAAAAGAAAGTCACCATATGTCCCAGCCTTGGTAGAGCCTTGCCGACCACCAGGTTTACTACTGTTGAATGCATAAGAAATATTTGAAGCTTGAAGGGTATTCTATCGCTTTTTCCAACAATCCAACGTGTTGTCACCATGATAAAACCTGGCAGGGAAATAATCAAGAAGGCAATAGAACATATGAATTCTGGGCAAATACCTGTGATGGCTGTAGACCAGATACTGTTTGCAATTGTCAAAAAGGTTCAGTGATGAAGGTCCCAGTAGTATGGAGTAGATTAATACCTGATAATGTTAAGTGTGCTCCACATTGAAATGGTAGCATTACAAGCTGTTGGTTCATAGCTGGAAGACAGTGGATAGGTCAAAGCTTTAATTTAAACTGAAATAGCAACAGTAGGGACTGCAAGGCCAGACATGCCCATCATATTACAGCTGCTGCCCAGTTTCTTCTAAAGAGGAAACCTACAATGGCTACAGAGAAACACTGGGAGAAGAGGAGTCAGTACCTACATTCAATGAATTGGAAAAGGGAGAACAGAAAACATGTTCACAATGCAAATATTGGAATCTCACCCTGAAACTGCAACTGACCATCTTGATCAGTATAGGAGCACATGTGATTGTCTCTTTGGTCTGTATGCTGAGTCCTTATTCAAACTTGCTCCATTTTTTTTTGCAAAGGACCAACATTATTATGTTAGTTGGTTAAGTGTTCATACTTGTGACTTGACTGCTATTTCCCAACAACACCAGAGTTTAGCAATAGAATTTTAGAATTGTGACTTAGTAATTCATAAAAGTAAAAATGTATGATCAGAAATTGCCATGGATCAAGGGCAGGAGCAGAACATCGGACTTCTGATAGAATGTAGTGAAGTTGTTGGCTTTACAGAAAACCTATCTGCATTTAGGTGCTGGTATATTGGTGCTCCAGAACTGGTGTACATTGTTAAAAAAAGTTTTGAGAATGATAAAATGCAACATCATTTGCAAACTCATTCTGTACAAGAGACATTCCACAGCCAGGTGTCATCTTTGGTGGCAATAGGCAATCCATTGGAGAAGAGAAGTAATGATCTCCTTGTGTTACACTTCAGGGATACTTTAGATAATGAAGTTATCACCAAAGTACAAAATGTGCAAGATATTGGTCAGAAAGAATACCAGTTTTGTCAAAATCAGTTCATAGACAGATTAAAGGCAGTGACAGATGTATTATCATAGAACATAGTACTATTCGTATACATGAGAGGAAAATCAAAATCCATACTTCGATTGTCTGCATGATTGCCCCAGAGATCACATGCAAAACCAAGGCTGACAGAATACAAGAAGGAGAGATGAACTAGACAAATTTAGAAAATACTGGTTCCGCAACGCCCATGATAGAGAAGTGTGGCAAATCTTGGCAAAGGTCTATGTCCAACGACGCACGTTAAAAGACTGATGATGATGAGGTCTGCTATCATCCCAGATTCATTAACCTTGATGACTTCTTCATCCACGAGGATCATTCATACCTGTTATCTCTGTCTGATCCTAGTAGCCTGAGGTTTAGCAATAAATCTGCTCACATGTCTTGAGAGTCATACATATCCTGTTTCAGATTCACCACCAACAGATGCTTTGATACCCGATAGGCCTTCAGTGGTTCACTTTTTACAGTATTGATAGCAAGACTTTTGATAACTATGCTACAGAAATGTTGGTCCCATACATAAAAAATCAGCTCCAGTACTTACTGTGTTGATCTAGAGTGGGACATCTACCTTGTAGATAATTTAAAAGCATAAACATGTCAAAGGTGAGATTGTGGTATTAGACATCTGGTCACTGGAAAAAAAAAAGTTTCACTAAACTGGTTGTAGCAAAATGACAATAACAAGGAAGATTTGTTTGCTTTTCAAAGTAGAATAGTTGTGCAGGCTGTTCATGGTTATGCTGAGCAGTATGTCACTGATGGAGAGAATGTACTATGTCACCCAGCAGCTGCAGATGTGAGTTTCTTGTCTTCCTTCATGAAGAAGCCAACACAAATATCATCATCCATGCAATGAGTAAGGGCAGTAACAACATCGTGACAAGAACAGTCGATACTGAGGTTGTTGTACAGAGGCGTATTTTGACCGTCTTGGGATCAATAAGGTATCGTTTGCTTTTGGCTCAGGCAAGACCTTCCACTATATTCCTGTCCATGACATTGTTGTAAGACTAGGTGCTGCTAAAGCAGTCAGTGGTGGGGTTTTGTGCATTTACTGGCTATGACATAATGTTATCGTTCTATGGAAAGGGCAAAAGAAAATAATCAGCCAGGGATGTATGGAAAGTCTTCCTTGAGGCGGCAGCAGCATTCAAAGAAATATCAACAGGTAAAGGCGTTTCCTCAGAGACACTCCTCCAGTTGGGAAGATTTGTTTTCCTCATACATGACAGAACAATTGCTGCATCTAGCATCAATGCTTGTGGACATATTTATAAAATATTGAAGAACCATCATGAAGTCACTACCACCTACCAAGGCAGCCCAAGTTGAGCATATAAAAGGTACATACTACCAAGCAGGTTACATATGGGGACAGGCTATAAAAAAAAACCATGACAAAACTTCTCCATCAATTTGGGGATGACACCTGGTGCATGCATGCAACAAAATTAAAATAAAACATGTTTATCTGAATGCTGCAGAACATAAGTGTATGAGTGTCTTCATTCATCATAATCTATTGAATGAAGACAGATATTTAGGTAAATTTTGTTAACTAGCATAGAGGGGGAAATAAAAAAAATTATGAATCATTTTTCGTTGATTTTTCTATGCAAATTTTCACTGTTTGAGAATTTTCGGCAAGAAATATTAGTCGATTCAATTCAATGCCATAAAATCAAATTTAGAGAATGTTCTCAGGAGTCTGTACCTGCAAACATTATGAAAATATATAGATTAGAACAAGAAACATGGTCATTTCAGTGTGCCACCCTAGTGTTGAATATGTATGTGGTACCACCTACCACCAGGGAACGGCACTAATGTGCTTCCACCAGGCAAAAGACTTGTGATGGTAATATGTATATGTATGTCAAATTTGATGCTTGCGAAGAAAAGCGCACAAACATTTCACTTATCAACTAGACTATCACAGTATTGCAGAGACTTGTGTTACTAGACTTCCTATGAAAACCACAACTGACAGATGGCAAAAAAGATATAAGCTCAAAAAATAAATAAAATCAGCATTGGCATGTACATTATCATTACAAGTCTTCTGCTGGGTGGAAGCATTTTAGTACCATCCCCTAGTAGAAGGTAGTTCCATATAAAAGTGAATGCAGCAAATAGGCCCCAAAGGGGAAAATACTACTGATAATGGTATAGCTAAAGGTAGCTAGAGACCTGAGGGCCCAAAGGGCTTAAACCTTTGAAGGGCAACCTCCAACATTTAGAGTGATTTGAAAGAGGAAAATTTGCAATATTTAAACATACACTATAATTCTATTGGTGAAAAACAACCCAAAAGGCAGAATTATTTACGCAATCCATGTTTGTACAAATATATCCTTGTTATCGTATGATGTCAGTAGAAATGCAGTGAGTGAACTTCTGTTTATAGAAGTCCATACCCTCCACTCCATCTACTGCACCTCAGACAACAGAGTAGGGACAGCAGTTTGCCAGGAATTTTGCAAGTGGATTGGGATTAATCATGTGAACAAATAGTTTATTAGTACAATAGTAGAAACAAGAAGTCGTTCTTCTTAAAATATCTTAGGGATTACAGATTCCGACAGATCATATAGGCTAATTATTATAAATAAAGGAAATTAGTTCTATCGAATTGTGAGTGAAGCTGTTCCGGCAAACAGCAGAGTTAAGAAGAAGGAAAGGGAAATGATGGAAAATAAAGATCTTGCTTGAGAAAAGGGGGAAGATGAAGGGTAAGATGGAAAAACACTAAGACTTTGCTTGAGAACAGTGGGGAGAGAAAACATGGAATATGGAACTGGGAGAAGATGGAGGTAAGGGGAAATATCCAAAATACCAAGACAAGAAAAATGCTAAGACCTTGCTTAAAAGCAGGGGGAAGATGACAGCATGGGAAAAGATGGAAAAATGATAAGATCTTGTTTGGGAATTGAAGAAAATGTGGAATATAAAGATGAAGGTTGTGCCAATAATTATGCACGGTAGAAGCATTCCCAAAGTCTCTTGTGGGAGATTGATAGGAATGGAGATCTGAGAAAGTGTTTTGATTATCAAGGCCACAACAGTGTTGGGATCAGTGAGATTGCTGGTGACTTCACAAAACTTGATTTCTCTGACATGAAGATTCATATGCATAAGATAAGGCAACATACTGGAGAGTACTGGAGATTTCATGAAAATCATTGTCACTTGATCCCTAAAAACAACCACCAGATACTTATTATGTGAATATTCAAATGCATAAAAATAAGGCAAAAATACTAACAACAGTATCTTGAGATTTGAAGAGACTTGATGTCATTTGACTACTAGTGATAACCACCAGATATCCTAGGTAAGAAGATGTAGTCTTGTACAATGTCAAGTGCCAAAATTATGTGAAAACCCAAAATTACTCATATATATATATATATATATATATATATATATATATATATATATATATATATATATATATATAATGCTCCCTTTTTCAGGGTTAAACGCTGTTAGGTAGGGCACTCGTCTATTACAGCTATGATGCAATGCTCTTCCAAATCTGGAATGGAGCATTTTGGTAGAAGGGGAATTATGCGTAAGTAAATCTGAAGCAAAGTTTTCGATCCAACCTCATGGTACTGGAGGGATGTTGGATAGTCTATAGCCACACTGAAAAGTTGTAATATAATGAAACAGCTGTCTGTGGATGACACAATTATCAATTATTATATATATGTATAAAGATATATATATATATTTGTATGACACTTTTCAATGAGTGCATAAATACTACACTGATCATAGGCAATAGTGCTATAGAGCAGCACTTTGATCATAAGCAGGGAGTATAGATACTACACTGATTCTAGGCAGGTATTAAAGAGTAATACTTGAATCTAGATAGAGTACAGAGATACTCTGATACTCAGTTAAGTGCCAATACATACATATATAATCCTGTCATTTTTTTATGGATTCTATAAGATAAAATCCATGTTACTAATAGCAATTAGTTTGATGTGAAAAACAAAATTATAGGTCTGAATTCTGAATTTAAACAGATAATCAATTTTTATTTCCTTCATCTTTGTGCCAGACTAGGTAAAGTAGATGGATCTGCCTTATGGCTGAAATAGTCACATATTTCTCACAGGTACCCTCAATTGATGTTCAAATGTCTAAAAGCCTGATTTTCAAATACCAACTTTCAAAGCAGGTAGCTCCACTACGTGGGAAAATACTACAACACACTCATCCTACATGCTCCATTTGTTACTGTGCCACACTCAGCTTAGTTTGGTAAGTATCTAAAAGTCTAGCTATTTCCTTCCAATATATGAATCCACATAGTCATAATAGGAGCAATGAAAAATGATAATGTCAGAATGAGAAAAGTACGTAATCCGCTGCTTCACTCCAATTTCTATTTCAACCGAAAATGATTACTGCAACTTATGTATTGCAAGTATAATAAATAAAAAAATATATTTTTTAGTATGAATGTATTTATTTATCATAATGAAATGAGCCTGTAGTGTATATCTGTATGATGAATTTTTGTTAATGTCCAATAATTGTCAGCCTTTAGGCAATCTTTTGGCTGTGAGTTCAAATCATGGTAGGGGAATGTGAATTTTATATATCGGTTTACTCCTCTAATTTAGGTTATTCTTGTTATGGTAGGAAAATAAATTAACTCCACTTTGGGAGTTTGAAAAAAAGGAATTATAAAGGTTTTTTCTAATAAAAAACATTACAGGGCAAAATATTTTATATTGTGAAACAAAATGAAATGGAAACGCATTGATATCATGATATGACTTTAATATATATACATAGATGTTATATCTATATATCATAAAAGACATTAATTTCTACAGATCCTATTTTTATTGAGCATAAAAGCTGCATAGAAACTGGATCACTGGCCACCAAGCAAATCTTTAAAATGTCCATTACTCATTTATTTTTCATCCAAGAGAAGGTCTTTTAACATTATCGTATAGTATCAGGTGTGCTATAAAACATATCAAAGGTTTACCCCAGTCTGACCACAGGAATGGTACGAATTTTAATCTGGCTGCAAAATCCTTAAAATGTCTATTATTCATTCATTATTTATTTGGCAATCATTTTGGTACTTGACCCCATGTTTTTGGTGATATAAGAATCCAATTACCATATTTTTGATTACAGTAAAGTGTTTACAATGAGAAAGTGATTACAAGTAGCATAATATATATTAGTGAAAATACAGTTAATCCGTACCAGATTAAAATCTTGATTTATACTCTTTCCCTCCTGTAGTCCTGAACCTGACTAAGGTTCTGCAGGAAAGTTTGCGTACAGAAATTTTTCCCAGAAATGCTCAACTGTTTTAGTAAATATTTTTGACTTGGGTGGACATCCTCCATCTGGTAGATTCTCCAGTTATGACATAATCAAAACTTGTCATATCTCTGCAAATAATTGCCCAATTAGTATGGAAATTGGGTCTATATTTTTAGTTAATATTTATAAGATTAATAGAAAGGATGTGATAACTGTTTTTTGTTTATGATTTATTTTTAATGCAAATAAAAATATTTTTTCATATTTCATTATGAAAAAAGTGATATGATAAAAATAAATATTAAACAAAGAATTTTAAAAACATGTTAAGATTTCATGAGAAAGGGTTATTACTGATTTTATCTGCTTCATTTACAAGCAACCTTGTTTTTCCCTACAAGTACACTATTTTATCACATAGCCTTCAAAGAACTTTCAAAACGCATCATTTCTTTCGACCAATCTTTTAGTATTAGGCAAATATTTTAGTGACCAGACCATAAGTGTGATAAAAAACAAAATTTAGTCTTGATGGAAAGCTAAAAATCTGAATTGACCACACCATCACCCAGAACTGGCACCTTTCTGTCAGGTCCTTTGCAATGGTAGTCACTTATCTTTCAGAATTGCAAAGAGACAGGTTGCATTTTTATAGCTGCTTGTATTCTTCACCAAAACAAAGGAAAAGCAAGAAATTTGAAGTTGTTTTTGAATTCATATCCCAACTTTTATTATGAAGGTGTTATACTAGTATGCACTTTTTGACAATGAGATGACGTGCTGATATAATTACCCGAAACTTATAACATGATTGTTCTTTCTTAATGATCTTTATGCCATTAGAAAGAAGGAAGATGGTTTTAAATTCTGATAGAAAAATTACTTGTCTCAAAATGATATCCCACTGTGTAATATTCAGAGAAGAACTTTTATTCACAGACAATTTATCGAAAATTGCATCTGAAGGTTTTGCCATACTCCTCTAGCCTTGCATACAATGACAGATTTGTGGAGAAGCTGGAGAAAGTTAAATTGCCTCTGACACAGCATCATCATCATCATCATCAGTCTTTTAACATCTGTCGTTGAACATAGATCTTCACCAGGATTTGCCACACTTCTCTATTGTGGGTGTCGGGGAGCCAGTATTTTCTAAATTTATCCAATTCATCTCTCCATCTCGTGTTTTTTTTGCTTCGGTTTCTTATGTGGTCTCTGGGGATCTATGTTGTGAGTTGTGATGTTCATCGGTTGTCTGTCATTCTTGCAACATGGCCTGCCCATTTTCATTTAAGTTTTCTAATAAATCCTATGATGTATCTGACTCCCGTTTTTTTCTTTATATACTGTGCTGTCTTGTGATCTCTCCATGTGAGGTTGAGCATGATTCTCTCATGTGCGTGTAGCATGCATCTCAGTTTGCGAATCTGTCTCTTGGTTAGGTTTCATGTTTCAACGCAGCATACTAGTGGTCAAAAAGACCATACCAGGTCTAGCTGTATTGTAGCCTACCAAAGGAGGGTTGAATCACTCTCAGCATCTACTTCAGCATCCAAGACATTGAGTTATTGTGTTCCTCAATTTGACTTTTAAAATGGGTGTTTGTGGAGAAGAAGCTATTGGGGATATGAAACTAAAAAAAAGGAGAATGTCAATATCACTAATTGAGACCATTAAAATTTGTGAAAAAGCTCTGAAATGTGCAAAAGAACTTAATGACAGGTTGGGTGACTTGTTTATATCCTAATTCAATTGGTGTTAAGACATTTAGATACCATCATTGATGCTGCTAACATTTTTTTCACTCCTGAAAGATTAATACAAGAGGGATGCAATTGTTCATGTTGAGAGCTGTAGAACAATACTTTAATCTGATGCTTTCCTGGAACTGAAGCTTTCTTGGAAAATAATGATGAGTGTCAGTACTCTATGGCTGGACTTCCTGAATATATGGATACTTATCTTGATGAAGGAGAGGCTTGTACTATTGAATACATGCAGTCAGAGCTATCAGAACTCTTAGGAGATAAAATACCCATAACAAATATCTATATAAAATGCAATGTAGTGTTGTTTGAAGATCCATCCAACCACATTTTGTATGACAACTGGTGCAATCAGGAATCTGATGACCCAGAAAACATAACATGTATTGTTGAGATGGCGGCATCAATTATAAGAGGGGACATTAGGCTCATGTTTATGACTGTAATACATATCCTCCACCAAGTATACTCAAAGAGGAAGATGAATTAGTACAATTCAAAATGCATTATGAAAAATTAAATAAAACATAAGAGTGAACAGCAATCTATTGTAACAAGAGGGTGTACTGCTTGAGCTCATGCCCTAATAGCAGCTTGTAGGCCATGTTATTCATTTCACCTCTCCTATTAATGATAGGCATTTACATTCATTAGAAAGATGCTCCCCATGAACTGATTGATACTCTAAGTAATTTGAACTTTGTACAATTACAGAAAAATACAGAGGTTTGAGTATTCTTTAATGTCTAGTGAATGACCACCCTATGATCTAAATCAGTGGTTTCGAAACTTTGAAAACTCAGAGGCCCCTTATATGAAGAAAATATCTTGGCACACCCTTATTTCTAACGTCCAGATTTCTGATTGTAATCAATGAACTACAATAATAAACAATTTCTGACCATTAAAAATCATATTTATTCTAAATGTATTACATTTATTTGAATGTTAATACATGATAGAGGTTTGTGCAGAATGTTTTTTGCTAGCTGTGCAATGAATGGTTTTATTTCTCTGTCATAAGACTCGCAATGTTAGGTCTAGAGGGAACACTGTTGCAGACCCCCAAACATTATTTGTCACATCCCCAGAGGTTTATGGATACCAGTTTTGAAACAACTGATCTAAATGAGTTTACTCATTTTTTTTTCTGCAATACTTTAATATTCATTCATTTGATGGACACAACCCATTTCATAGCATTAGTGGAATTGCACGAGTCACTCCGGCTGGTATTTTAAGTCCCAATATTGTGGTGCCACGTATTCGTAACGTCCCCTCTGTTACTACTATTGGAAGCTTTGGCAAGGTACCAATCAAAATCTACAATGTGTCAGCATTTCCAGGTTTCAAATGTATCACTATCCAAGATGTCACAATTCCTTGTGACAAGGAACCAGAACTTCAGTTCATCAGTGCACTTATTCTTTCAAGCTACTGGGCTATCACATCAAGGCTTCATCTTGTCCATATTAGGCTGGTTTTATACAGGAAGCCTTGAAATGTGACACTTATGATACCAGTACTGTAAAAGTACTGACATTCCTTAATCTAGATCCAAGCATCATTCAAAATGCATTACACAGTGCATTCGATCAGCCCCTCTACATGAAAGCAGTAAGCATTGTCAGTGCATCAGATGACCTGAGAAAGGCGCTCCCTTAGTTACATGCTGCCGGGCATCTTGTCTATGCCGAGTCTGCTCACCTTCATCTCATAATTCCTGAGAATGGATTTAGACTGTTCACAGAAGATGCATACTACACCTTTCAGCAATCAGACAAATTTGGGGACGGAGTATTCTCTGACCAAACCATCAAACAGTTTCTGATGTGGCTATTGAAGACATCAGGTGGTATGACACATGGTTGGAGAATCACAGATAGCACATTGGCACCGAGTGTACCTATCTACAATGCACTAGAGTCTTTCACATCAGTACATTCAAGAACATTGGAGCAACGCAGAGACCTCTGTCCAGCTAGCCAGTCCAGGGACAAATCCAATCTTGATTTATTTGTTCAGTGGATAGAGGAACATTCACCGTTTGTTACACCTGTCCCTGACATCTTGTCTTCCCTAGTTACTGGAATCATGGCAGTCAAGACAGTGAACTGTGATGATGCTGTTCATATTGATAATGTTCTATGGAGATAATGACAAGTGAGACCTATGCAGGAGTGATTCTATATTGGAAAGACAAAGTCAAGTCTCGCTGCTATACAGAACACAATCGAAATACGTGGGATGGATACAGTTGAAAATCCATTGTTGATGTTTAGAATCACTCATATTCTGGATCACTGAAATAAAAACATTCCTTTAGTACAAATTAGCTCCCCAGCTCCCCAGCTCCCCAACTCTTTTCATAGATGAACAAATTAGGGGAAGCAGCCAAGTGTACTGAAGTCAATGGTTTCAAGAGTGCTCTTGGAACCATACTGAAGTCAATAGTTGATTGCCATATCACAGTCCCTGATTGTGCTGTTTAGGGTGTCAATGGAAAATACTTACTTCATGCTACGGTTGTGTTTGATGGTTATGATACCCGTAATTGCACTTAGTCGGCCGAGCAAAACCAGAAAGCAAAGAATAGAACTTCTACTGATATTGTACTTACACTTGCTTTGCAAACAACCATAACTCAAGGACCATTCCTGCAAAAAATCACACTTCATTCAGACATTGGCTCAAGATCTTAGGTCAAATGGTATCACTGTGAAACAAGCAGAGTCAGATCCTAATGTACTAATAGTTTTAATAGCACTTTATATGGCCAAATCTGACAAGGCTCAGCCAGTGGAAGTTGTTGGAATAGATACTGATTTGTTGGCCACACTGATAGCAAGAGCGTCATCATCAATGGATCCGTTCATGGTGTGTCACAGTCATCCTGTAACACTGTACAGCATTATGTAGCTTCAGTAAGTGCTACGGAGTACAAAACAGTACATCTTGTTTCTTCACGCCGTAATTGAGTGTGAAACCACATCAGAACTTCATGGACAAAGGAAAGTGAAAGCATTAAAACTAGCCCAGAAAAAAGATGAACTTTTGTCTTCTCAGGTGAATGCATTTGCTACTTTCGAGTATTCATGACGATGTAGCCACTGCGGGTGAACAGTTTTTGCTCAAAGGACGTGGCAATGTCTGTAATGGCAAAAAAGCACGAGGGGAGGGGTTGACCACAGTAGTACTATTGAGCTACATCCTTAGTAAAGACCTTCTGTTCGGATTTAATTCAAATACGCCTGTATGTGAGGTAAACATCTTGTTTTGCCAAAAATACCAAAATAAAAAACCCAGTTATTTTGAATTTTGGTCATAAAAAGGAAGAACAAGGACGAAATCTGGGGACTTTCAATTTGTTATTTCTCAATGTATATGAAAACAATTCAGAAAAAATAAGCTTACCTGGTACTTTGAAAGCATTAAATCAAGCTCAGACAAGGATGAATTATGTCTTGGACGCCATCTTGGAAAATAAACCTATCCCGCGGCCAGACTGTAGAGACCCTTGATTATGTTGGTAAGCACACGATATTACGAAATACCATTCAAAAATAAATAATGAACGAGTAATGAGCATTTTTAAGGATTTGGTTGGCGTCCAGCTTGGACGCCATCTTAAAAAATCGTCCTTTTCCAGTATTCAGATTGTAGATATGAACGATTTTGAACAAAAAAATTCAACGTCAAAAATCAATGCCCGATCTTAAAAATGTGAAAAAATTTGAGGACCTTCATTTTTTGATTGTCTTACTGAAAGTAAGTTCGCTCAAATTTGTGTCTTTGCGAAAAGGTCAACATATTGCTGCATCAGGCTAAACAAAAAATGACATCATTGTTGATGACGATAAAATTTCTTCAGAAATTTGAAATTCCGTCGTTAAAAATATACAAAAAAAACTACTCGTTAAATCCAGTTTGTTTGATCGAAAATACTGAATAGTTTTATTATCGGACATCTAAACTGCGCCATTTCTTATTAAAAAAATACAACCTTCAATCAACACGTTTCCAAGGAGGTTATCGGTATTCATTAACAATGTCGATACACGGGGTATTTTCTGCTGAGTATGGTAACGGGTAGACAGTGGGACTTACGACATGAAGGTACATCATAGCTGTGCCACACACACATGAAAAAATGCATGTTTTATCGTCTGCAACAATTTGCAACCTCCCATAGTTTGTACCGATCAATTTATTCAAATTATATAAATATATATATATATATATATATATATATATATATATATATATATATATATATATATATATATATATATATATATATATATATAAACCACGCTTGATGATACAGAAACCTACTTCAGGATTATAATGAGTGATAAATATTTTGAAACCATAAGAAAAGTAGAAAAACTGGAAATTCATTACGTTGTTTCAAAGTGTAATATATATTATGAAAAATGGGCTTGCCTGCATTTTTTCCATTAATTGATAAAAAATTATTTGGTACAAATTTCATTCGATTTAGTAACCAAAATAGAAATCAAAGTTTTAAAAAAAACAATTCAGTAAAAAGGTCTGAAAGTTACAGATTGTAAAATCACCGGAGTTTGTGGTGTTTTAAAAGATTTATGAAAAGGGGGCCCTGATTTCACAAGCATTTGTGACGTATTCCTCTAATAGGTACTTCAGGATATTAATAAGGCTAATTGATTCATGAGTTAGTAGTAACAAATTGACAAATGTTCTGGCATCAACAATATGGCTGATTAAAAGGCGTTTTGTTTTAATGGGTTAAAAAAATCTAAATCCTAAGTGAGTTTACTGCAAGAAAAATGAAATTCTTCAATCGCAGAATCCCCAAAAAAAGTTCTTTGGAAAAGAGATTTGAAAATATGCAGTGGATATTGGATAGAGATTATGCCATGTTCTTCTAATCCAGCAATCCAGCTACTTGGACACTTGTTGGAATGGATGCTTTGAGGACAGGGGATATGGTTTACACAGCATTATGGCGATCGGGCATCCACGATAAGCCTCTATATCGATGAAAAACAAAAATCCTGCAGCAATATTGTGTTGATGTAAAAATTGAAATTTTACAAAAATTTTTTACATGAATAATAGTGGAAATTATATATTTTATTAGCTTTGAAAAATATTTGATTTATTAATGAGAAGAAAATATTGTCTAGGTGCTATGCCGTGCACCTGTAATCTGGCTACTTGGACGTTTGTTCGAATGGATGCTTTGAGAACAAGGGATATGGTTTACTCAGAGTTAAGGCGATCGGGCGTCCACACAAAGCCTCATATCAATATGCTTGGCTGGAGGGAGCTTTAGCTGAGCAGGTTGACTAATGAGGGTCGACTCGGTCCAGGGCGGAAACGCAGCAGACAAAAGACCCCGTGTCAGGCAGTAGTGGGATCGCGTCTTTGAATAGTGATCGTATACCAGCCCGCTCAATAAAAATCAAACCTCGAACTTACATTTTTTTCTATATCTCTGAGAGACAAAGATCCTATAGCTATATTGTGTTAACTAAAAAAATTGAAATTTCATCTAAATTCTTCCATGAATAATGATGGATGTTATCAATTTCATTAATTTTGAAAAATATTTGTTAGGCTTGAGATTTAGAAGTAAGCGAGAAATATTTGCTGGGAGTTGTGGCGTGCTCCTGTAATCCAGCTACTTGGAGGCTTGTTCGAGTGGATGCTTTGAGAACGGGGGATATGGTTTATGCAGCATTATGGCGATCGGGCGTCCGCACTAAGCCTCACATCAATATGCTTGGCTGGAGGGAGCTTTGGCTGAGCAGGTTGACTAATGAGGGTCGACTCGGTCCAGGGCGGAAACGCAGCAGACAAAAGACCCCGTGTCAGGCAGTAGTGGGATCGCGTCTTTGAATAGTGATCGTATACCAGCCCGCTCAATAAAAATCAAACCTCGAACTTACATTTTTTTCTATATCTATGAGAGACAAAGATCCGTTAGCTATATTGTGTTAATTAAAAAAATTGAAATTTCATCTAAATTCTCCCATGAATAATGATGGATGTTATCAATTTTATTAATTTTGAAAAATATTTGTTAGGCTTGAGATTTAGAAGTGAGCATGGAATATTTGCTGGGAGTTGTGGCGTGCTCCTGTAATCCAGCTACCTTGAGGCTTGTTCGAGTGGATGCTTTGAGAACGGGGCATATGGTCTATGCAGCATTATGGCGATCGGGCGTCCGCACTAAGCCTCACATCAATATGCTTGGCTGGAGGGAGCTTTGGCTGAGCAGGTTGACTAATGAGGGTCGACTCGGTCCAGGGCGGAAACGCAGCAGACAAAAGACCCCGTGTCAGGCAGTAGTGGGATCGCGTCTTTGAATAGTGATCGTATACCAGCCCGCTCAATAAAAATCAAACCTCGAACTTACATTTTTTTCTATATCTATGAGAGACAAAGATCCGTTAGCTATATTGTGTTAATTAAAAAAATTGAAATTTCATCTAAATTCTCCCATGAATAATGATGGATGTTATCAATTTCATTAATTTTGATTAATATTTGTTAGGCTTGAGATTTAGAAGTAAGCGAGGAATATTTGCTGGGAGTTGTGGCGTGCTCCTGTAATCCAGCTACTTGGAGGCTTGCTCGAATGAATGCTTTGAGAACGGGGGATATGGTTTATGCAGCATTATGGCGATCGGGCGTCCGCACTAAGCCTCACATCAATATGCTTGGCTGGAGGGAGCTTTGGCTGAGCAGGTTGACTAATGAGGGTCGACTCGGTCCAGGGCAGAAACGCAGCAGACAAAAGACCCCGTGTCAGGCAGTAGTGGGATTGCGTCTTTGAATAGTGATCGTATACCAGCCCGCTCAATAAAAATCAAACTTCGAACTTACATTTTTTTCTATATCTATGAGAGACAAAGATCCTATAGCTATATTGTGTTAATTAAAAAAATTGAAATTTCATCTAAATTCTCCCATGAATAATGATGGATGTTATCAATTTTATTAATTTTGAAAAATATTTGTTAGGCTTGAGATTTAGAAGTGAGCATGGAATATTTGCTGGGAGTTGTGGCGTGCTCCTGTAATCCAGCTACCTTGAGGCTTGTTCGAGTGGATGCTTTGAGAACGGGGGATATGGTTTATGCAGCATTATGGCGATCGGGCGTCCGCACTAAGCCTCACATCAATACGCTTGGCTGGAGGGAGCTTTGGCTGAGCAGGTTGACTAATGAGGGTCGACTCGGTCCAGGGCGGAAACGCAGCAGACAAAAGACCCCGTGTCAGGCAGTAGTGGGATTGCGTCTTTGAATAGTGATCGTATACCAGCCCGCTCAATAAAAATCAAACCTCGAACTTACATTTTTTTCTATATCTATGAGAGACAAAGATCCTATAGCTATATTGTGTTAATTAAAAAAATTGAAATTTCATCTAAATTCTCCCATGAATAATGATGGATGTTATCAATTTTATTAATTTTGAAAAATATTTGTTAGGCTTGAGATTTAGAAGTGAGCATGGAATATTTGCTGGGAGTTGTGGCGTGCTCCTGTAATCCAGCTACCTTGAGGCTTGTTCGAGTGGATGCTTTGAGAACGGGGCATATGGTCTATGCAGCATTATGGCTATCGGGCGTCCGCACTAAGCCTCACATCAATATGCTTGGCTGGAGGGAGCTTTGGCTGAGCAGGTTGACTAATGAGGGTCGACTCGGTCCAGGGCGGAAACGCAGCAGACAAAAGACCCCGTGTCAGGCAGTAGTGGGATCGCGTCTTTGAATAGTGATCGTATACCAGCCCGCTCAATAAAAATCAAACCTCGAACTTACATTTTTTTCTATATCTATGAGAGACAAAGATCCGTTAGCTATATTGTTTTAATTAAAAAAATTGAAATTTCATCTAAATTCTCCCATGAATAATGATGGATGTTATCAATTTTATTAATTTTGAAAAATATTTGTTAGGCTTGAGATTTAGAAGTAAGCAAGGAATATTTGCTGGGAGTTGTAGTGTGCTCCTGTAATCCAGCTACTTGGAGGCTTGTTCGAGTGGATGCTTTGAGAACGGGGGATATGGTTTATGCAGCATTATGGCGATCGGGCGTCCGCACTAAGCCTCACATCAATATGCTTGGCTGGAGGGAGCTTTGGCTGAGCAGGTTGACTAATGAGGGTCGACTCGGTCCAGGGCGGAAACGCAGCAGACAAAAGACCCCGTGTCAGTCAGTAGTGGGATCGCGTCTTTGAATAGTGATCGTATACCAGCCCGCTCAATAAAAATCAAACCTCGAACTTACATTTTTTTCTATATCTATGAGAGACAAAGATCCTATAGCTATATTGTGTTAATTAGAAAAATTGAAATTTCATCTAAATTCTTCCATGAATAGTGATGGATGTTATCAATTTCATTAATTTTGATTAATATTTGTTAGGCTTGAGATTTAGAAGTAAGCGAGGAATATTTGCTGGGAGTTGTGGCGTGCTCCTGTAATCCAGCTACTTGGAGGCTTGCTCGAATGAATGCTTTGAGAACGGGGGATATAGTTTATGCAGCATTATGGCGATCGGGCGTCCGCACTAAGCCTCACATCAATATGCTTGGCTGGAGGGAGCTTTGGCTGAGCAGGTTGACTAATGAGGGTCGACTCGGTCCAGGGCGGAAACGCAGCAGACAAAAGACCCCGTGTCAGTCAGTAGTGGGATCGCGTCTTTGAATAGTGATCGTATACCAGCCCGCTCAATAAAAATCAAACCTCGAACTTACATTTTTTTCTATATCTATGAGAAACAAAGATCCGATAGCTATATTGTGTTAATTAGAAAAATTGAAATTTCATCTAAATTCTTCCATGAATAATGATGGATGTTATCAATTTCATTAATTTTGAAAAATATTTGTTAGGCTTGAGATTTAGAAGTAAGCGAGAAATATTTGCTAGGAGATTTGGCGTGCTCCTGTAATCTAGCTACTTGGAAGCTTGTTCGAGTGAATGCTTTGAGAACGGGGGATATGGTTTATGCAGCATTATGGCGATCGGGCGTCCGCACTAAGCCTCACATCAATATGCTTGGCTGGAGGGAGCTTTGGCTGAGCAGGTTGACTAATGAGGGTCGACTCGGTCCAGGGCGGAAACGCAGCAGACAAAAGACCCCGTGTCAGGCAGTAGTGGGATCGCGTCTTTGAATAGTGATCGTATACCAGCCCGCTCAATAAAAATCAAACCTCGAACTTACATTTTTTTCTATATCCATGAGAGACAAAGATCCGTTAGCTATATTGTGTTAATTAAAAAAATTGAAATTTCATCTAAATTCTCCCATGAATAATGATGGATGTTATCAATTTTATTAATTTTGAAAAATATTTGTTAGGCTTGAGATTTAGAAGTGAGCATAGAATATTTGCTGGGAGTTGTGGCGTGCTCCTGTAATCCAGCTACCTTGAGGCTTGTTCGAGTGGATGCTTTGAGAACAGGGCATATGGTCTATGCAGCATTATGGCGATCGGGCGTCTGCACTAAGCCTCACATCAATATGCTTGGCTGGAGGGAGCTTTGGCTGAGCAGGTTGACTAATGAGGGTCGACTCGGTCCAGGGCGGAAACGCAGCAGACAAAAGACCCCGTGTCAGGCAGTAGTGGGATCGCGTCTTTGAATAGTGATCGTATACCAGCCCGCTCAATAAAAATCAAACCTCGAACTTACATTTTTTTCTATATCTATGAGAGACAAAGATCCTATAGCTATATTGTGTTAATTAGAAAAATTGAAATTTCATCTAAATTCTCCCATGAATAATGATGGATGTTATCAATTTTATTAATTTTGAAAAATATTTGTTAGGCTTGAGATTTAGAAGTAAGCAAGGAATATTTGCTGGGAGTTGTGGCGTGCTCCTGTAATCCAGCTACTTGGAGGCTTGTTCGAGTGGATGCTTTGAGAACGGGGGATATGGTTTATGCAGCATTATGGCGATCGGGCGTCCGCACTAAGCCTCACATCAATATGCTTGGCTGGAGGGAGCTTTGGCTGAGCAGGTTGACTAATGAGGGTCGACTCGGTCCAGGGCGGAAACGCAGCAGACAAAAGACCCCGTGTCAGGCAGTAGTGGGATTGCGTCTTTGAATAGTGATCGTATACCAGCCCGCTCAATAAAAATCAAACCTCGAACTTACATTTATTTCTATATCTATGAGAGACAAAGATCCTATAGCTATATTGTGTTAATTAGAAAAATTGAAATTTCATCTAAATTCTTCCATGAATAGTGATGGATGTTATCAATTTCATTAATTTTGAAAAATATTTGTTAGGCTTGAGATTTAGAAGTAAGCGAGAAATATTTGCTAGGAGATTTGGCGTGCTCCTGTAATCCAGCTACTTGGAGGCTTGTTCGAGTGGATGCTTTGAGAACGGGGGATATGGTTTATGCAGCATTATGGCGATCGGGCGTCCGCACTAAGCCTCACATCAATATGCTTGGCTGGAGGGAGCTTTGGCTGAGCAGGTTGACTAATGAGGGTCGACTCGGTCCAGGGCGGAAACGCAGCAGACAAAAGACCCCGTGTCAGGCAGTAGTGGGATTGCGTCTTCGAATAGTGATCGTATACCAGCCCGCTCAATAAAAATCAAACCTCGAACTTACATTTTTTTCTATATCTATTTGAGACAAAGATCCTATAGCTATATTGTGTTAATTAAAAAAATTGGAATTTCATCTAAATTTTTCTGTGAATAGTGAATGATGTTATCAATTTTATTGATTTTTAAAAGTATTTGTTAGGCTTGAGATTTAGAAGTAAGCGAGAAATATTTGCTGGGAGTTGTGGCGTGCTCCTGTAATCCAACTACTTGGAGGCTTGTTCGAGTGGATGCTTTGAGAACGGGGGATATGGTTTATGCAGCATTATGGCGATCGGGCGTCCGCACTAAGCCTCACATCAATATGCTTGGCTGGAGGGAGCTTTGGCTGAGCAGGTTGACTAATGAGGGTCGACTCAGTCCAGGGCGGAAATGCAGCAGACAAAAGACCCCGTGTCAGGCAGTAGTGGGATCGCGTCTTTGAATAGTGATCGTATACCAGCCCGCTCAATAAAAATCAAACCTCGAACTTACATTTTTTTCTATATCTATGAGAGACAAAGATCCGATAGCTATATTGTGTTAATTAGAAAAATTGAAATTTCATCTAAATTCTCCCATGAATAATGATGGATGTTATCAATTTTATTAATTTTGAAAAATATTTGTTAGGCTTGAGATTTAGAAGTAAGCAAGGAATATTTGCTGGGAGTTGTGGCGTGCTCCTGTAATCCAGCTACTTGGAGGCTTGTTCGAGTGGATGCTTTGAGAACGGGGGATATGGTTTATGCAGCATTATGGCGATCGGGCGTCCGCACTAAGCCTCACATCAATATGCTTGGCTGGAGGGAGCTTTGGCTGAGCAGGTTGACTAATGAGGGTCGACTCGGTCCAGGGCGGAAACGCAGCAGACAAAAGACCCCGTGTCAGGCAGTAGTGGGATCGCGTCTTTGAATAGTGATCGTATACCAGCCCGCTCAATAAAAATCAAACCTCGAACTTACATTTTTTTCTATATCTATGAGAGACAAAGATCCTATAGCTATATTGTGTTAATTAGAAAAATTGAAATTTCATCTAGATTCTCCCATGAATAATGATGGATGTTATCAATTTTATTAATTTTGAAAAATATTTGTTAGGCTTGAGATTTAGAAGTAAGCAAGGAATATTTGCTGGGAGTTGTGGCGTGCTCCTGTAATCCAGCTACTTGGAGGCTTGTTCGAGTGGATGCTTTGAGAACGGGGGATATGGTTTATGCAGCATTATGGCGATCGGGCGTCCGCACTAAGCCTCACATCAATATGCTTGGCTGGAGGGAGCTTTGGCTGAGCAGGTTGACTAATGAGGGTCGACTCGGTCCAGGGCGGAAACGCAGCAGACAAAAGACCCCGTGTCAGGCAGTAGTGGGATCGCGTCTTTGAATAGTGATCGTATACCAGCCCGCTCAATAAAAATCAAACTTCAAACTTACATTTATTTCTATATCTATGAGAGACAAAGATCCTATAGCTATATTGTGTTAATTAAAAAAATTGGAATTTCATCTAAAAATTTTCGTGAATAGTGATGGATGTTATCAATTTTATTGATTTTTAAAAGTATTTGTTAGGCTTGAGATTTAGAAGTAAGCGAGAAATATTTGCTGGGAGTTGTGGCGTGCTCCTGTAATCCAGCTACTTGTAAGGCTTGCTCGAGTGAATGCTTTGAGAACGGGGGATATGGTTTATGCAGCATTATGGCGATCGGGCGTCCGCACTAAGCCTCACATCAATATGCTTGGCTGGAGGGAGCTTTGGCTGAGCAGGTTGACTAATGAGGGTCGACTCGGTCCAGGGCGGAAACGCAGCAGACAAAAGACCCCGTGTCAGGCAGTAGTGGGATCGCGTCTTTGAATATTGATCGTATACCAGCCCGCTCAATAAAAATCAAACCTCGAACTTACATTTTTTTCTATATCTATGAGAGACAAAGATCCTATAGCTATATTGTGTTAATTAAAAAAATTGGAATTTCATCTAAATTTTTCCGTGAATAGTGATGGATGTTATCAATTTTATTGATTTTTAAAAGTATTTGTTAGGCTTGAGATTTAGAAGTAAGCGAGAAATATTTGCTGGGAGTTGTGGCGTGCTCCTGTAATCCAGCTACTTGGAGGCTTGTTCGAGTGGATGCTTTGAGAACGGGGGATATGGTTTATGCAGCATTATGGCGATCGGGCGTCCGCACTAAGCCTCACATCAATATGCTTGGCTGGAGGGAGCTTTGGCTGAGCAGGTTGACTAATGAGGGTCGACTCGGTCCAGGGCGGAAACGCAGCAGACAAAAGACCCCGTGTCAGGCAGTAGTAGGATCGCGTCTTTGAATAGTGATCGTATACCAGCCCGCTCAATAAAAATCAAACCTCGAACTTACATTTTTTTCTATATCTATGAGAAACAAAGATCCGATAGCTATATTGTGTTAATTAGAAAAATTGAAATTTCATCTAAATTCTTCCATGAATAATGATGGATGTTATCAATTTTATTAATTTTGATTAATATTTGTTAGGCTTGACATTTAGAAGTAAGCGAGAAATTTTTGCTAGGAGATTTGGCGTGCTCCTGTAATCTAGCTACTTGGAAGCTTGCTCGAGTGAATGCTTTGAGAACGGGGGATATGGTTTATGCAGCATTATGGCGATCGGGTGTCCGCACTAAGCCTCACATCAATATGCTTGGCTGGAGGGAGCTTTCGCTGAGCAGGTTGACTAATGAGGGTCGACTCGGTCCAGGGCGGAAACGCAGCAGACAAAAGACCCCGTGTCAGGCAGTAGTAGGATCGCGTCTTTGAATAGTGATCGTATACCAGCCCGCTCAATAAAAATCAAACCTCGAACTTACATTTTTTTCTATATCTATGAGAAACAAAGTTCCTATAGCTATATTGTGTTAATTAAAAAAATTGAAATTTCATCTAAATTCTTCCATGAATAATTATGGATGTTATCAATTTTATTAATTTTGATTAATATTTGTTAGGCTTGAGATTTAGAAGTAAGCGAGAAATATTTGCTGGGAGTTGTGGCGTGCTCCTGTAATCCAGCTACTTGGAGGCTTGCTCGAGTGAATGCTTTGAGAACGGGGGATATGGTTTATGCAGCATTATGGCGATCGGGCGTCCGCACTAAGCCTCACATCAATATGCTTGGCTGGAGGGAGCTTTGGCTGAGCAGGTTGACTAATGAGGGTCGACTCGGTCCAGGGCGGAAACGCAGCAGACAAAAGACCCCGTGTCAGGCAGTAGTGGGATCGCGTCTTTGAATAGTGATCGTATACCAGCCCGCTCAATAAAAATCAAACCTCGAACTTACATTTTTTTCTATATCTATGATAAACAAAGTTCCTATAGCTATATTGTGTTAATTAGAAAAATTGAAATTTCATCTAAATTCTTCCATGAATAATGATGGATGTTATCAATTTCATTAATTTTGAAAAATATTTGTTAGGCTTGAGATTTAGAAGTAAGCGAGAAATATTTGCTGGGAGTTGTGGCGTGCTCCTGTAATCCAGCTACTTGGAGGCTTGCTCGAGTGAATGCTTTGAGAACGGGGGATATAGTTTATGCAGCATTATGGCGATCGGGCGTCCGCACTAAGCCTCACATCAATATGCTTGGCTGGAGGGAGCTTTGGCTGAGCAGGTTGACTAATGAGGGTCGACTCGGTCCAGGGCGGAAACGCAGCAGACAAAAGACCCCGTGTCAGGCAGTAGTGGGATCGCGTCTTTGAATAGTGATCGTATACCAGCCCGCTCAATAAAAATCAAACCTCGAACTTACATTTTTTTCTATATCTATGAGAGACAAAGATCCTATAGCTATATGGTGTTAATTAAAAAAATTGGAATTTCATCTAAATTTTTCCGAGAATAGTGATGGATATTATCAATTTTATTGATTTTTAAAAGTATTTGTTAGGCTTGAGATTTAGAAGTAAGCGAGAAATATTTGCTGGGAGTTGTGGCGTGCTCCTGTAATCCAGCTACTTGGAGGCTTGTTCGAGTGGATGCTTTGAGAACGGGGGATATGGTTTATGCAGCATTATGGCGATCGGGCGTCCGCACTAAGCCTAAAATCAATATGCTTGGCTGGAGGGAGCTTTGGCTGAGCAGGTTGACTAATGAGGGTCGACTCGGTCCAGGGCGGAAACGCAGCAGACAAAAGACCCCGTGTCAGGCAGTAGTGGGATCGCGTCTTTGAATAGTGATCGTATACCAGCCCGCTCAATAAAAATCAAACCTCGAACTTACATTTTTTTCTATATCTATGAGAAACAAAGATCCGATAGCTATATTGTGTTAATTAGAAAAATTGAAATTTCATCTAAATTCTTCCATGAATAATGATGGATGTTATCAATTTTATTAATTTTGAAAAATATTTGTTAGGCTTGAGATTTAGAAGTAAGCGAGAAATATTTGCTAGGAGATTTGGCGTGCTCCTGTAATCTAGCTACTTGGAAGCTTGTTCGAGTGAATGCTTTGAGAACGGGGGATATGGTTTATGCAGCATTATGGCGATCGGGCGTCCGCACTAAGCCTCACATCAATATGCTTGGCTGGAGGGAGCTTTGGCTGAGCAGGTTGACTAATGAGGGTCGACTTGGTCCAGGGCGGAAACGCAGCAGACAAAAGACCCCGTGTCAGGCAGTAGTGGGATCGCGTCTTTGAATAGTGATCGTATACCAGCCCGCTCAATAAAAATCAAACCTCGAACTTACATTTTTTTCTATATCTATGAGAGACAAAGATCCCATAGCTATATTGTGTTAATTAAAAAAATTGGAATTTCATCTAAATTTTTCCGTGAATAGTGATGGATGTTATCAATTTTATTGATTTTTAAAAGTATTTGTTAGGCTTGAGATTTAGAAGTAAGCGAGAAATATTTGCTGGGAGTTGTGGCGTGCTCCTGTAATCCAGCTACTTGGTGGCTTGTTCGAGTGGATGCTTTGAGAACGGGGGATATGGTTTATGCAGCATTATGGCCATCGGGCGTCCGCACTAAGCCTCACATCAATATGCTTGGCTGGAGGGAGCTTTGGCTGAGCAGGTTGACTAATGAGGGTCGACTCGGTCCAGGGCGGAAACGCAGCAGACAAAAGACCCCGTGTCAGGCAGTAGTGGGATCGCGTCTTTGAATATTGATCGTATACCAGCCCGCTCAATAAAAATCAAACCTCGAACTTACATTTTTTTCTATATCTATGAGAAACAAAGATCCGATAGCTATATTGTGTTAATTAGAAAAATTGAAATTTCATCTAAATTCTTCCATGAATAATGATGGATGTTATCAATTTTATTAATTTTGAAAAATATTTGTTAGGCTTGAGATTTAGAAGTGAGCATGGAATATTTGCTGGGAGTTGTGGCGTGCTCCTGTAATCCAGCTACCTTGAGGCTTGTTCGAGTGTATGCTTTGAGAACAGGGCATATGGTCTATGCAGCATTATGGCGATCGGGCGTCCGCACTAAGCCTCACATCAATATGCTTGGCTGGAGGGAGCTGTGGCTGAGCAGGTTGACTAATGAGGGTCGACTCGGTCCAGGGCGGAAACGCAGCAGACAAAAGACCCCGTGTCAGGCAGTAGTGGGATCGCGTCTTTGAATATTGATCGTATACCAGCCCGCTCAATAAAAATCAAACCTCGAACTTACATTTTTTTCTATATCTATGAGAAACAAAGATCCTATAGCTATATTGTGTTAATTAAAAAAATTGGAATTTCATCTAAATTTTTTTGTGAATAGTGAATGATGTTATCAATTTTATTGATTTTTAAAAGTATTTGTTAGGCTTGAGATTTAGAAGTAAGCGAGAAATATTTGCTGGGAGTTGTGGCGTGCTCCTGTAATCCAGCTACTTGGAGGCTTGCTCGAGTGAATGCTTTGAGAACGGGGGATATGGTTTATGCAGCATTATGGCGATCGGGCGTCCGCACTAAGCCTCACATCAATATGCTTGGCTGGAGGGAGCTTTGGCTGAGCAGGTTGACTAATGAGGGTCGACTCGGTCCAGGGCGGAAACGCAGCAGACAAAAGACCCCGTGTCAGGCAGTAGTGGGATCGCGTCTTTGAATAGTGATCGTATACCAGCCCGCTCAATAAAAATCAAACCTCGAACTTACATTTTTTTCTATATCTATGAGAGACAAAGATCCTATAGCTATATTGTGTTAATTAGAAAAATTGAAATTTCATCTAAATTCTTCCATGAATAATGATGGATGTTATCAATTTCATTAATTTTGAAAAATATTTGTTAAGCTTGAGATTTAGAAGTAAGCGAGAAATATTTGCTAGGAGATTTGGCGTGCTCCTGTAATCCAGCTACTTGGAGGCTTGTTCGAGTGGATGCTTTGAGAACGGGGGATATGGTTTATGCAGCATTATGGCGATCGGGCGTCCGCACTAAGCCTCACATCAATATGCTTGGCTGGAGGGAGCTTTGGCTGAGCAGGTTGACTAATGAGGGTCGACTCGGTCCAGGGCGGAAACGCAGCAGACAAAAGACCCCGTGTCAGGCAGTAGTGGGATTGCGTCTTTGAATAGTGATCGTATACCAGCCCGCTCAATAAAAATCAAACCTCGAACTTACATTTTTCTCTATATCTATGAGAGACAAAGATCCTATAGCTATATTGTGTTAATTAAAAAAATTGGAATTTCATCTAAATTTTTCCGTGAATAGTGATGGATGTTATCAATTTTATTGATTTTTAAAAGTATTTGTTAGGCTTGAGATTTAGAAGTAAGCGAGGAATATTTGCTGGGAGTTGTGGCGTGCTCCTGTAATCCAGCTACTTGGAGGCTTGTTCGAGTGGATGCTTTGAGAACGGGGGATATGGTTTATGCAGCATTATGGCGATCGGGCGTCTGCACTAAGCTTCACATCAATATGCTTGGCTGGAGGGAGCTGTGGCTGAGCAGGTTGACTAATGAGGGTCGACTCGGTCCAGGGCGGAAACGCAGCAGACAAAAGACCCCGTGTCAGGCAGTAGTGGGATCGCGTCTTTGAATAGTGATCGTATACCAGCCCGCTCAATAAAAATCAAACCTCGAACTTACTTTTTTTTTCTATATCTATGAGAGACAAAGATTCAATAGCTATATTGTGTTAATTAAAAAAATTGGAATTTCATCTAAATTTTTCCGTGAATAATGATGGATGTTATCAATTTTATTGATTTTGAAAAATATTTGTTAGGCTTGAGATTTAGAAGTAAGCGAGAAATATTTGCTGGGAGTTGTGGCGTGCTCCTGTAATCCAGCTACTTGGAGGCTTGTTCGAGTGGATGCTTTGAGAACGGGGGATATGGTTTATGCAGCATTATGGCGATCGGGCGTCCGCACTAAGCCTCACATCAATATGCTTGGCCCGAGGGAGCTTTGGCTGCGCAGGTTGAGTAATGAGGGTCGACTCGGTCCAGGGCGGAAACGCAGCAGACAAAAGACCCCGTGTCAGGCCGTAGTGGGATCGCGTCTTTGAATAGTGATCGTATACCAGCCCGCTCAATAAAAATCAAACCACGAACTTACATTTTTTTCTATATCTATGAGAGACAAAGATCCTATAGCTATATTGTGTTAATTGAAAAAATTAGAATTTCATCTAAATTTTTCCAGGAATAGTGATAGATGTTATCAATTTTATTGATTTTGAAAAATATTTGTTAGGCTTGAGATTTAGAAGTAAGCGAGAAATATTTGCTGGGAGTTGTGGCGTGCTCCTGTAATCCAGCTACTTGGAGGCTTGTTCGAGTGGATGCTTTGAGAACGGGGAATATGGTTTATGCAGCATTATGGCGATTGGGCGTCCGCACTAAGCTTCACATCAATATGCTTGGCTGGAGGGAGCTTTGGCTGAGCAGGTTGACTAATGAGGGTCGACTCGGTCCAGGGCGGAAATGCAGCAGACAACAGACCCCGTGTCAGGCAGTAGTGGGATCGCGTCTTTGAATAGTGATCGTATACCAGCCCGCTCAATAAAAACCAAACCTCGAACTTACATTTTTTTCTATATCTATGAGAGACAAAGATCCTATAGCTATATTGTGTTAATTGAAAAAATTGGAATTTCATCTAAAGTTTTCCGTGAATAGTGATGGATGTTATCAATTTTATTAATTTTGAAAAATATTTGTTAGGCTTGAGATTTAGAAGTAAGCGAGGAATATTTGCTGGGAGTTGTAGTGTGCTCCTGTAATCCAGCTACTTGGAGGCTTGTTCGAGTGGATGCTTTGAGAACGGGGAATATGGTTTATGCAGCATTATGGCGATCGGGCGTCCGCACTAAGCCTCACATCAATATGCTTGGCTGGAGGGAGCTTTGGCTGAGCAGGTTGAGTAATGAGGGTCGACTCGGTCCAGGGCGGAAACGCAGCAGACAAAAGACCCCGTGTCAGGCCGTAGTGGGATCGCGTCTTTGAATAGTGATCGTATACCAGCCCGCTCAATAAAAACCAAACCTCGAACTTACATTTTTTTCTATATCTATGAGAGACAAAGATCCTATAGCTATATTGTGTTAATTGAAAAAATTGGAATTTCATCTAAATTTTTCCGTGAATAGTGATGGATGTTATCAATTTTATTGATTTTGAAAAATATTTGTTAGGCTTGAGATTTAGAAGTAAGCGAGAAATATTTGCTGGGAGTTGTGGCGTGCTCCTGTAATCCAGCTACTTGGAGGCTTGTTCGAGTGGATGCTTTGAGAACGGGGAATATGGTTTATGCAGCGTTATGGCGATCAGGCGTCCGCACTAAGCCTCACATCAATATGCTTGGCTGGAGGGAGCTTTGGCTGAGCAGGTTGACTAATGAGGGTCGACTCGGTCCAGGGCGGAAACGCAGCAGACAAAAGATCCCGTGTCAGGCAGTAGTGGGATCGCGTCTTTGAATAGTGATCGTATACCAGCCCGCTCAATAAAAATCAAACCTCGAACTTACATTTTTTTCTATATCTATGAGAGACAAAGATCCTATAGCTATATTGTGTTAATTAAAAAAATTGGAATTTCATCTAAAGTTTTCCATGAATAATGATGGATGGTATCAATTTTATTGATTTTGAAAAATATTTGTTAGGCTTGAGATTTAGAAGTAAGCGAGAAATATTTGCTGGGAGTTGTGGCGTGCTCCTGTAATCCAGCTACTTGGAGGCTTGTTCGAGTGGATGCTTTGAGAACGGGGGATATGGTTTATGCAGCATTATGGCGATCGGGCGTCCGCACTAAGCCTCACATCAATATGCTTGGCCCGAGGGAGCTTTGGCTGAGCAGGTTGACTAATGAGGGTCGACTCGGTCCAGGGCGGAAACGCAGCAGACAAAAGACCCCGTGTCAGGCCGTAGTGGGATCGCGTCTTTGAATAGTGATCGTATACCAGCCCGCTCAATAAAAATCAAACCACGAACTTACATTTTTTTCTATATCTATGAGAGACAAAAATCCTATAGCTATATTGTGTTAATTGAAAAAATTAGAATTTCATCTAAATTTTTCCAGGAATAGTGATAGATGTTATCAATTTTATTGATTTTGAAAAATATTTGTTAGGCTTGAGATTTAGAAGTAAGCGAGGAATATTTGCTGGGAGTTGTGGCGTGCTCCTGTAATCCAGCTACTTGGAGGCTTGTTCGAGTGGATGCTTTGAGAACGGGGGATATGGTTTATGCAGCATTATGGCGATCAGGCGTCCGCACTAAGCCTCACATCAATATGCTTGGCTGGAGGGACTTTGGCTGAGCAGGTTGACTAATGAGGGTCAACTCGGTCCAGGGCAGAAACGCAGCAGACAAAAGAGCACGTGTCAGGCAGTAGTGGGATCGCATCTTTGAATAGTGATCGTATACCAGCCCGCTCAATAAAAATCAAACCTCGAACTTACATTTTTTTCTATATCTATGAGAGACAAAGATCCTATAGCTATATTGTGTTAATTAAAAAAATTGGAATTTTTATCTAAATTTTTCCGTGAATAGTGATGGATGTTATCAATTTTATTGATTTTGAAAAATATTTGTTAGGCTTGAGATTTAGAAGTAAGCGAGGAATATTTGCTGGGAGTTGTGGCGTGCTCCTGTAATCCAGCTACTTGGAGGCTTGTTCGAGTGGATGCTTTGAGAACGGGGAATATGGTTTATGCAGCATTATGGCGATTGGGCGTCCGCACTAAGCCTCACATCAATATGCTTGGCTGGAGGGAGCTTTGGCTGAGCAGGTTGACTAATGAGGGTCGACTCGGTCCAGGGCGGAAACGCAGCAGACAAAAGACCCCGTGTCAGGCAGTAGTGGGATCGCGTCTTTGAATAGTGATCGTATACCAGCCCGCTCAATAAAAATCAAACCTCGAACTTACATTTTTTTCCTATATCTATGAGAGACAAAGATCCGATAGCTATATTGTGTTAATTAAAAAAATTGAAATTTCATCTAAATTCTTCCATGAATAATGATGGATGTTATCAATTTTATTAATTTTAAAAAATATTTGTTAGGCTTGAGATTTAGAAGTAAGCGAGGAATATTTGCTGGGAGATTTGGCGTGCTCCTGTAATCCAGCTACTTGGAGTCTTGTTCGAGTGGATGATTTGAGAACGGGGGATATGGTTTATGCAGCATTATGGCGATCGGGCGTCTGCACTAAGCCTCACATCAATATGTTCGGCTGGAGGGAGCTTTGGCTGAGCAGGTTGACTAATGAGGGTCAACTCGGTCCAGGGCAGAAACGCAGCAGACAAAAGAGCACGTGTCAGGCAGTAGTGGGATCGCGTCTTTGAATAGTGATCGTATACCAGCCCGCTCAATAAAAATCAAACCTCGAACTTACATTTTTTTCTATATCTATGAGAAACAAAGTTCCTATAGCTATATTGTGTTGATTAAAAAAATTGGAATTTCATCTAAAGTTTTCCATGAATAATGATGGATGTTATCAATTTTATTAATTTTGAAAAATATTTGTTTGGCTTGAGATTTGGAAGTAAGCGAGAAATATTTGCTGGGAGTTGTGGCGTGCTCCTGTAATCCAGCTACTTGGAGGCTTGTTTGAGTGGATGCTTTGAGAACGGGGGATATGGTTTATGCAGCATTATGGCGATCGTGCGTCCGCACTAAGCCTCACATCAATATGCTTGGCTGGAAGGAGCTTTGGCTGAGCAGGTTGAGTAATGAGGGTCGACTCGGTCCAGGGCGGAAACGCAGCAGACAAAAGACCCCGTGTCAGGCAGTAGTGGGATCGCGTCTTTGAATAGTGATCGTATACCAGCCCGCTCAATAAAAATCAAACCTCGAACTTACATTTTTTTCTATATCTATGAGAGACAAAGATCCTATAGCTATATTGTGTTAATTAAAAAAATTGAAATTTCATCTAAAGTTTTCCATGAATAATGATGGATGTTATCAATTTTATTAATTTTGAAAAATATTTGTTAGGCTTGAGATTTAGAAGTAAGCGAGGAATATATGCTGGGAGTTGTGGCGTGCTCCGGTAATCCAGCTACTTGGAGGCTTGTTCGAGTGGATGCTTTGAGAACGGGGGATATGGTTTATGCAGCATTATGGCGATCGGGCGTTCTCACTAAGCCTCACATCAATATGCTTGGCTGGAGGGAGCTTTGGCTGAGCAGGTTGACTAATGAGGGTCGACTCGGTCGAGGGCAGAAACGCAGCAGACAAAAGACCACGTGTCAGGCAGTAGTGGGATCGCGTCTTTGAATAGTGATCGTATACCAGCCCGCTCAATAAAAATCAAACCTCGAACTTACATTTTTTTCTATATCTATGAGAGACAAAGATCCTATAGCTATATTGTGTTAATTAAAAAAATTGAAATTTCATCTAAAGTTTTCCATGAATAATGATGGATGTTATCAATTTTATTAATTTTGAAAAATATTTGTTAGGCTTGAGATTTAGAAGTAAGCGAGGAATATATGCTGGGAGTTGTGGCGTGCTCCGGTAATCCAGCTACTTGGAGGCTTGTTCGAGTGGATGCTTTGAGAACGGGGGATATGGTTTATGCAGCATTATGGCGATCGGGCGTCTGCACTAAGCCTCACATCAATATGCTTGGCCCGAGGGGGTTTTGGCTGAGCAGGTTGACTAATGAGGGTCGACTCGGTCCAGGGCGTAACGCAGCAGACAAAAGACCCCGTGTCAGGCAGTAGTGGGATCGCGTCTTTGAATAGTGATCGTATACCAGCCTGTTCAAAAAAAATCAAACATCGAACTTACATTTTTTCTCTATCTATGAGAGACAAAGATCCTATAGCTATATTGTCTTAATTAAAAAAATTGGAATTTCATTTAAAGTTTTCCATGAATAATGATGGATGTTATCAATTTTATTAATTTTGAAAAATATTTGTTAGGATTGAGATTTAGAAGTAAGCGATGAATATTTGCTGGGAGTTGTGGCGTGCTCCTGTAATCCAGCTACTTGGAGGCTTGTTCGAGTGGATGCTTTGAGAACGGGGGATATGGTTTATGCAGCATTATGGCGATCGGGCGTCCGCACTAAGCCTCACATCAATATGCTTGGATGGAGGGAGCTTTGGCTGAGCAGGTTGACTAATGAGGGTCGACTCGGTCCAGGGCAGAAATGCAGCAGACAAAAGACCCCGTGTCAGGCAGTAGTGGGATTGCATCTTTGAACAGTGATCGTATACCAGCCCGCTCAATAAAAATCAAACCTCGAACTTACATTTTTTTCTATATCTATGAGAGACAAAGATCCGTTAGCTATATTGTGTTAATTAAAAAAATTGGAATTTCATCTAAATTTTTCCGGGAATAGTGATGGATGTTATCAGTTTTATTGATTTTTAAAAATATTTGTTAGGCTTGAGATTTGGAAGTAAGCGAGAAATATTTGCTGGGAGTTGTGGCGTGCTCCTGTAATCCAGCTACTTGGAGGCTTGTTTGAGTGGATGCTTTGAGAACGGGGGATATGGTTTATGCAGCATTATGGCGATTGGGCGTCCGCACTAAGCCTCACATCAATATGCTTGGCTGGAGGGAGCTTTGGCTGAGCAGGTTGACTAATGAGGGTCGACTCGGTCCAGGGCGGAAACGCAGCAGACAAAAGACCCCGTGTCAGGCAGTAGTGGGATCGCGTCTTTGAATAGTGATCGTATACCAGCCCGCTCAATAAAAATCAAACCTCGAACTTACATTTTTTTCTATATCTCTGAGAGACAAAGATCCGTTAGCTATATTGTGTTAATTAAAAAAATTGGAATTTCATCTAAATTTTTCCGGGAATAGTGATGGATGTTATCAGTTTTATTGATTTTTAAAAATATTTGTTAGGCTTGAGATTTAGAAGTAAGCGATGAATATTTGCTGGGAGTTGTGGCGTGCTCCTGTAATCCAGCTACTTGGAGGCTTGTTCGAGTGGATGCTTTGAGAACAGGGGATATGGTTTATGCAGCATTATGGCGATCGGGCGTCTGCACTAAGCCTCACATCAATATGCTTGGCCCGAGGGAGTTTTGGCTGAGCAGGTTGACTAATTAGGGTCGACTCGTTCCAGGGCGGAAACGCAGCAGACAAAAGACCCCGTGTCAGGCAGTAGTGGGATCGCGTCTTTGAATAGTGATCGTATACCAGCCCGCTCCATAAAAATCAAACCTCGAACTTACATTTTTTTCTATATCTATGAGAAACAAAGTTCCTATAGCTATATTGTGTTAATTAAAAAAATTGAATTTCATCTAAAGTTTTCCATGAATAATGATGGATGTTATCAATTTTATTAATTTTGAAAAATATTTGTTAGGCTTGAGATTCAGAAGTAAGCGAGGAATATTTGCTGGGAGTTGTGGCGTGCTCCTGTAATCTAGCTACTTGGAGGCTTGTTCGAGTGGATGCTTTGAAAACAGGGGATATGGTTTATGCAGCATTATGGCGATCGGGCGTCTGCACTAAGCCTCACATCAATATGCTTGGCTGGAAAGAGCTTTGGCTGAGCAGGTTGACTAATGAGGGTCAACCAGGTCCAGGGCGGAAACGCAGCAGACAAAAGACCCCGTGTCAGGCAGTAGTGGGATCGCGTCTTTGAATAGTGATCGTATACCAGCCCGCTCAATAAAAATCAAACCTCGAACTTACATTTTTTTCTATATCTATGAGAGACAAAGATCCTATAGCTATATTGTGTTAATTAAAAAAATTGGAATTTCATCTAAATTTTTTTTGTGAATAGTGATGGATGTTATCAATTTTATTGATTTTGAAAAATATTTGTTAGGCTTGAGATTTAGAAGTAAGCGAGGAATATTTGCTGGGAGTTGTGGCGTGCTCCTGTAATCCAGCGACTTGGAGGCTTGTTCGAGTGGATGCTTTGAGAACGGGGGATATGGTTTATGCAGCATTATGGCGATCGTGCGTCCGCACTAAGCCTCACATCAATATGCTTGGCTGGAGGGAGCTTTGGCTTAGCAGGTTGACTAATGAGGGTCGACTCGGTCCAGGGCGGAAACGCAGCAGACAAAAGACCCCGTGTCAGGCAGTAGTGGGATTGCGTCTTTGAATAGTGATCGTATACCAGCCCGCTCAATAAAAATCAAACCTCGAACTTACATTTTTTCTATATCTATGAGAAACAAAGTTCCTATAGCTATATTGTGTTAATTAAAAAAATTGAAATTTCATCTAAAGTTTTCCATGAATAATGATGGATGTTATCAATTTTATTAATTTTGAAAAATATTTGTTAGGCTTGAGATTCAGAAGTAAGCGAGGAATATTTGCTGGGAGTTGTGGCGTGCTCCTGTAATCTAGCTACTTGGAGGCTTGTTCGAGTGGATGCTTTGAGAACGGGGGATATGGTTTATGCAGCATTATGGCGATCGGGCGTCTGCACTAAGCCTCACATCAATATGCTTGGCTGGAAGGAGCTTTGGCTGAGCAGGTTGACTAATGAGGGTCAACCAGGTCCAGGGCGGAAACGCAGCAGACAAAAGACCCCGTGTCAGGCAGTAGTGGGATTGCGTCTTTGAATAGTGATCGTATACCAGCCCGCTCAATAAAAATCAAACCTCGAACTTACATTTTTTTCTATATCTATGAGAGACAAAGATCCTATAGCTATATTGTGTTAATTAAAAAAATTGGAATTTCATCTAAATTTTTTTTGTGAATAGTGATGGATGTTATCAATTTTATAATTTTGAAAAATATTCGTTAGGCTTGAGATTTAGAAGTAAGCGAGAAATATTTGCTGGGAGTTGTGGCGTGCTCCTGTAATCCAGCGACTTGGAGGCTTGTTCGAGTGGATGCTTTGAGAACGGGGGATATGGTTTATGCAGCATTATGGCGATCGGGCGTCCGCACTAAGCCTCACATCAATATGCTTGGCTGGAGGGAGCTTTGGCTTAGCAGGTTGACTAATGAGGGTCGACTCGGTCCAGGGCGGAAACGCAGCAGACAAAAGACCCTGTGTCAGGCAGTAGTGGGATCGCGTCTTTGAATAGTGATCGTATACCAGCCCGCTCAATAAAAATCAAACCTCGAACTTACATTTTTTCTATATCTATGAGAAACAAAGTTCCTATAGCTATATTGTGTTAATTAAAAAAATTGAAATTTCATCTAAAGTTTTCCATGAATAATGATGGATGTTATCAATTTTATTAATTTTGAAAAATATTTGTTAGGCTTGAGATTTAGAAGTAAGCGAGGAATAGTTGCTGGGAGTTGTGGCGTGCTCCTGTAATCCAGCTACTTGGAGGCTTGTTCGAGTGGATGCTTTGAGAACGGGGGATATGGTTTATGCAGCATTATGGCGATCGGGCGTCCGCACTAAGCCTCACATCAATATGCTTGGCTGGAGGGATCTTTGGCTGAGCAGGTTGACTAATGAGGGTCGACTCGGTCCAGGTCGGAAACACAGCAGACAAAAGACCCCGTGTCAGGCAGTAGTGGGATCGCGTCTTTGAATAGTGATCGTATACCAGCCCGCTCAATAAAAATCAAACCTCGAACTTACATTTTTTTCTATATCTATGAGAGACAAAGATCTTATAGCTATATTGTGTTAATTAAAAAAATTGGAATTTCATCTAAAGTTTTCCGTGAATAGTGATAGATGTTATCAATTTTATTAATTTTGAAAAATATTTGTTAGGCTTGAGATTCAGAAGTAAGCGAGGAATATTCGCTGGTAGTTGTGGCGTGCTCTTGTAATCCAGCTACTTGGAGGCTTGTTCGAGTGGATGCTTTGAGAACGGGGGATATGGTTTATGCAGCATTATGGCGATCGGGCGTCCGCACTAAGCCTCACATCAATATGCTTGGCTGGAGGGAGCTTTGGCTGAGCAGGTTGACTAATGAGGGTCGACTCGGTCCAGGGCGGAAACGCAGCAGACAAAAGACCCCGTGTCAGGCAGTAGTGGGATCGCATCTTTGAATAGTGATCGTATACCAGCCCGCTCAATAAAAATCAAACCTCGAACTTACATTTTTTCTATATCTATGAGAGACAAAGATCCTATAGCTATATTGTGTTAATTGAAAAAATTGGAATTTCATCTAAATTTTTCCGTGAATAGTGATGGATGTTATCAATTTTATTAATTTTGAAAAATATTTGTTTGGCTTGAGATTCAGAAGTAAGCGAGGAATATTCGCTGGTAGTTGTGGCGTGCTCCTGTAATCCAGCTACTTGGAGGCTTGTTCGAGTGGATGCTTTGAGAACGGGGGATATGGTTTATGCAGCATTATGGCGATCGGGCGTCCGCACTAAGCCTCACATCAATATGCTTGGCTGGAGGGAGCTTTGGCTGAGCAGGTTGACTAATGAGGGTCGACTCGGTCCAGGGCGGAAACACAGCAGACAAAAGACCCCGTGTCAGGCAGTCGTGGGATCGCGTCTTTGAATAGTGATCGTATACCAGCCCGCTCAATAAAAATCAAACCTCGAACTTACATTTTTTTCTATATCTATGAGAAACAAAGTTCCTATAGCTATATTGTGTTAATTAAAAAAATTGAAATTTCATCTAAAGTTTTCCATGAATAATGATGGATGTTATCAATTTTATTAATTTTGAAAAATATTTGTTAGGCTTGAGATTTAGAAGTAAGCGAGGAATATATGCTGGGAGTTGTGGCGTGCTCCTGTAATCCAGCTACTTGGAGGCTTGTTCGAGTGGATGCTTTGAGAACGGGGGATATGGTTTATGCAGCATTATGGCGATCGGGCGTCCGCACTAAGCCTCACATCAATATGCTTGGCTGGAGGGAGCTTTGGCTGAGCAGGTTGACTAATGAGGGTCGACTCGGTCCAGGTCGGAAACACAGCAGACAAAAGACCCCGTGTCAGGCAGTCGTGGGATCGCGTCTTTGAATAGTGATCGTATACCAGCCCGCTCAATAAAAATCAAACCTCGAACTTACATTTTTTTCTATATCTATGAGAGACAAAGATCCTATAGCTATATTGTGTTAATTAAAAAAATTGGAATTTCATCTAAAGTTTTCCGTGAATAGTGATGGATGTTATCAATTTTATTAATTTTGAAAAATATTTGTTAGGCTTGAGATTTAGAAGTAAGCGAGGAATATTTGCTGGGAGTTGTGGCGTGCTCCTGTAATCCAGCTACTTGGAGGCTTGTTCGAGTGGATGCTTTGAGAACGGGGGATATGGTTTATGCAGCATTATGGCGATCGGGCGTCTGCACTAAACCTCACATCAATATGCTTGGCTGGAGGGAGCTTTGGCTGAGCAGGTTGACTAATGAGGGTCGACTCGGTCCAGGGCGGAAACACAGCAGACAAAAGACCCCGTGTCAGGCAGTAGTGGGATCGCGTCTTTGAATAGTGATCGTATACCAGCCCGCTCAATAAAAATCAAACCTCGAACTTACATTTTTTTCTATATCTATGAGAGACAAAGATCCTATAGCTATATTGTGTTAATTAAAAAAATTGGAATTTCATCTAAAGTTTTCCGTGAATAGTGATGGATGTTATCAATTTTATTAATTTTGAAAAATATTTGTTAGGCTTGAGATTTAGAAGTAAGCGAGGAATATTTGCTGGGAGTTGTGGCGTGCTCCTGTAATCCAGCTACTTGGAGGCTTGTTCGAGTGGATGCTTTGAGAACGGGGGATATGGTTTATGCAGCATTATGGCGATCGGGCGTCTGCACTAAACCTCACATCAATATGCTTGGCTGGAGGGAGCTTTGGCTGAGCAGGTTGACTAATGAGGGTCGACTCGGTCCAGGGCGGAAACGCAGCAGACAAAAGACCCCGTGTCAGGCAGTAGTGGGATCGCGTCTTTGAATAGTGATTGTATACCAGCCTGTGTATCAAATTTGCCTATGAACTTTCCATTCACTTCAAATCTTGCAAGAACATTTTGTTTTTTTGAAATTGTAATTGTATATATGTTATACTCAATAATGGAATTTTTACGTTTTTTTGGCAACAAATATTTGCTTCGAGTTCTGGTATGTTTCTGTAATCCAGGTATGTGGGTCTTGTTTATGCGGTTGTTTTGATAATTTGGTACATGCTTCACGTGCAAATACTGAGATGGGGCGTCAGTACTGAATCAATTGTATAGCCTTTTGGTTGTTGTAGCTCATATGGTTGTGGATGGAGGGGTTATATGCTCCAGGGTGGAAATGCTGCTGATAGAAGACCATGTGACAGGCAATAGTTGAACTGCGCCTTTTTCAATAGTGTTCTTACAGCAGCCCTCTAAATAAATTCAGACTTTGAACATATGTTCTTTTTATCTTTCGGAAACTAAAATCTTATAATAATGATTTGCTGATCTGAAAATCTCAGTTGTATATCTGTTTTTTTTTTTTGTTTTTTTCTTAAGTGTGAACTATAACGGAACTTTTCAATTGTAGACTCCTGGAGAAATGTTTGCCAGGCTCAAGATTCATAATTAGGAGGTAAATATTCCTTGGCGGGTTTGGTGTGCTCTTTTTTCCAGTCACTTGAAACTTTGTTCAAATGGACGGTTTTAGAAGGGGGAAGGGTTCTCCGTATGGAAATCCTTTTCTCTTATTTTTTGTTTCCTTTTGCAAATTTCATTTTGAACAAAAATCAAAAGAATGTATCCTCACAATTCAAGCGGGCAATTACTTAATATTTCTTTTGGTTAAATAGTCATTGCAATTCTTCCATCTTCACCAGCCTTTCACTGACAATATTCCATGATTTTTAATCTGATGAACTAAAACTATTGTCTTATTCAGAGATATGCACACCGACAACATTCTTACACTTTATTCATCTTTTTGCCTTTTTTCCCTATTCTTCATTGATTCATCTGAAGAATCCCAGAAACATGATAAGAAAGAAATCTCACAACAAACAATAAATGTAAAAAACGACCAAGTCAATTTCATGTAAGAACAGTTCATAAAATGATAAAACTACTTGGGAAACGATACTGTTGTTCAGTGGTGATATCCGTGGTTTTTGATATTGTAAGCTGAAGGCATTGCAGTACAAATTAACGTAAACATAGGAAGAGATGTAAAGTCCACATTAAATCATAATGAAACCTCGGACAGTCCGATCGTGAATAAGCCTGAAAATTTTAAAACGAATTGGTCGCGCTCATCATGGTATTATGTGAAATGTAATTCTCAAGTGTAGCCAAAGTTACCTCCCCTTGGCTCGATATGAAAAGTAAGTTCGTTTGAATGGCGTTTAAATCTTTTTTTCAATCGTTTTCCTATTATAAGATTTCACGGCCAAAATAAAAGTTCTCGCCTGAAATAACTCTATTAGTAATTGAGTAGTAAATTTTCAAAGTTAAAAAGTTAGGTCGGTTAAAGATGTATGAACAAATTTTGATTTTGATGAACCAAATTTATTGTGTGATTCAAAGATATGCTCAGCTACAATCAGCTTTTTTCATCGTCAGAGTGACCATTCTTTAAAACAGATTCAGACAATGAATAGTTATAATGGAGAATTCATCCCTACCAAAGCAATCTTGAAAGAGATATTTGTCAAATTTAATAATCCTGTCTCGTTTGAAAAATAATTTGTACCCACCACTGAGTTTGAAAAAATATATAAGAATCCCAAGAAATGAAACACAATCTGTAGACGGCCATAAATACTCATTCTTAATGATGTACCAATTGGCTGATGGCAATCACTTTAGTACTTATGGTAGTACGTCATTTTTAAAAAATCTTGAGTTTTTTTTCTTCTTTCTATGATGTCATGGACAGATTCATTTGAAGAAAGCCAGAAAAGTAACATCAAGAAACTTTACTGGAAGAAAAAACAAAACAAAACAAGAAAAAAAAAGAAAAAAAAAAAAGAAAAGAGTACAATGACGTAAGTAAAGTTCTTGAAAACAGAAAAATATAGTCAACGGCTGCAATCAAAATCAAACGAGTGCATTGAAAGTTACCTCCCTTTAGTTCAATATGAAAATAGGAAAATATAAACTAGGCTCGTTAGGATGGCGTTTAATTTTTTTCAATCCATCAAATTTTTTATTGAATTTTGAGAGCGAAATAAAATTGTCTGCTTGATAAAACCCAATTTTCAGTGAAGTGAAATGTTTCAAAAATTCAAAAATATTTCTTTACAATCGCAGAAGCCGGGAATGTTTGAAGGTTATTTTGATCGGGTCGACGGTTTGAAAATGGGAGCGAGAGGTATGGTTCATGCTCCATTATGGAAAATCGGGCCTCTGCACTAAGTTTTGCATCAATTAATATTTAGTATTCATTATTATGTATTTATCGTTTTTGACAGCGAACGTCTAATCCAAAAATGGATTTTTTTTTCGTCCTCACAACTTTTAACCGAAGTTAATTTCAACTGATCAAACATTAGACCAAATAAAAAGAAAGTTCGTCCTGGTACACCTGCTCGCCGCATTTATCTAACTTTGTTTGATTAATCTTAAGTCAGACTAGATGGATCCACAAGTTCGTTGACGACAAAATTTCTTATATTACAAGGTTTTGCCGTATCAAATAATTATTATGTGAACTGTGCATATTCATTCATCATTATGGATGTTTTGCTAATGTTTACCTTCATCTTAATTGATCTTGCTTTTTATCGCAACTAAATTCAAGCCGAGTACCCTTCAACAGTGAATAAATAAATGAACAGCATGGATCTGAATGAAGAATTAGTTACAGGTGATAATCGAACCCAAGACCTTCTACACCATAGGATGGCTTGCTCAAAATACTTCATCTAATAAAACTGGGTCTGGTTGACTTTCTGGTAGGCTATATATGTATGTATGCTTGTATCACGCGTCCAGGTCGTACCAATGGAGCTATGCGACTGAAATTTTCAACATTTCCTCTTCATTAGATCTAAAAAAAAAACGTTTTTTTTTTTAATTCCCCCACATAGTGGGCGTTCAATTTACAATGTTAGTTTCTGCTAAATTGATCACTATTTGAACCCGCTTTGTTTTTTTGAAAATTCGAACATTTCAGTGATTCAATGAAATGCGAGAAAAGTAACTTATCTATCAATCAGCAATTATCCTGTTTTTTTTTTTCAATTGATCACTCCCATGGCATGCTGTCAAAAGATGCTGTTGTGTAACAGTTTCTGTTGAGTGACTAACCAGACCTGTTTTCACTTTCTTTGGTCTTTATAATGGATCGAAGTGCATTATGAACAACAAGCCCAGCTTTTCCTCGGCTCAAGATTTCCATTAATAAAAGATAAAAGACTATCAAAAAGTATTTCTTCTTCCTCACATGTTAAAAGCTACTTTTTCATTCACAGCCATATGACACATTTAGTTTTCTTCCCAGTGATAATCTATGTGTGCAGTGCACTTGGTGGCGCAGATGAAGAGGGTAGTGGGTTATTTTGGAACACCCTCCGAGCCTCCAATGGAGGGGGGCCCCCATATGATGGGGTCCCCAATGGAGCTTTATAAACAGTAGTTCACTTACTGCATTTCTCCAGACAAATCTCTCTGAATGCTGGAATGGGTCCCTCAAAGAACCAAGATATCTAGCCGCATCTTTCAGCTACAACTTTTCAAATTTTTTTTCGTCAGTCTCGGTCTCTGTCCCCGTCTGTCTGTCTGTCTCCATCTCTCTGTCTCTGTCTCTTTCTGTCTCTGTCTATCATTGATAAACTCAGACATGAAACAAAAGCAAAGTTGCGCAACCCATGGAGGCCTAATCATTGTTTGCTGCAATTGTTGGTTTTAACGGAACTGGAGTGCTAGCCCGACGCCCGACTACCTTGAAGAGCGAAAAGGCCCCGACTGCCTTGCTATCTATTCATAACAGGAGTAGTGGTATGAATTCATACCTTTCCCAAGGGAATCAGCGATAAGTGAACACAAACTGTCCAATCTAGAGTTTTGACTTGATTCATGATTCCCCATGCCGTTAGGCCATTCACACCCCTTGTACCTCTCCAAAGAATATTAAAGTGAAGTGAACACAAACTTACTCAACTTAAATTTGTACACAGTCCGCCAATTCCATTCTCTGTCCTGTTGATTGTGGGGACGACTTCACATTTTGGTCCCACAGAATACAAACATTGAACAAGTGTAGCCGACTTATTTTTTCCAGGAAAACAAAATGGGAAAGCTTAAAGCTATAACTGTAAAAGTGTCGTCATCAATGATTGCTTTTTTTAGTTTGTTATTTGTAAATTGGATTTTCCCGCTTACTTTTCAAATTTGACAATGGAAGATTGGACTGCATAACGGGAACACCATTGAATGCAACAAAATCAAGTATCTACTCCAGTCAATATGTTGAACAACAAAGATGGCGTAGGGTTCTATCTCTTTTTTTAATAAGTGCGTTTGTTTGTTTATGTGTTTGTTCGTGTGTTCCAGCACTTCAGGCCGTACTGTTTTGTCAAGAGACTTGAAAATTGGCATTAGTACTCCACTAGATCCCTTCTAAATAATCTTTTTTTATAAATCTCAAACTGTTTTAACCTTTCGGGCCTTATTTCGACTGGTTTATTGATAACATCTAGATTATTTCTATTGATATTCGGACCATCCTCATCTTGGTTGTTTTTCATACAACGTTTCAGCCGTCGCACTCTACGGTCTTCGTCAGGTATTATCTGGTAAATGTGGAGAAGTAACGAACCGAACCCTTTATTTATCGGACGCGGGTATATTGACCGTACTCCCCTCTTACCATTAGAAGTAATGTTATATTGTCTCACACTATGATCGAACCTAGAACCATCAGATTACTTTACTGTAATTTGTCTGATGCTGTAACCACTGCGCTATGTGTCCATGTTCGTTACTTCCCCACATCTACCAGATGATACCTGACGAAGGCCGTAGAGTGCAACGGCCGAAACGTTGTATGAAAAACAACCAAGATGAGGATGGTCCGAATATCAATAGAAATAATAATAATACCTCATCTCAAAAATTCAGAGATATACTAACATCTAGATTTTCCCGAACTCTGATATTTCCAGATATTTTTTTCAATTTGACGCTATGGTTGTTCAATTATCGACTGTGATAATGAGTTAACTATTTAATTCATATAATATAAATTCTGATGGCTTTTGTTGTCCTATATTCTATGAAAAGACTCAAGACGTGGCCAGGAAACATTTGGATTCCGTGTTGTTGGCAAAGGCACCAAATGTCTATGACGCCACGGAGAAGTAAGATGAAGACGATGAAGTCACCATCTTGGATTTTTGAAGTTGCAAACTACGTTGGTAAATTGAAATCAAACGAAGACGGGAAGGTCCACACAAGGAGATAGGGATGATGAAACAACGGCGAATATTTGTGGATACACCTATAACAAACGTTTAGTAAGTAAAAATCCATACAAATGGGTACGTACGTATTGCTCAGAAAACGGTGAAAAAAAATTTGATTAAGTCACCGATGTTAATTGAAGGGAAAATGATGGATTAACACTCAGATGCAGTTTGTGTTAGTGAGAAGTCTCAAAACCGAAGAAGAAATTGTCAAGGCAAGCGCGATGTTAGTCACAGTAAAAAAAGTGTACGCATGGTTTTGCACCACGCAGACATTACATGTCGTTGGTGGACCAGAAGTTGGCCATGACCGACAGAAGTGGTCGCTTTTGGGGGCTAGATGAAGTGATATCACCAAGTTTTAAATTTCAGAGCGCTATTCTCCAAACAGACTAATTTTGATTAGACTAAGCGTAAATGAAAAGAGGCAATACACCACTATCAAGCAAATATTAGGGTTCCCATATCTGAAGAGTCAGAAAATAAGATGTTTCTAGTCACCATGGTTGTTGTCAAAATATTGGTTATGACTAAGTGGCTAATTAAAAAATCCGACACAATATTTCTTTTTGTCTATCGCAAAACATTTTTAATTACTTTTTGTTTATAGAAATGAGAAGTGTTTCCCAGCTAATGGCCTGCCTGACCAACCAGCAGTCAACAGATTAAAAAAAAAGTGCCCCCCCCTTAAAAAAAATCCCTATGGTCATTTTCGGATCAACCATACCCAAATCTTGCGCTGGTATTTTTGTATAATTTTAGATAAGATCTATTTTTTTAAAATATAAATTTAGATATTTTTTTTAGGTAATTAGTTTTGGTACACGCAGGCTACGGTGGTTCCCTTACGCAAATTACGGATAAGTGTTTTACAATAGACTTTTTAGACAAAAACCAGTTTTAATTTGTAAAAGTTGAAATCATTCGAAATGCACCATCTTATCCTAAAACAGCAAAATAATCAAGTGCAGAAAATCGATTATAATTTCAATTGATAAATAAAACGGGCCTGATTAGTCACTTTGTAAAAACCGTCACGAAACCAAGTCTTTTGGCGAGATGCTCTGTTGTTGGGGGTGATCAATTAAAAAATGGGAAAAAGGGGGATGAATGAACAAATTACTTCTCTCGTCTTTTGTTGGGTGGTGATCTCTAGAAAATGTCTGAATTTTCAAAAAACAAGAGTGAATGTTGTCGGACACAAACTAAGGGATCAATGAAGCGTACACGTACTTGGTAAAATGTAAAATCCCTTCTAATAAAAGAGTTTTCTCTTGTCATAAAAAAAGAGTAATTGCTTAGATTTCCCGCCCTCTAACTCCATTGGCGTAGCCCGTACACTCATATATAGTCAGCCAGACTGCTAGAATCACTTAAAAACTGAAGAAACACGTGTTGACAATTCTACTGACCGTTTTGGTTAAAAGTTTCTAACAAAAAATACTGTTGTTGATAAAGTGGTCATTATTCGTTTACTGATGAATTTCTCAATCATTTTTTTTTTGCTTGGAAGAGAGTTGATGTCTTTATTTATTTAATCTCGTATAAATATGAAATGTTTTTTGGACTATGTGAGCATCGAACTCATGGGCAATTATCATCTTCATTGTTCTTCTGGTCCTCACCTGGGTTCAAATGTCACACTTTCAGTATTATCATGAGGAAAGATTAGGTAGTTTAATAAGAGTGTAGGGAGAGAGGAGACTAAAAAGAAAGGTGGTCTAATAAAAGGGGGGGGAGAGAGAGAGAGAGAGGGAGAGAGAGAGAGAGGGAGACAGAGAGAGCAGAAAAGAAAGAAAGTTTTTTTTAATTAGAGGATAATAAGGGAAAGAACAGAAAGGTAGAATTTTGCGCACGAAACTAACAATCCATGTTTCAGTTTGAATAACGTTTTCATTAAAAAACATTGACAGGCAGCGAAGTTTTGAGGGGACTAAGGAGAGAATGAGAAAATACCGACAAAAGTTGAGAGAAGCACAGAGGCATGAAATAATGAATTATCTTAGTTGTCAACACCCATGGAATTTCCATGGTTCATCTTGTCATTTATAACGTATTGACCAAAATTAGACTGAAAATTGAGGTAAGATATAGTTTCAGAGGTGTTATGCACCTATTATTGCCCAGTTTGCTTCATAGGAGGAGGCTCAAATGACACAAGTAACTGACATCAAAAGAAAAAGCCCACTTGCAGTTCACATTGACGAAGGCATATAAATTCTACACTACCCACGTAGTATGATGAATGTCCATTTCCGATCCGGAAGCAAAACCTACGCATGCGTAATACCACGTGGCATAGGCAGGCGACAAAATGGCGTTCCAGCAGGAGTATATGCAGATGCCTCCGATTACGAGGGCTTATACAACAGCATGTGTCCTCACAACAATTGCAGTGGCAAGTATATTAGAATCTATTTTCGATTCTCGATCCATGGGTCAGTATTTGTTGCAAATCTGACCGTAGCTTTCTTCCTTTTTCATTCCAAAAACCAGCCTCCTTTTTTGCTCCTGGCGTGGACCGACCTATTTCTTTCGTAGTGAAAATCGTATTGCATATCAACTTATCTTTTTTTTCCTGAAGTATTTCTTATTTACGTAAAATAATTATCTAGATTATATCTTATCATCTAAGCATTGTTTGAATTTCTTTTTACTTTTTCCAGTTAGCCTGTAGGATTTTTAAAACCCCCAAATAAAACCCCGTACTCCCTGCTAACGAACAAAAGCAGCGTATTCGAATTCAATGACGATATGTAAACACTAAATCAGTTCATCATGCATTTTAGAAAGAGCGTTAAATATTGTAAGAATATTTATTCAATATGTTTTAATTGAAACAATAAATAAAAGCCAATGAATAAAAAGACTTCATAGATTGTAAAAGTATATTGTCTAGTTTCAATGTTTTTTGTTCTGCGATGTTTGATGACATCACTACTGAGAGTTGTAAATAAACCAAGCTTTTAAATGCTATTATATCATATATTAAATGTATGATTTATATATATGTATTTATTAAAGTTGCAAGTATTTGAATCTCTTTTCGATTCTGGAGGTGTTGGGTCAATATCAGTTACAAATCTGTTCATTACATCTTTTTCTTTCTATAAATCAGTCTTCCTTTTTGTTCCTGTTGACCGAGCCTCTTTTTTGTGATAGTATAAATCATAATCGTAAATAATGTTCTGATTTTTGAAATGAAAAAATTGTCAAGTTTATATATTATATTTTAAGTAAGATTTATACTTGTCTCTTTTCTCAGTTTGTTAGTTTATCTGATTAGAAAAAAAAAATTATCCTAAAGATCTGTATAAAAATCCCAGAATAAAGACTAACATGTGAAGTGTAAGATGCAATCACTTAGTAAATAATTCGTGCTTTTTGAACAAATAAAGTTACTTATGGTATAAATATTTATTCAATATATAGTTGAAATTCTTAAGGGGCTGTGGAATGTAATGATTTTAGGTATAGTAAACATAGATGTTTAATGACATTTCAGAGAGGAATTCGGTGTAAACAAACAAACAAACCGATCTTTCAAAGTGGAAGTATCTCTTATATATATATATATATATATATATATATATATATATATATATATATATATATGTATTTAAGTGGCAATTAGAATTAGTATCTATTTTCAATCCTAAAGCCATGGCCCAATAATATTAGTTACAAATCTGTCCATAACTTTCTTCTCTTCATAAAACGAGCCTCTCTTTTGCTCCTGGCGTAGACCGACCTATTTCTTTAGTAGTATTAGAAAAAAATTGATAAAAAATCATATTGCAAAAAACTCATTTGTTCTTTGAATATTTCTGATTAGTAGAATAAAAGACTTATATAGTTTACATCTTATCTTTTGAGTATCATTTGTACATATAAGTATTCCCAGTTAGCTTCTTAGATCAAAACAAGAACTATAGGTTCAACAATGCGTACACCATCTTCACGTCTACATCTGTGATTTCCGATTTCAAAGGGATTCTGAACGAAGTAGTTTTAGCTTTACTAGTTATGGTTGTAGTAGCAAAAGGAAGAGGAGGGTCAAGATTGTTCACCAGAAAATCTGGCTATAAAAAAAAAATACAATACTAAATTTCAAGTTGAAAGAAGTGAACAATTTTTATCAATCATTTGTTCTAGAGTCTCAGTGTGTTTGTATTTTATTTGATAAGTCGGCTTTAAATGAGTATGTATAACATTTTTAGCTATAAAGTTAGTTGGAAAGCAGAAAGTTTAGGCATTTTCGTTGACAGTCTTTGCTATTAATAGCAAACGATACTCAGTAACATACAATACTCAGTACATCATCTATTGATCAGCATAGATGTTCTTTTAATGATTTCACACATTCTCTTCATTCTCTTTCTGTTGTACACTTGAACAGAACTGGCACAAAGTGTCTTATAGAGGTTTGTGGACACATCTAAAAACAATTTTCATCCCTGTACATGATGATTAACGAAGTGTATACCTACAACGGTGTAAACGCTTAATTGTTTTGTAAATAGTTTATACTTTTTACATGAAGAATGTTATGGATGGTAGAAATTTTCATTCAATTTACTTTTTACTTGAAATAGTGAAGAGACAAAAGAATATATTATCATCAATAGCTTAATACATTTTTCAAGGAACCTTTCATAAAAGTCTGTATAAAAATCCCAGCACATTAAGACTTACGAAAGTAGATAATGTTGTAAACACTAAATTGTTTTGTAAACTAATCATGCTTTATATATAAAGATTGTAAGTGATTGTAGAGAATATTTATTCAATATATCTTTTAGATAGAATACTGAGGAAGCAATCGGATACACTAATAGCTTTTGAGATTTAAAAAAACAAACTTTCACATAAGTCAGTTCAAAGATCCTCAAGGATTAACAAAAGTAGTGTATGATATAAACACCCAGTAAATAAATTATGCTTTTTATATAAATAAAATTATAGATGAAGTATTTATTCAATGTATTTTTTAGGTAAAATACTTGAGAAGTAGAGGAATATTTTTTTATTAGATTAAAAATAACTCTCGTAAAAGTAGGTATAAATATCACTGCGTGTGGAGATTAACAAAGTAGTACATGTTGTAAACACTACTGTTCATTGAACAATTAATGCTGTTTATATGACTCTATCTGATTATTAAAATGAAAGAATTGTGTAGTTTACATCTTGTCCAAGTCCTGAATAACCTTCCATTGGAGTTAGTATAAATATTCCTGCACATGAAAATCAACTTAGTGTATCCAATATAAACATTAAATCAATCATTGCTTTTTGTATAAAGAATGTTGGTTTGATGATAGAAATATTTTTAATTCAGTGTATCTTTTAGCTAAACTATTAAAGAAGCAAAGGAATATATATTTGCTTAATACATTGAGAAAATGTATATATGATGTAAAAACTAAGTAAACAACTTATGCTTTTTATATAAAGAACATAAGTGATGATTGAAATATGTAAATCTTTCATTCAAAATATTAAAGAAGCAAAAGAATGTTATCATCATTAAAAAAAACATTTCATAAAAGACAATATATAAATCCTTGCACATGAAGACTAACAAAAGTAGTATATAATGTAAGCAATAAATTGTTCTCGTAATAAACAGTGTATGCTTTTTTATATATTAAGCAACTTAGTGATGGTAGAAATATTTATTCAATATATCTTTTAGTTTTAATACTAATATCAATGAAGAGAAATCCAGAAAGTTTGGTTTTTGTTAAAAGATTAAATAAAACCTTTTTTTTTCCTTTTGTTCAAGTTCATCATCTTATCAAAATAAGTGGGCTCAATGTTAGGAAGATGATCCTGATTGTAAAGTTTTGATTATTCGATGTCAGAATTGACAAACAAGTAAAAACAATTCAATAAATTAGTAACAATTTAAGTTATGCATTAGGAACCATGAACCTGAACTGTCGAAATAGTTTCCTTCAGTTTTCAAGTTGGTCTGGCTTACTATGTATGTATGATACATACAGGCTACACCAATGGAACTTAGGGGCTGAAATTTGAATCATTTACGTCTTTACAAGAACAAATTTTTTTGTTTTTAATGCGAGAAAAATAGCCCTCTCTTTGATCACCCTTCTTCCTATATTTTAATTTCTTTCTTCAATACTCTTATTTCCTTTTTATTTGTGCTCAGTTTTATAACATAAAGTGTTCAAACTTTACAACTGGGACCACTTTCCTTTCCTAGATAAGGGGAAGCTACTCATTCTTGGTAGATCAACAGATGGCTTATATTTTATATCTGCTCATCAATATTTGAATTCCTAAAGCTTAGGTAATGATATGAATTCTAGGAATAAAAGTACAAAAAAATGATTTATTGGCAATGATAAATTGTTGTTGATCTCTCATTTTATGTCACTCAGAATGGAAGACCACTTTAACCAAAGTAATTTATCTGTGTTTTTGTTCATACTGATAACTCCTACTTCGATAAATTATGTCGCCATTTGGTATTGAAATTCAATCTTGGCAAAAATCTTGAAAAGAGTAGCTGACTGTGGCCTTACAACTGATTCTGTGATAGTGTTTAGTGAACCAAGCTTTGATCAGTATCTTCTCTCATCATGAAATAAAGACTCTGGTCAGACTGAGTGGCTCCTGGACAATATATGAGGTAATCAAAGCATCGGCCATGTATGATTTCAACCACTTTGGTGGTGGTGTTCTTTTTTTTTAACCAGTCCAAGGTCCCTTTTCACTGTCTGCCATCAGACTTAGTGATCTTTCCCTGATCTCTTTATTTAACACATTGTCCTTCCAAATGAATTTCTATGCCTCAAAAGAAACCTGATATTTAAGAACTTTCCTTCACTTTTTGTCCGGTCAGTGTACTGATTTAGAATCATTATACTATGACTGTGACTCCCAATCTTTTTTTGCCCTTGCACCATTTTCAACATATTTTGGAATGTCATTCTTCCTTATTCAAGATTGTCTGACTCAAAATAATCTATAATGTTTTCTCTGTTATTTCTTGAAAGGAAATGTAATTTAACTCTACCTGCCTTGTCTAAGGATCAATATTTTAACAGTTGGGTTCTGCCAATCTCTGGTACCAACTCTTCCCTGGAACCATAAATTTCTCCCATTAAAAAATTCTAGGCTATGAAAAGAATGACTAGAACCATGAGTTCAATGATACGTCCACCATCTGTAGTGGTAGTAGTAGCAGGAAGAGGAAGAAGAGCAAGTAGTTTTTCTTTGTGTCATTTGATTTTTGTACTTGTAAAATATTGTGATACAGAAATATTCTAAGAGTATTATTTTCATGAAAGATTGTAAATGGTCATTTTTACCTTTCTTGCTATTCGAAAAAGTTTTTTTTTTTTTTTTTTTGGTACTAGTGTTTTCTACTTTTTTTTGTAATTGAGTTCGTTTTTTTTTTTTTTTTTGTTTTTTTTTGCTTGTCAGCAGTAATAAGAACTGCCCCTGAAGTCACTTGAAATGTTTACAATCTCACTTGATTTTAATTCAGTGATTTGTGTTCATTTAAAGAGAAGTATGCATTAATTCTTGGGTCCATATAAGAAAATTCAAATTTTTATATCAGGGAGAATAACTACAAATCAAAGTTGCCTTGCTTACAAGTCAAGAAGAATTTTTAAAATTTATTTTTTATTCTGTCAGAATAATTTTGGCAACTTTTATTTCTATCACAGTCAATTAGAGGTGTTATCATGCAGTTTATGACTTTGACAATTAAATGTGTTATCTAAAAATATTGTGATGTATTCTCGATGTTTTATTTATTAATTGATGTATTTGTTAATTTCAGAAACTAGAAATTATAACACCCTTCCAGTTATACTTCAATCCAGATTTGATTTTCAAGAAATATCATGTGAGTTTTTTTTCTTTTTTTTTAAACAAGAAATTGTTTTTAAACCTTTGACTAGTTTTCATGATAAGTCAGGTGTGTTTTTTTTCTTTTCTTAATTTCAAAATCTGTGTATGACGGAAAAGTCTAGGAACTACTTCTAGCTTCATACCAAGGTTGCAAATCAGAAGAGAAGATGATTCCAGCTTTGTTTCAGAGACATTGGAATAGCCTCTTGGGATAGGTCTACTTCAAGAGGCTGGTATTGAACTTATGCATCCAGATTTGCTTGAATATCCTAAATTAACACTATTCCAATGCTGTATTGAGTAAGTCTGGAGATGAAGCTCGAATTATCTCCCCTCCTGGCCAAATCTAGCAACACTGCTTCATACATAAAAAAAAAAATACTCATCAATTATCAAAAAATGTGTTTGGCCTTTGAGGCAGAATTCATCGTAAGGCCATGAGAACATAAGAAGAAACTTCTTTTTGAAAAAATCTCTTTAGAATTATTATTTTTAAAAAATTTTTCTCTTTCTTCACATCTGTAAAGGTGATTTTAATGTTTCAATTTTTTGCATAACACAGAGATCTATTTAAATACAAAAACTTCAATTAAAAATGAAAATGTTTGTGCAGTGTCCCTCAAACCCTTTCTTCCAATGCTACTCATCCTGTCTCGCAATGTTAGCATATCTTTTGTCGAGAATATGCAGTTTGTCTGAAAAGTATCCGATATAATGCAAAATAATTCAATTCAACATATTTATACAGCTTCAGAATAGACAAAATTTAGGCCAAAGATTAATATTCATCCAAGAAATATAAAAAGCAAAAAAAGATTTAGCATTTAAAAGTTATGTACAACAATCAGAAATCTTTGGTCCAAATTCTGCCTATTTTGGAGCAGTATAAGTGTATTAAATGAACTTTAAAAAAAAAATGTATTTGATTCTTTTTTGCACTCACTGTAGTGTAAAATGTATTGATACCATACAGACAATAGACATAAAGCATTTCTTAGTAATTTGATTTAATGTCTCGTTTTTGAATAGAAGTAACTCAATTCGGGGCTCCATTCAAGAAAGCTGCATTCTCAATTGGCAGTTTTGCACAAAATTTGTTTCAGTAGGTTGTGATTACTTCATAATTTTGCCGTTTTTACAAACTGTGTGTACCCCTGTTATTTCTCTTGTATACCCTAGTTTGAGAACTGTTCAGTGTCAGTCCACAAATTAAGTTATGCAGAAATACTTCAGGGTGTTAGACAGCCCTTCTATGCACAGTTTCACGTAACCCTTGGGTGAGTTTTTGAACCTCCTTCTGACACCTTGGGTGGTTACAACTCAAACTCAATGGCAGGGAAGGAACTATCATACCCCAACAGCTGCAGGGGTAGAAGAGGAACAATACCAGATGGACAGGCTGAAACGATATGATCCATACCTCTGCCCAAATCAGCAACAATCCATTACTGATCCTGCATATCCCATAACAAATTCAAACCACTAGCACTTCTTCTTGCTGATCTCTCCTTGTCTCAAGAAGAAGCAAAATATTTGAAATGAGATTAGCCAATGACAAATCCATGAATAAAAATTCATTTTTTGGAAATTTTTTTTTTTTTTTCTTTAGGATTTTATCATCACTTGTCAGTTAACTTGAGCATTGGAAAGTGAAAGATGAATTTTTATATTTCATACTTTGTTGTTGAAATTCTTTCTTGATTTTTATGTTTCAGATCTGGCGGCTTGTAACGAACTTCATGTATTTTGGGCCAATAGGATTTAATTTTATTTTCAATATAATCTTTGCCTATCGTTATTGTCGGATGCTGGAAGAAGGTTCCTTTCGTGGTCGCACATCTGATTTCTTTTTCATGTTCATCTTTGGAGGTTTCATCATGATTGTATCCTTTTGGACTCTTCTTCAAGCTTTGTGACCTGAAATAAATGTTTTAAAAAATATTTCTTTTATTTGTACTGCAAGGAAACTAATTCTAAAGAATACAGTGTTGATGTTTCACAAGAAGAAAAAACCCTAAAGATCTTAGTAGGAGAGAAATTCTGTTCAGTCATGACAGAATATTAAAGCAAATGAATGCAACCTGAGATTCCAATACTGTACCCCCCCCCCTGCCAATATAGGCACACTTTTGTTCCTAAGGAAACTGCCGAAATCATCCTACATCTTATACTGTGATGGTTGGGTTTAAATGGGCTTTGAGGTAGAGGTTACTGGTATTCCACTAAGCCCTAAACACTCCTATTAGACATTTGTCCCCTGATGATCCCAGAATGAAGTCTATGATTAAATAATGATAACAAATCAAAATAGTGTTGAAATCTAAAAAGCCTGATGGTCAGAACCAGATCATTTGATAGCTTTACTTTATCTCTTGACACTTAGTGATGTACCTTATTTATCTACTGCAGTATTTTGTACTTTACTGCTTAGTATTAAATATCGAAACCAGAAGACCATTCAAAATCTGTAAGATTATTGGGGTACATTGATGCTGTTTAAATGAGACAACCATTGTTGTTGTTGTGCTAACACCTTACATAAGATGTGAGTTGGTTTATAAACCTGCAAACAAGATAGCCAGGAGCACTTATGAAAAAAGTGACTAATGTTTAAATGAGGTTCAGTAAAGAAAATTTCAATCAATACTGTTGATTCATGGAAACTCAACCACCAATCAGAACTGTCAACCAGTCAACATAGGTTTTTTCAGTTTTTAAGTGTTTTCGTTTGGATGGTTATCTATCTATGTGTTGTGTGTACAAGCTGCACTAATGGAGCTAACAGGATGAAAATTTAAACGTATTCCTTATTAAGTCTTGAAAAAAATTTTTTTTTTTCTTCAGATTTTTTTAGTGATTTTTTTTTTTTTTTTTTTTTTTTCCCCAAAACTTCTCAAAAGAAGAAAGAAGTAACTTCATTGATCTTCTCTCCCCCCTGTGGATTCCACTCCATCACTTGAGCTGATTTCTTCATTCCTAAATAGGATTATGATATTTTAGGTCAGGTCCCTATCCTGGTTTTTGCTTTTGTTAGAAGGGTGTTTAGTGAATTAGCTCCCAGTAAGCTTTCACCAATATGTGTTATGAGCCCATTTTTTTCTTCAGATTTTTTTAGTGATTTTTTTTTTTTTTTTTTTTTTTTTCCCCAAAACTTCTCAAAAGAAGAAAGAAGTAACTTCATTGATCTTCTCTCCCCCCTGTGGATTCCACTCCATCACTTGAGCTGATTTCTTCATTCCTAAATAGGATTATGATATTTTAGGTCAGGTCCCTATCCTGGTTTTTGCTTTTGTTAGAAGGGTGTTTAGTGAATTAGCTCCCAGTAAGCTTTCACCAATATGTGTTATGAGCCCATCTGAAGGGCAATCTTCTGGACTGGATGATAGCTTGGTTGATGATGTTGCTGCTGTGGTTTTATGTGTGATGGGGTTGCTTGCTGGTAATTACATTGTTGGTTATACTAGTATTGCATACTTTTCCGTCAGTTTTCTTCATTGATAAATGCTTCTACTGTATATCTTACCCTAATTATGTGGAGGTTATAATGTATAAATCATGTTTAGCGGTATATTTTATTGCCATGAATTAACCAGGCAATGAGATGAATTTACCAGGCACTAAAAGTATCCGATACATTTCAAAAAGTTCATTTTAACATTCTTATACACCTTCAAAATTGACAGAATTTGGACCAAAGAAATGATTTTTGTGTATAATTTTCCAATGTTCAATTTTGTTCTAATATTTTTTTTGTATCATTAATTATCTGTCCCAAATCCTGGCAAATATGAAACTGTATAAGGATGTTAGAATGAACCTTTTTAAATGTATTTGGTACCTTTTGCTCTCCAGGTATTTCCTTTAGATTGGTTTGTATGCCACCTTATAGAATACAGCCTTTTCTTGGCACTAACAACCATAATTTATCTATTCATGTAGGAGTAACGTATGTTTTATTTATAAGGTCAAATGAGTTTTTCCTTAATGGATACTATCAGCTCATCACCATCCTAATAGGTAATATTGCTTTCCTTGGTAATGCTTTCACCATAATGCTTGTGTACATCTGGAGCCGAAGAAATCCTTATGTGAGAATGAACTTCTTTGGCTTGCTCAACTTCCAAGCTCCATATCTTCCTTGGGTGTTGCTTGCTTTCTCCCTTCTGCTGGGTAACTCAGTTGCTGTTGATCTCATGGGTAAGTATTCAGGTTTATCTATCTAATTGCACACAATAGATTTTCTTTAATTTGTCTTTGATTTTTATGCCTCTTGATATTCTAGGACTTTCTGAATGTCTGGGTCCATAATTTCTATGAAAATGAGTTCGTACCCTTCTCGTTGTATTTTGGTGATTGTTAATTGAGTAAATGTTGAATTACATTTCATGAGTTCAGATAAATGATGGTATTATTTATGAAGTCATTGAGATCGAATATCTCTAAATAAAATCTTTGAATTGTTCTATTGTGACAATAATCTGAACAAAACAACCATGAAAAAATAAATAAATATAAGTCCAATTGAAACAAATATTTTCTATTGTGACTATTTTATTCTTTGAAGTGGCTGCAGAGAAAAAATTAAAATGAATATTAACTACAATCTTTCTAAATTTTGTGAAATCACCTTTGCCCCCTCTAAAAAAACCCCTAAGAAATTACAGAGAAAGTACCAATTTTTTCTTCTACTTTTATATTGATTCAATATATAGTCTATTTGTATTTCGAAGTACAGCAGAATTCCACTTATTGTGATTACTTTGTGACTGGGTATTTTACATAACAATAACTGGCTGATAACATTAAGCAAAGGATATGCAAATTGGAACAGTTTACTTACATTGTTATCAACAATTTACATGAAAAATTAATATGAAATTTGTAAAAAAATGTGATTCATTTAAAAAAAAATGATAAGGTGCTTGGGACTGACTGTAAAATTGTTCAAATCCATGATTAACCCTAATCTAAATTCTTTAATTAATCCCAAAAGACCTTTGTATAAGATCTTTTTAGAATTACATTCCTTTTCCTTCTCATACTGCAGAGACCTCAACTTATTAGAAAATGTATTTTAAAAACTCTTATTGTTGAATGTTTATATGAGAATAAAGTATCTGTGTGGATAGTTAGTCATGTTTCTCCTGATGTTTTATAAAATGATATGAATAAAAAATCTTCAATGAAATTTTTTTTATAAACAGGAATCCTTGTAGGCCATTTGTATTATTACCTTGAAGATGTCTTTCCTCATCAAGTGGGAGGCTTCAAGATTTTGCGAACTCCACAATTCCTGTAAGTATTAGTATTTACAAAAATTAGTTTTACTCATTTTTCAAACAATTAAACAAATACTGCATGACAAAATATAAGATGAAAATTCAATTTGAAAAACAAAAAGAAACTATGCAAATTTTACACTGCATCCAATGTGCTGGTATTATAACTTGGGGGCATTTACCAGAGCTCAATATGGACAATGGTTGGGATAAGATGAGATCCTGTGAGTAATTGTCCTCAAAAAACCATGTAATCCATTCATCTTATTATCTCATTATATATGATATTAACATTTATACTAGTTGGTTCCCTTGAAAAAAAATCAACAACTAAAGAGGTTTCTTGTGCTGTCCAAAAGTAGAATGTTCCTATGAAAACATTTCAGAGCATTGTCAGACCCCCGAAATGTTCAGGATGGTATGTCAGGTTGAGTCATCAGAGGTTGTAGTGGTAGAAGGTACACAGGGATTGGCTATAGAAGATATTAAGGAGGTGTGTGCTGCCTCTATAATGGCTTGCAGCAAAACAAAAAACTAAACGCTATTTTTGCCTTTTTTTGAAAAAGCTAAAAATTGATGTGAAATTTCCAAAAGTTGGGACAACAACATGTATTTCAATTCTGTTTTTATAATTTTTTTTCAAAAGAGAAACTAAGACGCATTTCAGTGGAACAGTCCCTTCTTTAAAGCGATGATTAGGAAATATTTGTATTAGCAAACTTGTTACTTTCAAATGGATGAGTCCATGGTTATAGACAGAGAAGTCCCAAAATTACACTATTCATTATATTAGACGTTTAGCACATAAAATTCTAAAATTTGGAAACTCATTAAAATATTTTTTTATCTAGGTGTGATTTAGATAACACTGACAGTATATTAAAATGTTATTCAATAAATAAGTACTTAGATTAATAAAAAACATCTATGAAAAAATTTGTTCTGTTAAAACGCATGTTATAGTAAAATGCCTGTATTTTTTATTTAATTTTATAAATAAATGATTTTTTCTGTCTTCAGTTTTTGTAAATGTCTTTTATGTTGTTTTGTTTTAGTAAAACCATAATGGATGCAGCACCAGAGGATCCAAACTATGCACCTCTCCCTGAAGACCGACCAGGAGGATTTAATTGGGGCAACCAACCCCAATGATACTAACCAAACTTCGATTATCTGGCAAAGACATGATGGACCCTTATTAGGGTATTTTCTTATTGAGACCATCCAGTTTTTGATGACAAAGAACAGCTCTCTGAGAGTAGGGTTGCCAGATTTGGCCAGGATGGGAGATAATCTGAGCTTCATCTCTTTGACTTATCTCATTCGGAAATCGGATGAGTCTGAAGGCTAAGGTTCAATACTAGCTTCTTTAGTTTCAAGAGGTTTGTATTGAACATCTGCCTCCAGACTCATTTGGATTCTAAATTCAATTATATGCCAATACCTGTGTTGGATAAGTTTCAGAGATAAAGCTTGGATTATCTTCCCTTCTGACCCATACTAGCAACCTTGTCGGGAAGCTGTCAACCTTTCCTGGACTTAGCTTGGAGGGACCTGGTGACCTGTCTTCTCCCACTCTGATGAAATGGAATTTCTTGGTTCCAATTTCTGGACATTTTACATTCCAACATTTTGATTGGATGTTCTCATACTTAGCTGAAAGCAGCTACTAACCCCCTGACTTCTCCTCTACTCCCTTGTCTTGTTTGCTAAGGGGGGATGGGTGAAGCTGGCTAGGGTTTTGTATTTTAGGGTTTGTCTTCTCTGATGGATTGACTGACCCTTCATTCAGGAGTTTGCGACTTTCTTATGGTTGTACAATCTCTTTCAATTCCTCTCTTTCTCTCTCTCTCTCTCACACATACACACGCTCTACCTTTTTCCTGAGCAAATTTTTGAAATATGCCAAGCAAATTGAAAGAAAAAAGCCAAGCAAATTAAAAATCCATACCATGATTCATTTTGCTTTTCTTTTTCAGTTAGCATGGCGTATTTTAAAGATTGGTCGCTGTAGTTTTTGATTTGCTTGTCTTTGCTTTTTGATTTGTTCTGGGGAAAAGGTATCATAAAAAGACTAAAAAAACCCATACATACTGGGAAATCCACATCGATTTGGCTTTCTTTCCCCTTGGATGCAACAGACTAATCCATTAATCATTGTCAGCTGACAGCATAACTCTGGTCTTTGTCAATTCCTTGACATCAAACAGTCCAACTGGGTCTATAGTCCGGGCGAATTAGGCTGAAATGGTGGTCAACCAGGAATTAATTATAAGCTAAACAAATTTGGTTCCATTGGAAAGCCCATACTGTGTATATTAACATTTGTAAATCTTCTCTCCTAGTCTTTTGCTTCAAAAAAGGTTATGAGCGTTAAAACAAAGTTCAAAAATAAAATTCACCATTTTTGGTAGCCAATGCAACTAGGACTCACAACGTCATCTTTGCTTATGGAATTTAAATAAAACTAAAAAATTGGACACAAATCTCTTAATTGACCCTATTTGGCAAGATTGACCAAAAATCTAGATATTTTATAAAACCTAGTAGTATTCTAACCTGTTCACGAATTTTTAGTATATCTATTTATAAAGTCCAGTGTTTTCAAAGTAAAATTGAAACATTGACCCCCTGTAGTTGAGGATGCTATGACAACTCCTTGAATATTTAACCACGTGTAGATGGATACTTCAGCTAGTTATAGATTTAAAAAAATGAATTAAAGAATCTGAAAAATGTTGAACAGAAATGGTAGAAAAGGAGAAGACTTTCTCCTTTGGGGAGTTACATGAAGATCCGGGTGCAGAATCATATATGATGGGTAAAGAATGCTGTGTGAAATGCAAGGATCTAGACTAAATTCAAAAGTTTACAAGAAGTTGCCAGTGGCACTCATGTAAGGATTCCTTGTACCTGTCAGAAGAGTGTATATAACGATATGATGTGGAAGATCATGTCCATAGGCAAAGTAAGCTGTATCAATAAAGTGAAAGAAATTGTAGCAAGATCTTTTGATTGAAAAAAAAAAACTGCTCCATTTGTGGTCAACTTGCTTTAAAGCCACAACTTTTCTCATTCTTGAAAAGTTTCTTGACGTGTGTTATCAACAGAATGATAAGTGGGCCAAAGATGTGAAAATAAGAATGCTAGATTACCATGATTCTGTAGCTGCTAAACTCATTGCTATAAATCTTGCCACAAAGATTTTACTACAGAAAAGAAGTCCTCGACAGCTACTCCAGGTAGACCAATTATGTCAGAGAGCTTAAATATTCTCAACTGTATCAGACTAAAAGTGCAAATTTTTGCTGATGTCAGCATTTTCCACAAAAATCCTTTAGATGTCTGTTGATTTACCTACACTTCTATTTCAAGTTGTATTTTCCTATTCAACTTCTGGCTACTCTGAACATAAAAATCGATATGAACCGTTTCCCTATCTACTTTCATGCGAAGAAGAAACGTTCATAGTGAGTGGACACATTCTGATCTTCTTCAACCAAGGGGAGATAATGCCCTGTGGAGTTATTGTGTTTATTTGCCTCTTTAATCAAACTCTCTTTGTTTCTAGACTCTTATGAGTGAAAACAAAGTGGCAGGTCTTCATTGCAATGGCTATCAAGAACAGTGAATTTTATTTCTTCACTCTGAAGTGTTGTGATGTTCATAATTTTTTTGGCTCAGAAGCCACAGTGGGAAGATTCACATGTGTTAATCTAAACAGAATGAGCTTTCCAACAATACCAAGTACATTCAGTCTGTAACTAATTCCTTTTTTTGCCCGTGGTGAATGTGTGGCATGAGAGGAGCCATATGTAAACTGAGGGGGAAAATACCTGGAAACAATGGCTATTTTAAACTGGGGATATAAAAACTTTATTTGGACAGATATTTGAAATTTATTCAGATATTAAATTTTTATTTATTTAAGTGTTTGCTTATTATTCAACATATTCTAAGGTAAAAAAAAAAAAAAAAAAATGATTATTTATCTCTATAATCAACATTGTTTTTTTTTTTTTTCTGTTTTTTTCCTTGTCTGCAACAATGGACTCTTCCACTGGAATGAATTGACTTTTTTTTTCTCTCTTTTCTTAAAAAATTATCTCGAGCTCTTTCATGACGAGCAGGAGGTTGGTATTCTCGACTTCTGTGTCAATGACAATACTCTGTCTGCCTCGACCTCTTATGACTACTCCAGTGGCAGATTTTGGAGATGCAGTCTTGCTTCAATCAGGAGTGGAGTGAAAATGCAAACTCTCTGGTGTGTGGGATTACTCAGCTTGTATGCCTTACTCTGCCAAAAGCACTTGTGATGGTGCAGTCAAATCAGCTGTACGTTGGAAGGACAAATACCTACGAACTTGTCACTGGCTCCACACCTGTTTGTTTGGGTAACCTGGAAAGATGATCTGTCTGAAGATGAACGAGGAGAGGATCAGAAGTAAAAAGCACAGAGGGCAGTGACAGCACCAGCAGAGCCGTGTGTGGACAACACCTGCAAAAGCTGTAATAGTTTATCACTCAAGAAACAGGTTGCACACCTGCAGCAATCACTTCAACTCAATTGGAAACTAATCTTTGATGCATGCACAGAAGTCAACAGCAACAATAGTATTTCACACCAATTATTAACTAGTTGATTCCGATGGAAAAAACTTCCTGGATATTCAGTAAACTCTTGGTTTAATGGATACATGCAAACATTGGACATGCGCACAAAAAATCTACTTTCAGCATTGCCAACTCTGATATTTTATGTTTAAACTTTTGTGGCATTTAGAAATCATTTTCAGATATTGGATATCAGTTTAGATTTTAACAAAATCCTAATATAGATAGATTTTTGGCAAAATCTTGGTATCTTATTTGATAGAGATCAGGCTCTGAACTTTTTCCAATCCTTCAAAATATCCACATTTTGCTAAATCTCCAGTGTTGCACTTTTGTTGCTGTTCGTTTCTCTACTATTAAATACTTACAAATAGTGAAAGAAAGACAGAAAAATGAGTAGGACTGTCAAAAGTCCTTGCCGATTGCTAGAGCTAGCTAAATAGATAGATAAACTGAAAAAAATGTTACCAAATTTGCCTCAAAGTATATTTACTCATTAGTTGAGTAAATAAAGTGAAATGAATCAGAGTATTTTAAAAGTTGGTCCGTGTAATATTTTTGGCTGTGTACCTGGGTTCAAAAACTGTTCAAAAAAAGATATTTATAAAATAAATATCAGGCTTTTTTACTATTATAAAATAGGGCAAAATGTAGTGGGTAACATCTATTTCAATGTCGGGTTGAAGTTTTTGGTTAAGATTCTTTTCTTCACACCTGACTTTCCTTTTTGGTGAATTTTTTTTTTCTTTCAGTTCAAAGGTGCTTTCAATCCATCACACCCTGGAGCCTCCTGGAAAATCTTTTTTTTTTTTTTTTTTTTTTCAAAAGTTTTATGAGGAGTCTATTTTCATTGCAACTATATTAAAGCTTAAATGGACACTTACACCCCGCCATTTTTACGGAAATTCGGTTCATATAATGATATATTTTCACTTTACAGTCATTAAATTTTTGGTGCAATTTCTTGATGTTCTGTTACAAAATACAGTGAATAAAAATTTGGATATTTTCGGCTGCAATTTAGGATAATTCTTTTGATAATTTTCTGTAACAATCAGATATTTTGGTATCTCTTCTGCCTTTGTTTTGATCCTGTTATCATCTGCTATTTTTGAATATTTATTTTTATTCATTAGATAATTTTGCAATCCTCACAACTCAAAATCAACTGATACAGAAAAGGTTACAAATTGGAATGTGGAAGAGAAGTTGATGTTAATTGAAAAATTGTCTCTTATGAACATTTCTGGCAGTTCAGAACTTAAGCTGGATGATTACCTTTTGTGAATTTTACTGACTTGTTCTGTATTATAATTCAATAAATTTATATTTTTTATTGTATTAAAGCTATTTTTGAATTTGACATGAGTGTTGATGTAACAAACAACAGTCCACTCCGATCAGTCTGTTAAACCGAGGGTTTACTATATTTAGATTTTTACTTCTACTGAAGCACCATTAATTTTTGAGTACTATTTTCCTTCATCTCAATCATCATTTTTTTAAATCACAGTTTAACTCAGACCATTGATCTACAATGGCTTGTGTTGAGCTGTGAGTAAACAGCATTGATCCAAAGAGGAGAATAAGCTCTCTCAGCAAGATTTGAATTCACATCATTTATGACATGAATAAATTATGAAAAAGCAAAGCAACTGAAGTTCTTTCTGTGGAAGAGTTCATGGTTTCAAATGGTGGGTAAAAGATATTTTCTATCAGCGAAATTCTTACTCTTCCAGTTGAGAGTCCTTAGATATAGACAGAACCAAGAAAATCCAACTTCACTATATAAGTTGAAGATGATTTATGCATTCTGACATCGTAGATAGGAATTCAGATTACTGTCTAGCATTAATCAACTTCCTCTAGGGTTACCAAAGGCCTATGAAAATCAGTAACCTCCGGCCTGGAGGACGCAGGGCATACCTTCGGGACTAGTTTCGAGGAAAAAATTTGCGTCCTCGATACCGGTAAATACGGCCTCTACGAGTGGGAAACAATCTAAGGGAGATAATTGGCTCGTATTTTTTTAGCAAATAAATGCAGTACGTAGTAACCTCCCTTCGTAACTTGAAATAATGTAGGTAATAAGCAACATCGATACGATTAAAAATGTGCACTATCCGTAGTCTGTGGTACAGTAATGCGCAGTCTATCAAGACCCCACCCACCTGACCCGATTACTAGCTATAGACCTCTAACAAAGGGTATATCAGGTATACAATCCAACCATCATATGCTTTTTCAATCTTGCTTGTTGAAACGATTTACGATATCTAGTGATATATTATCATTTTCATTTATTTCTTAATTAGTCAGTCTGTCTCGTGACTTTGACTGCTTTGATATCCACTCTGTCGTATCTGACTGACTGACAATACTTGGGGCTTGAAATCTTGAATCTTTTAATCTCTAGCATTTGGTCGTGTTCGTCATCAAACTTCTAAGATGTGCATCAGGCGATTGAATTACGGTAGTGTTTCTTAATTTCATATTTTGTTATCAAACAGCGTGGCAGGTGAACGAACATCTGCACAAAAAAAGTGAGAATGGCATTTGTATAGTTAGATGAGCATTTTGTTGATAAGAATTACGTTGAGTCTTTTTTAATGACTTATTCAATACAGACGCTTAATCTCTGGAAAAAAAATCAACTTCTACCACCGAGAAATAACAATGACATCATAACACTCTAGGATTGTTTTCAAAGTGGTATGAATACATATTAATTAAAAGAAATTAGTTGGCCTTGTGGTATCCTATATAATTTACTTTAAAATCTTCCCCTAGATCCATTCAGTATACATGTCAGATTTGGTTGGACGAATCAGAGGTTTTAGTATTGCATAGAAATAGATGGAAATCAGGTCATTTATTTAACGGTATGTTAGTGAATGCTGATTACAATTCTTTTGCGAAGGGGAAAATCAAATATGAATTTTGATCTCATAGACTATCTATCTGCGAACATACTGGAAAAATTGTGGCATTAAGTTTTGTCAAAAATTGAAAAAAGAGGTTCAGCTGAAAATCGACCATTATAAAATAGTCACTGGAAGCAGTTCACTCGAGGAAATGAAAATACAAAATCACAGAATATGACGGATGAATTTCTAGTTAAAACAATGAATTATAACAATATTATTTCTATTATATAAAACTGTCTCTGTCTGTCAGTTCCCCCCCCTTTAAACATTGGCCAAATTCGGGATGCATACACAGTGGACCTAGAGGAATGTTTAAAAAAAAAAACTCTTGAGAAACGATGGACCCTAGTGAGTGATATTGAAGTGAAAATATTCTTTTAAAAAAGTGTGTGTGTGTGTGGGGGGGTTAGAAGGCTGGATGGTTCCGCTTGAAATAGCAGTAATACTAAAATGAACCCTTTTTTTCCGTTCAATATAGATATGCATATTAGCTTGTACTGTAGCAAAAGTTATGTGACAAGATTCGTTCTTACCGTGGATCTCTGTAACCTCAGCATTTGATTTCTTTCCTTAAGTCGAAAACTTGAATTTCTTTTCACTGAAAAGAAGGACTTCACGGCTTCTTTTTGGCATATCCAAATTCAAAGCATCTTTACTCCTGAGCTTTTGGATTATTATCAAGTAAAACTCATGAATTGTTTATTTCTAGGGTTGACTGTGAGTAACTGAAACCGTGGATAAGGGGTGACTGCTATTTATATATAAAAAGAGTGGGACTAAAAAGCAACATTTCTTAAATGGATGCAGTAGTAACTTTGGTGTTAGTAGTCTAGCACAAGGCCGATGTGGAGAGGGTTTCGAAAGATTGTGTTGTAGAACATGCAAAATATTGCACCCAAATCTGAGCGAAAGTTGGGGTTTGTACTGTAAATTTTTTTTATTCGTTTCTAAACTAATCATCAATGATGATTGAGGTGATGTGCCCCAACGAAGAAGTATATCCAAGTGAAAAATAAAATGAATTAGATGATCATATTTTAGTAGTCAGTGAACGGATCTTGAAAAAAATGATTCTATTTTTAAAATTGAGTGCACAAAATATACAAAGGTAGTGACATTTGTTTTTATCTTTTTTTTCTACATTTTATTTGGTGAAATCATAATAATTACCATTGTAACAATACTCAACATAAGAAAAGTAGGAACTTATCGTATAGCTGCTGTTTTCCTATGGAAAAATCTAGAAGATTGAAACAGAATAAAATACCTGGGACTGCCGAACTGTAATGCCAAGGACCCGTATTATACAATAGGCTACAACTTTTTACTTTCGGCGAATACGACGACTGAAGAGAGCGGTCCACGTACTTTTTTCAGTAGAACATAGATATCAATTGCAACTGGAAGCTTCTCATCCTAAGGGATTTCTAAAAAAGAGAAAAAAAGAAAGAAGCAAAACGGATTACTCAATGCAAGGAAAAAACTTGGAAATACCAGGATACACAAGAACCCCCCTCCCAAACAAACGAATATGACGTTTCTGGTCCAATCAAGCATGATTCCACATTCTAGAACCAACAACGACCGAAACATAGTGAATAAAAGAACACGTACACAGAAAATAGTCCGACCAAATCATATATCATAATCAATACACTGCGTTTAACAAAATACAAATTAGAACTTTATACTCGTTTTCACCACAAAACTGAGCTCTCGTATTATTCAATAATCGTGTTATACACGCAGAAATACGTTATATATATATATATATATATATATATATATATATATATATATATATATATATATATATATATATATATATATATATAACTTTTATTTAGTCTTGAGCAGGGCCATGATATCGGGTTAATAAGGAGGATAGTACTCACTACACTACTAGTCAACAAGTTCAGCTTGTTAACTATCATTTTAACTTAGGTTAATTTAAGTACTGAATTGAAATATTTCATTACGCTGATATTCGAAGAAGGGGAAAGCCTACGATGCTTTGATAGTCAGTAAGAGGATTCCTTGCTGATATGCTATAGCGCTCTTTTAGAAATATTTTTTCAAACTTAACGATGTTAAATTTGCGAAATAAATAATGAATGACAAAGGACTGCATTGCAGACAGTCTCTGAATAACGGTTAATGTACCACGCGTACATGAAATTAAACATATACATAAGTAACGATATCTATCGATACCTGGTGATATTTCTCCAGATCCAGAAAGTATCTACTGCATAAGATATACAGCACTGATCCATTCCGTATCGAGAATTACGAATGATATGATCACCCCGTACAGCTCTGTTTCTTTGAACTTCACATTTGCGGGGACGTATGTCAAGCGCTAACAGAGGTGAATATGTATAATTCAAAGGGAAGTAACTGGATCTACAAAAATCAAGAGTTACTTCCCCTGCTAAAAATGAGAAGCACATTTGATATTTACCAAGCTTAGATACGTATGTCAAAAAGGCCAAATATAAAATGTATTGACGGTCATTTTCCCTTGTTAAAAACGAAGATAATTTAACAAAAGATCATTTTATGCTATCGATAACAAAATAGCAGATACTTGTGATATTCTAAGCAGATATTTTCATTACGAAATTAAATTCCAGACATTTAGAACATAACATATTAGCCTGGGAATTTATTGAACCATTTTATTCAATTCAATATAACAATATAACAATTTCTGGCTGAAATATAGAATAAATATAATGGCAGCAATATAAGCAATAAATTGCATCCAAAATCATTGGAGAAAGGCTGAGAAAATATCTTGGTTTTTCGAGGGCATCTTTTATTTATTTATTTATTTATTTATTTATTTATTTATTTTTGTTTGAAAATGCTTTTAACAGGGGAGGTGACTCTATTATAGTTATGTTGATTTATGGAATTATTAACCCTGTGGAATTATTTCTTGAATGTAAAGTGGGATGAGGGGATGATTGGATTACGATTTTTCTTAATGAAGATGGCCTGCTTGCTTCGGAAAACAGCGTTCGAGATATTGAATTAAACCAGCCTCGAAATCTGACCTCTGATGCCTGTCTGAAATACGGCAATATAATAATACCAAGTTTACGTAATACCTATTCTACGTGCATAAAGTGGAGATAACCCCTGCTGTCCTTAAAATGAACTAAGGCTTACAGGATTATCTCCTAATTTGGTCATATATACATTTTCAACAACAGGAAAAAAAAACCCTACTCAATTTCCATGCAAGCCTTTGACATTCCACACACTTGCCCGCTTGAAAAAAATAAAATAATTTTACAATTTAATTCATCCAAAGCAATAGCAATATAATACACGTATTTCTGTTTTTCTTTCATGGGGGAGATAATCCTAAACCTCTTAGTTCAAATCTTAGTCCTGGTGAATCTCATCCACCAATTCTCTATGAACTATCTGATATACGAGCTACCCAACTTCAATAACTATCCCATGTCAATCTGAGTAGGGGTGGTGTACCAATCCAGTAGAAGATTTCTAGGGTGATCTCGTTGTATGAAAAATGGTGACAAAGCTGATCAAGCTAATTACTGTCTTCTCTCCCTGACACCAGTTTCGTAGAAACATAGGGATCACGTAATAACCGAGAAAGATGAAGAGCACCAACGCAAAGAAAGCCTTCTATGCCAACAACATGGAATCTTCTCGGGCATGTCAACTGGAACAAATCTGCTAGAAGCTCTGGACATGGATCGCAGCATTGGTCCACAACCTGTCAGTCGATGTGATCTTCCTCGGCAATGAAAAAGTATTCGACACCCCTGGACGACTTTGGGACAAATCGTCAATGTACGGATGAAACAAGTGGTTCAGAGGATTTTTATTGTCAAGAAGACGACAGGTTTCCAGAGAAGGGGTAATTGTCATTAAGGATAGTAGTCACCTGCGGAGTACTGCAAGGTTCCGCTGTGGGGCCACTTCTATTCTCAGTATTCGTTAGTGACATCCCTGAACTTTTGTCAAACTACTCATCTATGTTTGTAGATGCCATTAAAATATACCTAGCAATCTTGGATGTTCGCGAACTCCGCAACACACACCTACAAAAAGATCTGGACCAATTACAAGCACGGGCCAATAAAATCCGATTGATCTTTTATACAGAAAAATGCAAAGTTTTACATCTAAAATGGAGTGACCCTCATAGGAAATATAAGATGATTGTCCAATACACACTCTTGAGGCTGTAGAAAAAAAAAGGACTTACAATTCAGGATAGACAATGAACTGAATTTCACTGGGAACATCCAAACTTAAGCCGACAAAGCAAATCGGTCGTTTGAAGCAGTGAAGCATATATTTAAGGCTTTGGACAAGGACTCCTTTATAGTCTCTACAAGAGCATCATCTGACTGCACTGAGCACGCTTCAGTGATCCGGTCTTCAAATCTAAAACAAGATAAAGATGCTTTTGAACACGTACCACGAAGAGCAACTAAGCTGGCACATGGCATTTAATTTGCCTGCAACAACCCATACAATGTCTGTTGTCAGCATGATGATCTCATTCAGACCTATGAAATCATCAACGATGTTGATAGAGCGTGGTATGACAAAGAATCTGGTATAACAGAATATATATGGTCTTTGGAAACAGTTTGATAAAAAGAACACTCAACACAACAACCAAGGGTCATTAATGGAAACTGCAGGTGCAACATCAGCCTAGACTAAGAAAGTCTTTCTTTAGAGCCAGAGTAACATCTGCCTGGAACGGATTGGGATGGGACACAGTGGAAACTCCATTAGTGAATGCTTTCAAAGCTTGACTGAAAAGGTACAGTTATAGCTTCCCCTACTGAGTCAGTGATTCACCAAAGAAAAAAAAAACTTGGAAAAAGTTCTAATTAAAAAATGTCCTTAAATAAAGCTTAAAAAAAATCTCCATTACAAATTACTTCTTCGTTTTACACCATTCAGATTACGAGAAAATTTCCTTTGCCAATTTTTTTCAAACTACTACTATTGGAGTTGATATTCTCCTATCTATGACATTCTACGGTCTAAATCATGCATAGAGTGAGAAGGCAACAGAGAGGGAGGGAGAGAGAGAGAGAGAGACAGACAGACAGACAGAGAGAGAGAGCTGGGGAGGGAGAGTGGTTCTATTTCTACGTCACTAATTTTTTTTTTTTACTATTCATATTTCTTTCTCTTCTCAAAACCTTTTTGAGATTCAGTATAGTGGCTGAAATAGTTGCATTTTCTGTGTGCTTCACGTGTACAGCTCTAACCGTTCATAGTAGAAACTTGAAACTTTGCACACACGCACACTTCCTCTGATGATCCAGTGACTGAAATACTTGCATATATATATATGTATATATATATATATATATATATATATATATATATATATATATATATATATATATATATATATATACATATATATAGAAAAAAAGCTACTCAACCATCGATCATCTCCAATTAACTAAAAGAGAAATCAGCATAATACAGAAACATTTGTCAACTTTAAAAAGGTTTATGACTCAGTGGAAATCCCTAGGGTCATTGACGCAATGATACAACAAGGCATAGACCCCGTGTATGTCAGAGTACTGCAACATATCTACTGACGCAGAAGTTTCTTCATCAGGCCCCATAGATTCTGGGCCCTCTCAACTTGGTGAGACAAGATGATACTAGCGTACACAAACTTTTCATAGCCTGGGAACACAAAGGAATCAGTATAAACGGCCAATGCCTAAAAAACCCCTCAGATTTCATGATCTCCAAATAATGTTAGACGGACTAAATGAAGAAAGCAAGAAAGTTGATCTCCACATGAATTTCAGCAAAATGTATGTCATGTACAACAAACATCTTGAAGACAAGGATACAACGAATCGATACAAAATCGAAAATGCAGAACTGGAGAAAGGAGACCACCACATCTAGCCTAGGACAATGACTCTCTGTGAAATCCCCAAAAGAAGAAGAAACCAAGCGAAGAATCACACTAGATTGGCAAGCTCTTTGTATCGCAAAGTCGATTTTCAAGAACAAGAAAGTCCATCTACTCCTAAAAAAAGAGGGTATACAACCAATGCATCCTTCCGTTAGTCACCTATGGTGCTGAAACATGGAACCTAACCAAAAGATTGACCCTCAAACTGAAAACCATACAACGTGCACATGAGAGAATCACGCTCAACTTCACATGGAGAGATCATAAGACAGGAGTCCAAGATATCACAGGAATCATCAGAAAACATGAATGGCAATGGGCTGGACACAGTGCAAGAATATCAGGCAACCGCTGGACATCACGACTCACAACATAGATACCCAGTGATCATATGCGAAATTGTGTCCGACAGAAAATTAGATGGCATAATAAGCGAGACAGAAAAATCTGACATATCTTAGTAAGGTCTATGTCCAACGTCCAACGTCCAACAACAGACGCTAAAGGGCTGATGATGGTATATATATATATATATATATACATATATATATAACGTGCGCGTGCATGACTTGCACAATCCTAATTGTTCATAGGAGAAACTTGAAATTTCGCAACACACTTCCCTTAATAAGCAATGAAAAAAAAATTCTTGAACATTTAGACAAATGACCGAAATGATCTCATATTTTGACCTTTTTTATTCTGTTTAATCCATTACTTTTCTCATTTTCAATTATATTTGGAGACCCATGCGCTCTCTATCACTTGGAGCCCTGGGCAACTGTCTGTGTTTCTGGTATCTTCGGTCAGCACTGGAAACAGTCAGAGCATGGAGGATGGAATTATGCTATCTAGCAGAGAATAAATTAAGAAAAAAAAGTTTTTCATTAGGAATTTTATATTTTCTAAAGTATGAAAATTGAGAAAACTGATAATTTTTCACTGATATTCTGAACAGATCCGGTTAGTCACTCAATAGAAACAGTCACATGACCATCATCTTTTGGCATATGCTGTACTGCAGGTGATCAATTACAAAAGTGGAAAAAGGGGTGATCAATGAATCAGATACGTCTTACACCTTTTGTTGGATAGCTATCACTAAAAGCGTCAGGATTTGAAAAAAAACCCAAACAAAACAAAACAAAAAAACAAGTGGATGGGGTGATCAATTAGGTTGCAAAAAGGGAGTAATTAATGAATGCGATACCTCTCTCTCCTTTTGTTGGGCAGCTATCGCTAAAAACGTATGTAATCAAAAATGGAAATAAAAAATAAACAAACGGGCCTAAACTAGGGATCAATTTAGTATAAACTTCGATTGCAGATTTCCCCCCCCTCCCGAAACCCGTTTCCAACATGTGTGTAGTTGACTACCAATGCAAAAATGGCTCTAGCATGCATGGAAAATGCGTTTTGTACAACTTTCACACATCTAAAAAAAACGTGGGGTGTTTTTGGACAAATCCCTCAAAAGCCCCCAAAAGCATTTGTTCAAAAAATCCAGATAGCCTTTTCAGAAAGGGTCTAGTGGAGTACCAATTGAAACGCTCAATGCTGTAGAATGGAAAATGCCTTTTCTACAGCGTCCACTCTTTTAGAACTGTAAATAATGTTTTTTTGCAATCCAATAAAACAAAAAGTAGAGGAAAGAAAAACACTTTTTCAAAAAATTAAAAAAATGTTTTTCAAAAGGCTCCAGTGGAGTAATGATGAAAATTTTCGGCCTTAGAAGGTTGATTGATGCAGCCTGTAGACCTTATACATACATACATACATACATACATACATACATAGGCAGATTGGAATGAAAACTGAAAGAAACCTAAGTTTTTTTTGTTGACATTTTTGGTTGCTGGTTTCTAATATATCGATTGATAAATGAGTCATCATCATCTTAACGTCCGTTTTTTGGACATAGATCTTCCTCAGGATCCACCACACTTCTCTATTGGGGGCATCGCGAAGGCAGTACTTTCTGAATTTGTCAAGTTCGTCTCTCCATCTAGTGCTCTGCCGGCCTCATTTGCGCATGTCATCTTAGGGAATCCATGTTGTTGGTGTTGATGTCCATCGGTTGTCTGCCATTCTTGCAACATGGCAAGGCTATTACCATTTGAGTTTTTTTTTAGTGGATTGTATGATGTCTCAGACTCCTGTTTTCTCCCGAATATATTATGCTGTCTTGTGATCTCTCCGTGTAAGGTTGAGCATAATTCATTGCGGGTCTGTCTCTTGGTTAAGTTCCATGTTTCAGCTCCATAAGTGACTATTGAGAGGACGCATTTTTAGGATTAGTGGGATCTCTTTGTTTTTGAAGGTTGAGCTTGCTCTGCTTGCCATCCTAGGGTGATTCTTGGCTTGATTTCTTCTTTCGAGGGTCTCATAGAAAATCGCTGTTGAAGTCTTTTGGGTTTTTCTTTTTTTTATATAAATGCATTATGATTGCAGTGTTCCGATCTTCCGGGACTTTACTTTGTTTTTGGCACAAGTTGAATAAAATGGCCAGTTTCCCAGTGATGATCTTACTTGCTTTTTTGAGTAGATAAATGGTGATGTTGTCAGGTCAAGGGACCTTTCCTTCCTTTGTTTGTTTGGTGGCTTGTTTCACCTCGCTCGGGGTCATTTCTGGGAAATCCACGAGTTGATTGCTCGCATCTTGCGTATACTGTTCGTTGTTTTGTTGTTCTTGTTTGGATTAATGGAGTTTTTGGTAGAATTCTTTCGCACGTTCGACAATCTTGTCTCTGTCCGTTGTTAGGTCTCCATTTTCCTCGAGTCTGCTGGTTATTTGCTTCCGTCCTGAGTTGAGGCTTCTGTTTATAGCTCTGAAGCCCCAGCCTTTTTTGAGAGTCGATTCGATGATTGCTATCATGAATCTACTTCTGTCTTCTCTTTCTTTTTGATTATTTTATTCAGTCCAGTCTCTTCGATTTTCTCTCTTGTAGTTGTCGGTGACTTGAGATTCCTGCGTTTTCCATTAGAATCCTGGTTTCAGCTGAGATATCATTGATAGTTTGTGTGCTCGTTAATTTAAATATAGAGGCGACTTTTATTAGAGAGGCTGTTATTTTGTTGTTGAGTTCGTTGACGTTGGTGTCGTTTTCTTGTTCAGTAAGATAAACGAGTATTTGAATCTAAAAATCATATTTCTTTTTCCTTCTTTTAATTTTTGTTGTTGACGTGAATCTGGAAATTCGCTCCACGAGCCGACGTTATAACCAGCTCTATCACTCCCTTGACAACGAAAACCCCAGATCATTCATTAAAAACCCCGAATAAGCTAAGAAAGCCCCAAATTGTTGAGGATCTGTTTCTCCGAATTTTTGAGATGAGGTATTATTATTATTTCTATTATTATTCGGACCATCCTCATCTTGGTTGTTTTTCATACAACGTTTCGACCGTTGTACTCTACAGCCTTCATCAGGTATCATCTGGTTGGTGTGGGAAGTAAGGAACCGAACCCTTTATTTAACCGACAGGGGTATATAGACCGCACTCCCCTCTTAGCAGTATTAGTAATTCTGTCTGATTCTCTAACCCCTACGCAAGTAATCTAATGGTTCTAGGTTCAATCCCAGTGTGAGACAATAATAATTCGAAAATACTACTACTGCTAAGAGGGGAGTGCGGTCTATAGACCCCCGTCGAATAATAGTTGTTGAGGATCTACCGAATAAATGATTAAAACGTGTTTAATGCGACAAAAAACTAATCATTCATTTAATACTTGCGTTCAAAATATACACCAACTTAGGGCCAATGTAAATGTCTTCATATTCTTAATTCATGCATTCTCCTCAAATCCTCTCAATCGCAACCAAGTTTAATTATATGCAATAGACTCACGATCCACTGACGTATACTAAACGATCCATTTAATCAAAGGTTCAGGATATAACTTTGATGCCACAAAAAAAAGTACCACTTCATACAGTCGAAGTTCAAATGCAACTAAACCAGTGTTCGTTTCAAAAGCCTAGATGTGTGCAACGTACTCGTTACACTGTGCTATCAATCGTGTCTTGCATACCACCCCTTTTGCTCTCTCCGTTTGTCGTTTTTTCAACTACGTAAAGGCTCCTATTACTGTTATGATTTAATAAGTTTGGCAAACAGGTCTAGTTGTTTACTCAATAGAAACTGTCGCGTGACCATCGTCTTTTGACAGCATGCCATGTTAGGAGTGATCATTTAGATAAGTGTAAAAAAAGAATGATCCATAAATGATACTTCTATCCTCTTTTGTTGGACAGGAATTACTAATAAAAGTCAGAAATTTCCCCCCAAAACAAGCGGGCATAAACTGGTGACCAATTTAGCATAAACTTCCACTAAAAACTTATGTAGGGGGATGATGAAAAAAAGAACATTCAAAAAGTGTCTAACCGACAATTAATGAAAAATTTCAAGGCTCTAGCATGGAAAATGCGTTATGAACAGCTTCCGCACTTTTAAAACCGCTAAAGAAGAGGGTATTAGGGACAAAAACCCCTCAAAACCCCCAAAAGCACTCTTTTTTTTAAGGAGGGTTCAAATGGAGCACTTCTGCAAATGTTTCGCCTTGCAGATTGATTGGTGCCGCCTATAGACGTTCCAGATACATAGACAGAATAGATTGAAAACTGAATCAAACTATTCTAAGAGTTTTGGTGACAGTTTTGTTTGACGGTTTCGAATACATTATTGATGTCAATGGCAAAAATGAGATTATTAGATAGATTAACATTTAAAATAGTAATTATTCCATTGTCACCAATAGTCTTCTCGCTTTCTTTTTATTTATTCATTGTGAACCTGCGACCCAGGTATGGGTCAGGACTCGTGATTCGAAGAACCCTTATCCACTAGAAGGGAATAAACGTTATGAACGTAACTAGTATCTTCTCTACTGTATGGATCGGCACAAAGTTACGTACGTGCAAGTCGGTCCCAAACAAGTATCGAGCCTTCTGAACGTATACTAAACGCGTACTGTAATCAGAATTATTTGTTTGCATGAGTCATTTTTTATTAATAATGAATAGTGTGTGCACAAGTTAGGCTATTAAGTGCAGAAGGTGGTACTGAGTAATAGTTATCCATTGCCGGACAAAGGCCTTGACTCATAGATTGAACTGAGTTGCCAACAATCACGATAGAATAGGAATTTTTTGAGCCAGGAATTGAACTGCAATGACGGAAATTTCCATTGTCGGCAATTAATGGTTTAATATCATGATCCCTGAACGTAAATTTAAAGACAGGTAATCCCTACTTTAGTTGGACGTTGTGAAGGTTCTCTGCAAAAAGGATGATGTAATCTGCAAATCTGAGGTCGTTTAGGTCCTCGCCGTTCATTCTGATTCATTTTTTTCTCCCAGTCCAGGTTTTGGAAGATCATCTCGAGGCAGGCTCATCGAAAACGCAAAACTGGAGAAAGTAGACCTCTACATTTACCTCAGACAACGAATCTCCATGAAATCCTCAAAAGAAGAAGAAATCAAACAAAGAATCACTCCAAGGTGGCAAGCCTTCGGCAGATCCAACTCAACCTTCACGAACAAAATAAAAAATCTCATTAGTCATAAAAGGAAGAGTATGCAACCAATGCAGCCCCGATAGTCACCTGTGGAGATGAAGCATGGAATCTAACCAAAAGATTAACCCACAAACTGAGAACTACGCAACGTGCATATGAGAAAATTATGCTCAACCTCACATGGAGAGATCACGGCAGTCTGTAAATGAGGAAAACAAAAGGAGTCCGAGACATCTTAGGGTCTAATAAAAAACTCAAAATGGCTGGGTCTGACTGTACTTGTTGTCGGTCATGAAAATTTCATTTGCCAATTGTTTCTCTCAGTTTCACCAATCCAGAAAGTATTTAACTGTTAGATATTATCGAAAAAAAAAACTGACTTCACATCAGGGAATATTCTTATTTAGACTGTTTTATTCTGATCAATTTACTTAGTTTCCCCTCTTCCAATTAGTATTAGAAAAGATTCTGTTGTCACAGATATGACAAACGCCCCTTAGAAATTGGCGCCCAGGGGGACTGCCTGTGTTGCTTGTACCTTTGACCAGCCCTAATTAGAATATCATCCGAAATGCAATTTCCTTTCTCGTCCTTCGTGTATGTCAGCCTTTCGCTTATTCATTCTTCGGTGTTTTTTCCCTTGTAATGGCCAAATGCCGTCGGCAGTGGACGCATAGTGATAAAAAACAATCACTTAGCAATTGCAGAGATGAAACTAATGTTTATTCCACTAAAAGATTTATATTTATATAAGCAAATGAGAGTTTCATACGAGTCGGTCTAAACGATTTTTCTATATCTTGTTTACGAGAAGATGAAAAAATAGAACGAGAAAAAACAGTACTAGAGAAAGAAGAAGCAGTAGATGATGATGGTGTGGACAGCGACGGCAACGAAGTAAAAGAAGAAGAAAATAATGAAGAAGTGATGGAAGAGAGGGAAAGAAGAAGAGAGAAGAAGATGACGACAGCAACGAAGAAGAAGAAAATATTAAAGAAAAGGTGGAAGAGAGGGAAAAAAAGAAGAGAAGGAGGAAGAAGACAGAGACGGCAAAAAAGAAGAAAAAGAAGACACCGATGACGAAGACGAAGGTTCATATGACTGCTTGAATATAAATGTCCCGTTGATCTCTTTTAGAAGTTTACTTACGTATCTTTCTTATCTAAAAATAAAGTAAATGAGATTTTCCCTGGCTTTTACAACCACAGACAATGACGTCATAGTATGAAACCCACGTAAAAATTACTTTGCGTTACACGACTGATCAGGGAAGACATGCAGGCGAATTGATCAGTGAATTCAATGTTTTTCATCTGTCCAAGGGCGAATGTCCCAAGGGACAAATGTTTCCTGTCATGATTTTGGTTCTTTAAAACATGGAAACGTTTTTGATTTGATTTGATAGAATAATAGTTTTTTTAACCATCAAATAAAAATCAATACGTTCCTGGCTTTTTGATATCCCTTTAAAAATTCAGTGAAGATGACTAGAAGAAGGAAAGAAAGGAAGAGTGAAAGTGAAAGACGATAAGGGAAGAAAAGAAAATGACTGAAATGAATACAGAAGAAAAAGAAGGAGAAGAAGAGAATAAAATAATAATGATAAGAAGAAAAAATGAGAAGGAGAGAATAGAAAATGAGAAGAAGAAGAAGAAAAATTAGAGGAAGAGTGAGAGCGAAAGACAATAAGGGAAGAAAAGAGAATGACAGAGATAAATGAAGTAGGAAAAAAGACGGAAATGAAGTGACATGAACAGGGCTGAATTGGAGCAACTAGGGCTCTGGGCCAAGATAAGGATTTTCAAAGTAGGGGTATCCCCCCCGCCTCCGTGGGTTGCTTAAAAATGATAGTAGGTCGCAGAAATATTTGAAAAACTGTAAAGAATAATTATGTACGTGTATTATTTTTCATTATCTCTGTTCGAAAATGCACTCTTACAATTGTGAAAATGGTTCAATGTTATTCAGTGATTGAAAAATGATAAATCTCGTTTTTGAAACATTTTAGTCATTTAATTAAGACAAAACTGTTTTTTTTTCTCTCGGAATGAACAGCGTAAAACTTAATATATGCCTCTGGCTTTTATCGTTACAAATGAAATAGAATTAATGGTAAATTATTTCGTGGGGAGGAGGCCGACGCCCAAGTAGATTATGAGGCCACGGTTTGAACTGTGCCTTGGCGTTTCCCGAACCAAATCGTGAAACCAAATTAGTAGAAACCTAACAGCGGTTGGAAACAGAATTGAAGTATTCTAAACTCTAGATTTTTGATGTTTATTTCAGCATGAAATTAAACATATGCTCATCAATCTTGTAAATTATTTCTAACTTAAATATACCAGTCTAAAATGACGGGCTTATTCGTGTGTAGATCGGCCCTGAAGAAGCTATTGGAGGATTTATCTTCTGATAATTCAACTAACCCAGTTTCAAATCATTTTTTAAAGTCTCAACTCAACTCAAGCTATTTTAATGCTTGGTCAGACGTTTTGAGTCTCAAGAGTTTCTATGACGTAATTGTTACATTATAATAGGAAGGTAAATTAACCAATGAGATGCGTTAGCAACAAACAAGCAGACAGAAAATTTGCATATAAGCTCATTATATGGCTAGATACTGTAGAACCAATTAAAAAGCATAAGCAAACAAATACTTTCAATTTATTCCAATACAAGCTACATTACATAAATCGTGTTAGAACAGGTCTGGTTGGTCATCAATAGAAACGATAACGTGACCAGCGACTTTAGGCAGCATAACGTGTTGGAGGTGATCAATTAAAAAATCGAAAAAGGGGTGATAAATGAACAAGTTACTTCTCTCACCTTTTCTTGGGCAGTAATAACTAAAAATTCTGAATTAGGGAAAAATTTAGCATAAACGCACATTGCGAAATGACCCCCCTCCAAAAAAATCCTATTAGAGGGGAGAATAGGAAAAAAACAAAAATATTTTTTGTAGACTTGATAAAGGGTAATTATTTAAATTTTCATCTTTTTAGTTTCACTTGTACAGCCTGTACACGTGACGTACACTTACATACATAGCCAGCCAGACAAGCTTGAGAACTGGAGAAACCCATCAATATGACAGTTCTGGTTGACAGTTTTCAATACATCATCCTATTTTTCAAACTATTGGGAAAATCGTTAAAAATCGATATTTTCTCATAGGGATTCCCTTAGAGATCAGTTTCTCTTTTCCGGCATTTTATGTGGTTCGGCGATGAACAGATCACTACATTGCCAGATTCATCATCATCATCATCAGTCTTTTATCTTCCGTCGTTGGACATAGACCTTACCTAGGATTCGCCAAACCTCTCTATCATGGGTGTCGCGGAGCCAATGCTTTCTGAATTTGTCTTGTTCGTCTCTCCATCTTGTATTCCGCCAGCCTAGGTTACGCATGTAATCTCTGGGAATCCATGTTGTGAGTCGTGATGTCGGCTGTCTGCCATCCTTGCAATATGACCAGCCCATTGCCATCTGAGTTTTATATTAGATCCTATGACATCTCAGACTCCTGTTTTCCCCTGATATATTATGTTGTCTTATGATCTTTCCAGGTTGAGCATGATTCTTTTATGTGCACGTTGCATGGTTCTCAGTTTGAGGGGCAATCTCTCAGTTAGATTTTAGGTTTCAGCTCCATAGGTGACTATAGGAAAGATGAATTCGTAGTACACACTTCTTTTCTTGTTCTTGAAGGTTAAGCTTGTTATATCGAAGGCAATATTCAAGGTTAGATTGATTCTTAGCTTGATTTCTTCTTCTTTCGAGGGTTTTATAGGGATTCGTTGTCCTAGATTGATGTAGTGGTCTACTTTCTCCAGTTCTGCGTTTTCGATTTTACGTTTAATTTTGTGTTGAATTAAAATGACTTAACGAACAGAAAGATTTTATTGTGTATTTATGTTAAACGTGTGTGCAATTCATTTTTAATTTGAATGCTCATACATCTCTGAAGTTGATTTTTGCAGGCCATTATGAGGTGTGAAGCTTTTCTGTAATTATTAATTATTAATCAGCTTCCTCTGCTTGTTGTAATCTATCTAATAGGAGAATAGTATACGCCTTTTTCACTGTCTGTACTTTTTTGAAATCCTAAATTGTTGTGTAGAACATAAAATAGAAACCGTATTAACAATTTTTTAATCAGCAAGAGTTCTTGGGTTTACATTTCCTTTTTTTGATAAGAGGTTTGATGAAAGGCCGTGAGCATTTGACATAGAGCTGGCCATGAGAGAAACATGGATATGTCAATTAAAACGTGGCCTTTTATATACGTAAAATCGACACGAAAAATCATTGAAAAATCCAAGAGAATTATAATTTATTAATTGAAACCCAGAAAAAAAGCAATATGTCTCAAGATATAAAAATTTTTAATTGTCGTTTTTTCTTCCACTTTAAAAATTGAGTCAAAAATTATCTGAAAACAGGAAAAAAATTACCTGTGTTTATTATATCGGTTCCTGTGTTCCTAAATCACAATTATATCAGGTGTTATTTTTTATATGTAAAGTTGAGTGAAAAATAAACATTGGAAAAATGATTTATGAAAAGAAATCTAAATGATAATATCTGGAGTCTAGACGTAATATAATTAAAATGTGGCCTTTTTTATATGTAAGTTTAAGTAAAAAAAAGTCTAAAAACATGAAAAAACTATAAGCTGAATAATTAAACCTATAGTAATATCCTATGTGTAGACGTTAACTTGTAAAACTGAGCCAAAAAAACAAAATAGTAATATCCGATGTGTAGACGTAAAATATAATTAAAAAGAAATGATATAAACAGCTAATTGTGATGGACTGTCTTATACAATTCGTTTTTTTTTCAATATTGCACGTGGCTTTCTGTAGAATTGAGTAAAAAAAGATGGCAAAACGTAAAAAAACATAAGAAATCCAAGTACAGGGTGACGAAAAAGATTGAGAAGAACAAGAATACTTTCTTGCTTTCAGTATTTAGTAAATACAGGATCTATTAAAATGCGATAAAGCTATTCTAAGACCTCCCGATAGTCACCTAAGGAACTGAAACATAGAATCTAACCAAGAGACAGACCCGTTTATTATCTAACGTGCAGATGGATCATGCTCAAACTCACTCGGAGAGATCACATTACAGCACAATACATCAGGGGAAAAAACAGGAGTCTGAGATATCATAGAATCTATAAAAAAAACTCAAATAGCAATGGGCAGGTAATGTTGCAAGAATAGCAGACAGCCGCTGGACACCACGACTCACAATATGGATTCCTAGAGATCACATGCGCAACCGAGGCCGGTAGAATACCAGAGGGCGAATCCAGAGTGAGGTCTATATCCAACGACGTACGATGAAAGACTGATGATGATTGTGATGATGATTTTATGAAAGATTGCACATTTTAGCCTGTGGGTAGCATTTACAAATAATGCAACAATCTGTTAGGCCGTTTCTATTTAAAGGTTAACGCGAAACTTTAAAACCAAGCAAATAAAGGAATGGAATTACCTCCCTTGATCTTTCCACTTCCAGGGAAATAAACGTCTAAACAGAGAAATACATGGAAGTTTCATCGAATATTAATCCGTCGGGAGGCATTCTTTCCCCTGATGGATGCATCTGGGGCTCCATGCAGGAAATGGTAGAGATTTGTTGAGAAATTGTGACGTTGTTTCGAAACAAACAGACCTTCATATATATATATATATATATATATATATATATATATATATATATATATATATATATATATATATATATATATATATATATATATATATATATATATATATCTTTGTTTTGGAATCTTCCAAAGTTCTTTTGACGTATCTTCACATATCTACCTTTAAACAAGGAAAAGGAAGAGCAACTTAATATTTTTGATACTTTTCAAGTACAGTGCAATTTCAAATTATTCAAATGCCACCATCATTCTTTGGCGAGATAGAAAAATATATAAAAAGTAATAAACAGGTCTGATTGGTTGATTGACATAATAATGAGTAAATGTTTAAATTTCCAGTCCTCAAGCACCAAGCTCCCTGCTATGCAAATCTCTATCATCCACGTATATAGAATGCTATGAGTATCCATATATTTCCCATATGCAGTTATTTTTGACGGCAGGGGTAAATCAGTTTATGATGATAACGATATCTAAAGAAAAAGTAACGTAGAAGAATATTGAGAATGAGGGAAAAATGAAGTCAACGAGCGAGATAAATATGCGAGAGGAAGAAGTAAAGTAAAGGGAAAGGAGTGAATAAAAACTCATGAGGAATCTGAATATTGAAGATGTTGATAATGATGACGAAGAAGAAGAAGAAGAAGAAGAAGAAGAAGAAGAAGAAGAAGAAGAAGAAGAGATATGATGAAAGAAATGGAGGGAACAGCTATAAAAGAGGAATAAAAGGACGAAGTTGACGAGGAAAGAAAGATTAAGAAAAAGGAGAAAAAGAAAGACGAAGGAGGGAGGATAGAAGACGAAGAAAAAGAAGGACAAAAAATAAGTAGGAGAAAAATGAAAAGATGAAGGAGAAGAAGATGGAGAAGAATGATATTTGGCAGAGGAATTAGACAATGCGACGGCGAAAGACAAAAGAATGAGATAGATGAAAAAATGTAGAAAAGGAGAAGAAGGATGAGAGAAGGGGTGAATTAAAAAAATATAAAGAAGGAAGTAGGAAATAAATTTATTGTGAAGAAGAAGAAGAAGAAGAAGAAGAAGAAGAAGAAGAAGAAGAAGAAGAAGAAGAAGAAGAAGAAGAAGATTGGTTTTGTCGTAGTGTGTGTGTGTAATAATGGAGGCTGGGGCAAATAGAGGGTGAGATGCACGCACATCCTTTGTGCAGTTTTGTTAGCAATGAGTGTTATGTGCCGTGTCACCTGCTGACATCGAGAGTTTGCAAGGTGTTGTACTGATCGCGTGACCTTGTCGTTTCGACGAACTTCTCAAGAACTCGCCCTGAACACCGACACGACAATTCCTGTCACTCCCCACAACATCGTCTTCCTCTGGCAATTATTTAAATATACTCCGACAGCTTTATGTTACTTGAAGCTTTTTGTCGGTCTTACAAAAGCCATAAAAAGAAAATAGATGAAAACATGAAGCTGAATAACGACTTTAAAAAGAGCCATGACAACAACGACAACAATAATGATAACAGCAATAATAATAATAATGATAATAATAATGATAATGATAGTAATAATGATAATAAAAATGATAATAATAATAATAATGATGATGATGATGATGATGATGATGATAATAAATTAGTCACTCAATAGCAAATTTTTTCACCAATAGGAACCATCAAGCAACAGAAGTCTTTTGGTAGCATGCCGTGTTTGGGGTGATCAATTTAAAAAAAATGTACCAATGTATCATCGATGTATAAATTACTCCTCTCGCCTATTTTGGGGGCAGTGATCAATAAGAAATGCCTGAATTTTCAGAAAACAAGCGGACACAAACCAAGCGATCGATTTAGCATAAACTTAAATTGCAAAATGAACCACCCTCTGAAAAAACTATGTTATGAAAAAACAAAAATCCTCGTTTTTTTCCTGATATAATTGGGAGAAAATGATAAAAATTATCATCCCTCTAGCTCCATTGAGTACGTGCGATACATACACACATACATAGATAGCCAGCCAGAGTATCTTGAAAACTGAAGGAAACGTTGACAGTTTTGATGACAGTTTTAGTCGATGATTTCTAATGATGATGATGATGATGATGATGATACAAACTCATGATAAATGCGCAGACCAGAATCAGTACCAGAGAATGAAAAAAAAAAAAAAAGGAAAATCTCTGGAACTTTCAGATCCGAGCAGATCACCCAATCCAGGTCAAAAGACCAAATCTTGTGGTTGTGAAACAGGATAGAAGAGCGTAACAGATAGTAGATTTCGCTGACCCAGCAGACTCTAGGGTGAAGATATGAAAGGGAGCTGTCAGGGAGCTGAAGAAGTTTTGGAATATGAGGGTGACGTTAGTACCAATAGTGGTCGGAGCCCAGGGCACCGTACTCAAGAACCTTGCAAAAAGGCTGATAGAACTACGAATCCGGGAAAGAACTGAGACTATCCAGACGAAGGCATTCCTGAAGTCATTCAGACTAAAAACCTATTGGGTAGGGGGTCTCTAGACATAATAAGGAGTTGATATTTTAATTTTCAGCTTCATATTTCCATTGATACGACCTGTCAGTCTGACAGATACATACGTAGCCGGGAAGCGAGAATCAGAAAACTGATGAAACCAACCGTGACAGCTTTGGTTGACAGTTTCCAATGTTCAGGAAAAAAGAAAGAATAAAAGGAAAGAAATGAAGGAAAAGAATAAAAACGAAAATGAAAAAAATAAAGAAAAAAGGAATAAGAATTAAATGGGACAAGAGAGTAAGAAAAGAAGAAAGTAACAGGAGAGAAAAATAAGAAAAAATGTAAAGAAAGGAAGTAAAGGAATAACAGCGAAAATAAAAAGAAAGAAAGAAAGGATAAAAATTGAATGGAAATAGCAAGAAAGAAAGAAAGAAAGAAAGAAAGAGAGAAAGATGGAACGATTAACAGGAAGAGAAAGAAAGGAATTAAGGAATTAAAAATTGGAAGCAAGAAGGAAAAAGAAAGAACGGAAATTGCAGAAAAAGAAAATGATGATTAATGGAATGAATGAACGAAAAAGAAAGATTCGATAAAAAGGAAGGAAAGAGAAAAATGAAAGAAAAAGAAGGAGCTGGACACACAGAATGATAGATAAATATTGATGATAATACGTAGAATGAAGACAGTGCCATGTAGGTCTGGTTAGTCACTCACTAGAAACCGTCTCGTGACCATCTTCATTTAGCACCATGTTGAGTTGTTTGTGATCAATTTGATAAAATGGAAAAAGAAGGATGATCAGTGAATAAGTTATTCCTCTCGCCTTTTGTTGGACAGTGATAATTAAAAAGGGTCTGAATTTTCAAAAACTCCAAAAAACAAAACAAAACAAAAAACAAACAAACAAAAAACAAGCGTAAATGGTGCTGGACATAAACTGAGGGATCAATTTAGGGAAAATATACGCTGCAAATTGAACCCCCATTACAAACCTACGTTTTTTTTCAAGACATAAGGAGTCAATGTTTAAATATTCACCCATCTAGCTCCATTGGAGTGGCATATGCGCCTGATAGCCAGTCAAACAGACAGATTGACAGAACAACTTAACAACTGGAGAAACCCATGTTGACAGTTCTGGTTGAAGATTTCTAACAACAACAACAACAGCAACAACAACAACAACAACAGCAATAATAATAATAATAATAATAATAATAATAATAATAATAATAATAATAATAATAATGAAGAAGTATGAAATGAATAAAAGAAATTACTGGAAGATGTGTTTGAAGTGCTTTTGATGCCTGGCTATGCAATATGGCTTCTTAAATATTCATAACACGGAAACGAGGCTGCAGATAAACAAAATATCAAGAAGAACTTAAAAACAAATAGTTACAAAAACAAAAATTCCGAACAAAATGGAAGGGAAAAAAGGAAGACAGATACAACTCTTAAACAAGAACATTCTCGGTCCGACAAGCAAAAAAATAAAAATAAAAAAATCCCCCAAAAGACAAGATGATCAGGAAAATAAAACAATGACAGCAGCAAGAAACGAGACGAGTAAACCAATCAGTCAACAAGCAATTCGCCTTGTGAACAAGTAATCAAATCTTCCATTTCGATGGCCCCTGGGAAACGGTGACACTTTGCTATTATGGCATTAGCCATTTTGCATTTTCACACATCCTTCAGGTAATACGAATCATCTTTTCTCCCAAGAGTTCTTTTTTTCTTTTTAAATCTTTTTTTTATTTTACCTCTCTCTGCCAAAGTCATTCCGTCGTTCGGTCTCACCCATCTTTCCGTCTGTCTGTCCACACTATATCTCCAAAAGTACTCAATGAATTTCAATGAAATTTCGCAGAAGGATGCGCGATTGGACAACGGGGAGAAAGGACGGATCCAGGAATATTTTGATTGAGAGATATTATTCGATTTGATTTTCTATCTCTATACATTTAGGCGTACGGTCAGGACCGTCCTTATGATATCTCAGAAAGTCTTCGATGGATTCGAATTTGATTCGTTGGAAGGATGGGCAATAGTCTACGGAAGAAGTGATTCAATTTTGGAGCAGATCCATACACAATTACTTCCCCTGACAATGGTGTTGAGTGGGCTGTCAGTGCTTTCCAGCGTTATTTGTGTTTTATATTTCTCCTCCGTATCAGTCAGGAATGGGATTAGGGAACTAGACTAGGTATGCGGTAGTCTTCATTAGTAGAGATTGAGCATGCAAAAAACTGTGAATTGGGAAGTAGGTATACGCTGTACTCCTGTGAACCAAATCCTTTTCCCACCACATGTATCTGCTTCTCAATTCGTAGCTTGTTAAACTCCTAGAATTGTTGAGCTTTGACTTTGTTTTTGTTCTGTCACAACACTGACTATGATCACATCAAAAACAGTGACGTCATGCACGAATAAGAGTTACGTAGGCAAAAGATGATGATCAGTTCACTCTTTCAAACATGGTCGACTTGTTTCATTACAGGGATCTTAATGAGGGAGTTGAAATACGACATAAATGGATTCTGTTTTGTTAACCTTCTAAAATACTAACAAAGCAAGGATGTTTGACCCTAGCGCAGTTGAACTTCTTTTTCTTCATCTTTCTGTATTTGAAATTTAGTTTCTCTTTTTCTTCTCTTCCTTTTCCTCCTCCTCATTTCAATACCCACCTCTTCTTCTTCTTCTTCTTCTTCTTTTTCTTCTTCTTTTTCTTCTTCTTCTTTTATTTCTTCTTTGCCTTCTTCTTTGCCTTCTTCTTCTCCTTCACCTCATTTTTCTCTTACTTATTTTTCTCTTTCTTTTCCTTCTTCTTTCTTTTTTCTCCCTTTTCTTCTTATTCATTTCCTTATCAACCCCGTTCTATTATTCCTATTTTATCGCTGTTCCCTCTAATTCCTCCACATCTCTCCTCCCCCTTCTTTTTCTTCTTCTTCTTCTTCTTCTTCTTCTTCTTCTTCTTCTTCTTCTTCTTCTTCTTCTTCTTCTTCTTCAACGCCTTTTCTTTTAATTCTCCAACCCTGATTCTTCTTTTCTTTACTGTCACCCTTTTGTTCTTTCTCTTCATCCTTCGTTCTCCTCCACCCAAACTCACTTCTCTCTTTATCTTCTTCTTTTCTAGAGTGTCCTGGAATAAACATAATCACTTCCAGTTCACAATCGGTAGACCACAGTAGCGTCAAACAACATAAATTGAAAGGAAAGAAGAGGTGCAATGTCATAAAATGTGTAAAGTCATAAAGAAGCCAACTGCTATGATGTCATCATAAGATGTACGAGTTCGCCATTTTTGTACTTATAAAAAACAAAAATGGCCAAAAAACGCCAAAATGGCCCTTTACTTTTTTTTTTTTTATTGAAAATAATACTTTCGGAATATCCGCACATAACAAAATCTTACAAATATAAGAATCAATTGACTCAAAGAAAGTCTACTTGCTCTTCTTCTTCCTCCTGCTACTACTGCAACGGATGGTGGACTCAATGTTGAACTTTGGGTTCTTGGTTTTAGTCAGAAAAGCATTTGATCTCTAACATGACTCTATGCCCCTTATCCAGACCATGTTTCCCGAACTTTTCGGTCTGGCGCCCCGCTTTTGTTGTACATATTTCATCAGTGAATCCGCCCCCGCAAAGCCAGTCAAATATTTAAAGCATCTATCTTATAACCATCATCATAATCATCCTTTTGGCGTCTGTCGCTTGATATATACCTTCCTAAAGATTCGGCAGTTCCCTTTATCATGGGCGTCGCAGTGCCAATACTTTCTAAACTTTAAAAGGATAGGCGATATTTTTCTACATCCAGCTCAATATTAGTTACCAGTACTCCTGTTTCAACGGCCCCTAACGTATCTTGCTCTCCATCCTCACCCAAATCTTCCAGCGCCCCGGAGGAGGTGATATCACCCTCTTTGGTAATCGCTGATCTATAGAATGGCAAAATCCATTTAACAAGATGTATTTTCGCTCTTTCTGTGATGAAATAAACTCCATTTTCCATCTCTTCTAATCATCTCCCCCCTTTCTTTCAAGATTTCTTTCACTCGGCCATCTTCTCTCGATTAAAAAAATCCTTCTCCCTGTTCAACATAAGAGCAAAATGATCGATAGATAGAAAGATAGATAAATACAGACAGAACCAGATACGACCATAGATATGGGAAGACTAAAATTTTGATAGAAAGATATGATTGGATAGATAGATATCATACCTCGTATCAGTGAATCACCATGTCCTGCGCGAGTACCTGAACTAATTATCTAAAAAGTTTTCTAAAATCATTTGAAAGGATAGATCTTTTGTCAAAAATGATGTAAAAAATACCGCCATAAAATTTCGGCATTGTTGGTCAAAAATGACAATAGAGACCCCCAAAAGCATTCTTTTTAAAACAAAAACAATAAACTTTTTAGATGTTGCCTCATGGGGTACTCATGCACATTTTCAAAGTTGTTTGCCCAAAAATTGTGACCAGGTACACCTGAAAACATGCACAAACACATAAGTAGGCACATAGACACAACAGCTCAAAAAAGTAGAATCTGTAGCCCACCTGGCTGGTTGATCAGGCCATTCGTGGGGCTATGATGGATATATCATCATCATCATCATCATCATTCTCTTTACGTCCGTCGTGTTCCAATCATCTGGGACTTTACTTTAGGCACAAGTTGAATAGAACAGCCAGTTTCCCAGTGATGATCTTACCTGCTTCTCTGAGCAGGTTGATGATGATGCTGTCTGGTCCAGGGGCCCTTCCCTTTCTTTGTTTGTTTGATGGCTTGTTTTACCTCTCACGGAGTTACTTCTGGGAAATCCTCGGATTGATTATTTACGTCTTGCGTACTCTGTTCATTGTTTCGTAGTCCTTGTTTGGACGAGTACAGTTTTTGGTAAAATTCTTTGGCACGTTCGACAATCCGGTCTCCGTCTGTGGTTAGGTCTCCATTTTCCTCGAGTATACTGATGCTTGCTTTTGTCCTGAATTGAGGCCTTTGATTGTAGCTTTGGAGCCCCAACCTTTTCTGAGGGTCGATTCGATGACTGCCTTCATGTATCTTCTGTCTTCCTTTCGGTTCTTCTTGATTATTCTATTTAGTTCGGTCTCTCCGATTTTCTCTCTTTTTGTCGGTGGCTTGGGGTTTCTGCGTTTTTCCATGAGATTCCTGGTTTCATCTGGGATTAAACTAATGGTTTGTGTGCTCGTTTGTTTAAATATAGCGGAGACTTCTATTACAGATGCTGTCATTTTGCTGTTTAGTTCGATGATGTTGGCGTTGTCTTGTTCAGTAAGAATTTTAAATCTGTTTTTCAGTTCAAGCTTGAAGGATTGGATGTGCTGTTTTGGTATGTTCAATGGTTGCAGTTTGTTGCAGAACATTTCTCTGCCTCCTTTGTTGGTATTTACTTGCATTTTACATCTCACCATTCTATGGTTGCTTCCTACGTTGACTTGATTCAGAACTTGGATGTCCTTGACGGTATCACTTTTGTCCTTTAGGATATAGTCTACTTCGTTCTTCGTTTCGTGGTTGGGGCTTCTCCAAGTCCATTTCTTGATAGGTTCCTTCTTGAATAAGATGTTCATGATTTTGAACCCGTTAGCCGTTGCGAAGTTCACAAGTTTTTCTCCTATACATATGAACAAATCAAGATAATAGGCAGATTTATAGATATGAACAGACTGCGAAATGCAATTATAAACTAACTGATACAGAGATAGATATGAAAAAAAAATACTCGGGAAACAGAAAAGAAATGATATCTATTATGCCGACAGGTTCGCATCTTTCCCAGCAATGCAAGGCACACAGATTGAATGAGCCAAACCGGTCGGTTCATTTGACATCATTTATTTTCTATTAGTCAATTTTTTCTTCTGTTAAAAAAGCTGTAGAATGGATCTGCCGAAGCGTTGTAGTAACAGCATGAATAACAAGAAGAATGAGTTCAGAATAACGTTGAATCTTCTCAAAATGAGAAAGTATTTTTCTCTCCTCTCTCTTCATTGTCTCACTTTTCCCTCCTCTCCTCTCTTCCATTTTTCATCTCTCTTTCTCAAACATCCTGCTATCTCTAACCCCCCTCTCTCTCTCCGACCAAACCGCACCGTTCTTTCTCCGGTAACAATTTCTTTCTTTTACCTCCTCCTCGCCTCTTTGTCTACACTGCCTGATCTATTTTGCTTTCTCCTTCCTCCTCTCTCTCTCTCTCTCTCTCTCTCTGTACCAAACCGTCAACCAAAACTGCCAATATGTCAACATAGGTTTCTCCAGTTTTTTAAGTGGACGGCTCTCTCTCTCTCTCTCTCTCTCTCTGTCTCTCTCTGTACGGGACGCACCGATTGAGTTAGATGACTGTAAATTTAGATATCAACTCCGTATTATGTCTAAAAAAAGACTTTTCTTGAGTTTTGAACCCCCCATAAGTTTTATTTAAGAGGGATTCAATTTACAACACAAATTTATGCTGAATTTGTTCATTAGTTTGCTCCAGCAGCACTCATGCTTGTTTTTTGAGAAGTCTGACTTTTTAGAGTCTCAGTAAAAGGCGGAAAAAGTGACATTCATTGATCACCCTTTTTTTACCAATTTTTGAGTTGATCACCCCCAACAAGGCATAGTGCCAAGGGACGTTCGTCACGTGACGATTTCCATTGAGCGACTAACCAGACCTTTTTTTTTTCAATGCTCTGTTCACCTTCTTCTCTCTCTCCTCCTCTCTCTCCCAACCCACCTCTCTCATGTCCACCCCTTTTTGCAATCACCAGTGATTTACATAAAGCATTTGTTAATTGAGTGAAAGGAAAAAAAAGGTAATTTTTGTTCTGTTGGTGTCTTGATAAGAAATATTTGCTCGCACCCTTCCAAACTTCACGCTCACACAGCCACGCGTGCATAAACACACACACACTCATACCCACATATATGTGTACACACACACATGTATACACACAAACACACACACACACACATATATATATATATATATATATATATATATATATATATATATATATTTGGAGGTTTAGTTGCTTTTCATTAAATTTTCATTTTGCTCTGTTTAAATGTGAATGAAGCAATCAGGACATTGCACAGTCGGTGTCTAATTTACGGCACGGGGTAATTAGTGAACACCAGCTGTGGACGGGTGGCTTGGCCTGGGTGGCGGGCTGGAGAGATGAAGAGGATAAGAGAGAGAGAGAGAGAGAGAGAGAGAGAGAGAGAGAGAGAGAGAGAGGGTGGGAGGAGGAAGATATTAGAGGTCCCAGGTGCTTGTGGATGGGGAACAGGGGGAGGAGGGAAAAGATAGGACCATGGAAACAAGTGGAAATAGATTAAAGGAAAAATAAGAATAAAAAAAAAACATCTAGAAGTGAAAGAAATGGTATCTATCTATCTATCTATCTATCTATTTATCTATCTATCTATCTATCTATCTATCTCGGTCTGTTCCAACCTATCTATCTCCACACACTAATGCTTATGTACATTTTTTCTCATATCTTATGAGACAGTCGATTTATTTCTATTCATCTTAAAAATATTTTCTGCCTATCTTGAGAATAAATGCATAAAAATTAAATGTATTTTTGATATGCACTGTTAACATACATATTTTTAACTATTAATCTATCTTAGCCAGTTCAAATCTATGTATCTATCTCTCCATCTGTTCATATCTATCTATCTATCTATCTACCCCCATAATGCTTATGAACATATATTCTTTTATTTTATGAGACATTCGATTCATTTCTATTCACCTTGAAGAATTAATTCCGATTTATCTTTAAATTAACGTATAAAAAAAGATATATTTTGGATATACACTGGTAATATACATCCTCTCTCTCTCTCTCTCTCTCTCTCTCTCTCTCTCTCTATATATATATATATATATATATATATTTATATATATATATATATATATATAAATCTATCTATCTATCTCTCTCTCTCTCTCTCTCTCTCTCTCTCTCTCTCTCTCTCTATATATATATATATATATATATATATATATATATATATACTACTACCCGCTAGAAAGGGTTTAGTTTCAACCATGTATATAAGAATGATTTATTCGATGATCAAAAGTATTTAGAATATATTTGGTGGAAGCTTGATGTTTTACGACGTGGAAAAATTAACTTTAAGGTTAGTGGAAAAAAATTGTCAAATTCTTCGGTTGAAAATGTTGGTAGAGAATCGACTCGAAAAAGTTTTTTCTCTGTAATCATTATTCTTAAAGATGATATTATAAGTTGGTTTGCATGCAGTCCGAAATTAAAACCAACACAACGGATTTAATATTCACATGGGTGAACATTCAGTAGAAGTGACACGAAGAGTGAGTCATGTCTTTTGTTATATTTACTGATCCCTCATCGATAAAAACATTATAGGGTAACCTACGTAAGTAAGCCTCGTTCCCCCCAAAATAAATACGTAGTTTTAAATGTTAATATACAATAAACATAAAACCTAATATAAAATGAAAAAATACATGTATGTCATAAACTATATGATAAAAGGGGGTTGGTGTTTGATCAACACCGCTCGGATGCTATGTTAATATAACTGTTTTGTTTTTAAGATCCCCGAAACTGTTACATGGTAAACAACTGATGATCCCAACAAAAGACAATTTATACATAGTACCATGATAACAAAGTATAAGGGAAACAGGGAAAAACACTTTGGAAGATTACATGAATTGCATTTACAGATATTGGGAAATGGGTGACTAAAATCTATTGAAAAAGTTTTTCCATGTTTAGAGTTTAAAGCTATAAAGCTTTCCAGTATATATATATATATATATATATATATATATATATATATATATATATATCAGCATATTCGTAGCAAACTAGCTGACTACCTTTGGCATTCGTTCGTTCGTTCGATTCTCAGTAGGTTTCAGTTATCCTCCCAGTGGGTTGAAATGTGACACAAGCTCACTTTCATTTGGGGTATGCATACATATTTGAGAATGAGAGTGAGTGAATATATGTGTGTGTGTGTGTGTGAAAGGTGAAATTTCATAGTTTTATCAGTTCCATTACTGCAGGATTTAGGGTGTACTCTTGACTGTACCCCGTTAGCAGTGCGTCGGGGAGGTACTGTCTCAACGAAGGGTCTCCAGGGACAAGGCTTATATTTCATGGTGAGATATCTCGTCAATCACGACCCAAGATCTGACAAAGATACCAAAAGTTATTTTTCAAATGTCGCTTTGTGACAGACTTAGTCAAGTATCTCTGTCTGTTTCTCTTTCTGTAAATTGGTAAGCACATTTGAGACAGGAAAAGAAATCCACACCTTGTTTTATTTAAAAGAAAATCAGACATCATTGCTCTTGAATTCAACTTATAGTCTCTAAATGTTCCTTTCGTCGTAGAAGTCTCCATTGCCATGAGCTGGTGTATAACTGTCAAGCAAAAATATCAACATTTAGTTTTTTTAAGTGATTCTGACTAAATTGCTGACTAGGTATATATGTGTCACGTGAACAGCAATGGAGTTCAAAGGCTGAAAATTTAAACCTTAAATTAAAGTATTCATCCTGTCAAGAAAGAAAACATTTTTTCTAAAATTAAGTTTTAAGGGGAGGAGGTTGTAAATTTACTATCCAAGTTCACGCTAAATCGATTTCTTATTTTGTTTCTGACAAGTTTCAAAATTCGAAATTTTTAGAGATACAACAAAAGACAATAGAAGTAATTTATTAATTGATCACCCTCGTTTCCATTTTTCTTTATATTGAATACCCTACAAATCTACCACAACAGAGAACCTAGCGAAGATGGCATGCTACCAAAAGTCGTTGGTCATGTGACGGTTTCTGTTAAGTGAATAACCAGACTTATTGTTTTATCTTTTGGCGATGGTGCTGAGCGCTGAAGCTTGTTTCTATTTGACCGTTCGACCTTGCGATCCTCCTGGACATTTTTAGTTACTCTTTATTTATCATTTCACGCAGTCAAAACCTGACACGCAGCCTTTTTCTTTGGTATGGATGATCTGTATACCCATCCGATACGGTGCAAGATTCTTGGTTTCAATTCATGCGGGGACGTCAAAAAAATAACTCAGTTCCCTCAACCACTGCCGTAGAATTCAAATCCCGACTCTACACCTCTTAATGCAATTCAGCAGCCTATCTGGTGGACGGATCTCCGATCACTAGGTCGCCATAGACTATTTTAGCATCCCTCATCCGAAGATGGAATGAAACTCAAATGTCAGTGTTTGGTCATCCCAAAATAATTCCATTCATTTTATCATTGCTGCAGAGATCAGTATGTGCTTCTAAACCTAACCTTAATCAGTGCAATGGGACTATTCTGTTTGGTCATGTGTCACTACACCTCTAGCCTATTTTTAGTCTACTTCATCTGAAGATGGGGCCCACACTTGATTACCGGTCGAAATCAGATAATGGTAATGCCAAACAAGAAAAGATACTGCCTAGCCAGGAAATAGGAAGGCAAAACCAAAAATGATAGTGCCAAGCTAGAAAGAAAATCATAGTACAAAAAGGAAATGATAGTTCCGAGCCGAAAGAATGGTAATGCAAAGTCAGAAAATATTAGGGTCAAGCAAGAAAATGGTAGGGTCCAGCCAGAAGGTTATGGGGCCAAACCAGAAGATGGTATTGCCAAAGGAGAAAATGGCAGAGTCGAACCAGAAAATGTTTGGGTCGAACAGAAGGATATCTTTCTTGTTGGACACAAGCAAAGATATATGTTTGAGCAATATGTGGGGAATCTTGTTGTATGAATTGGCGACCATGCTCTTTTCTAAATATCAAAATAGTTATGTCTCTCAGTCACTATTGCATTTAGAAGCGGTTCTGAACAATAATGCTGATCATCTGAAAATAAAGTAACAATTATGGCCTAAAGTTTTCCATGTTTTCAGATGCTCGAGCATCTCTAGGGGTGATGACCATCGCCGAGTAACTGGCTTGCATACGGAAACACTCCTACCACGTCTCGTTTCTCTTCTCTCCTATATAAGTCGAAGTGCAAGGGAGAGAACTCGCATTAAGTGCATTTTTGATACCCATGAAATCGAACTAACGCATCTATGGTCTGACTTTCACATTTGTTTTTATAGCTGGAAATTAAGCTTAGAAATAATGATCTTAGCTTCGTATGATCCCAGGGCTAATTGAAGGAAATGAGGTTAAAAAGATTCTGTTGCGCCAAATGGGTAGAGCCCTACCGTCAGAATCCTTAAAATTATTTACCAAGCTTATCGTAGTCTGACTCAAGGACAAAGCGATGGCGAGCAGGATCGAACTCATTCTAACTGCTAATTATTATGTGAAACTGGCTTGCTAGGTAGGTGCAGTTGGTAAACATTTAGTCTTCTCTGACAAATGTATATAAGGTAGGTTATTTTAGTCTAACACAACGCCATAAGTGTGAAACGCCTTGTGAGGACTGAATTCACTACAGTAGTAATGGTTTGGGTGACTAACATGTTAACCATTGCTCAATGGCGAGGTGTTTTTTGTTATTTACGAAGCTTCGCTTGGTCTTACGGCAAAATCACGTCGAATACACTGATTTTCGAGCGTATAACGTAGTCAAGCCACGCGTGAACAGTACTTAGATGGTTGACCGCTTGGGAATACCAGATAACTTAAGCGAGAATCCCGAAGAAGAGAGTGGTTACACTTCGGTTATTTATTGCCTTTATTTTACAGAGACAAGAGAAACCCGTAATATTTGAAGCCCGGTCAGCGTAAGATCACTAGCTAGCTAGAAGCTTAGTCTAGAATAGGTCTACCACAATAAAGTACCTGGTGAGGATCGACGTCACCCTTCTTGTGAATTGATCAAAGATCAGCTCGTTAACCATCAGCTAGTTAACCATTGGACTACCGTGGAAATTCATTCATTGACAGATCTCGACGCAAGGGGAGGATTACGACACCTTCACGAAACCTTCCCTGTCTGTACTGTCATAGTTAGGAAGCTGACGTCGTCAGGGATTGTGAAGTGCCAACCGTATATAGAGTCACCCCTTCTTCAACCAAGGCTTGGCAGTCGGCGAGCAGATCTCAAGGACGCAGAACAGGGAAAGTTGAGATCTGGCAAGAAACTGAGTGAACTAAGGACGCTCTCCAGGGAAATGACGTAGTGGCTCCAATTGGAGGAGAACTGTATTCTGCTGTGGGATGTTTCTACTACGACGGCAGCAGAATACAGTGAATACTCATTGACACAAACCATTTACTCGGGACCAAGACTAAAGAAATCTATATTTTTGACCAAGTGCACCACTGGTGTAGTCTTGTGCCAGACTAGGCCGAAAATAGTGAGTAACTATAACAGATAGATCTGGTAAGTCAGTCAATAGAAACCGTCATATAACCAACGTCCTTTGGCTGCATGGCGGATCCGTGATGATAAACCCCCAAATGGGAAAAAGGGGTGATCAATGAATAAGTCACTTCTTTCATCTTTTGTTAGACTGTAAAAAAAGTCCCAATTTGAAAGAACCCCCCCCCAAAAAAACCCCCCAAAACAAAACAATCATGAACACAACCAGACAGAAAATAAGGAACCAAATCAGCATAAATCAACATGTTAAATTGACCCCCTCTATACTCATTTTGGGGAAATTTAAAAAGCAAACAAAAAACCCCAACAGAATAAACGTTATCTTTAGATATAACAATTGATGTGTACATTTTAGCCCTGTAGCTCCATTGGTCCAGCTTTTACGCATCGCACATACATACATAACCAGCTAGCAGCCAAGCAGAATCACTTAAATATTGAAGAAACCTATGTTGACCAAGTTGACAGTTTTAGTTGACGGTTTCTCATAAGAGTTCGATTAATTTAGATATAAAGACCTCGAAATATTTGTATGAAAGGAAAATGAATTCTTAAAAAAAAAAAAGAACCAATTCTTGATTTTCATGTCTGAAAGTACTTTTTTGTTTTCAATTTCACCAGCAAAGAATCTATTGTTGAGGTCAAATTATTCTTTATGTTCCTCTCGGCTGGAGATAGGTCAGCATGATAACGATTAGAAATGGGCTTCCGTCTTTAATTGGCAATCTTCCATAGGTCAATATATATATATATATATATATATATATATATATATATATATATATATATATATATATATATATATATATATATATAAACTTGACTATGCTAAGGCCAAACACTCACTTACTTCATTGGAATCTCAAAAGTCAAGAAAACAGAATTCATTTCTCCACACAATATTATTCAAAAACTACGTGTCTCATTTCAACTCCTTCAGTAATAGTTCCTGTAAATAGGATTTTCTAACTTAAACAGGATAAATAGACTTGGGTTGGGCTTCAGAAGGGAGAGAATTCGTCATCAATTTTTGCATACATCACTGTATCAATGTTATTCGTCGATGACGTCACTCGTTTTTCTTCTGGTCATTGTCATCCGTTATTGTTACATACAAAAATAAAGTCAAAACTCAAAAGTATGAGTTTGACAAAAGAAAGAAAGAAAAAGCCCACCCAATCTAATGGTTAATAAGCCACTAGCGTCAAAAACAAGCAAGGAAGGAAAAGCCTACTCAGCCACTTATTCCGCCACTGACCCCAGAAGCAAAAAAAATTGTTTTGATTCCAGTTGGATTCGATCCCCAAACTTAATGCTCTCTAGCAGTAAGCCCTAGGCCAACAAGCTAGTCTTGCACACAATTACTACTATAGAGTGTTCTATCCTCATGGGGTCCCCATACTCATGGTCTTGTGCTAACCTAAGTTTAAGTTGAAGAAGTATCATTTTATTATATTATTCCAAATATTCCAAGTAAATCAGCGATGGAAGAAGAGAAAATCTTAAAGACAATGACTCGTCACCACAGTCCATAATTAAGCAACCGTAGCGTCAAAATTCGAGGTCGTGTAAAAAACTTCCGTTGATCAATAGATTTGGTCAGAATAAATTCTATTCATGACATCAATGGGGTTTTCCACATGGGAACATCTAAAATAAAGTAAAAAAACTTCTTGAAATATCTAGATTTTGGAGAATCTATATGTTATCAATAAACCCATCGAAATAAGACCCCTGAAAAGTCAAAAAGGCTCTAATAGAGAAAATATTTTCAGGTTGGATATAGTGGAGTACTGATGTCAATTTTCAAGTCTGTAAACAAAACGGTACTACCAGAAGCGCTGGAACATACAAACAAATACATAAACGAACAAACACATATAAAAAAAGAATAGATCCCTTCACCATTTTTTATGGCTACGACTGTTCAATGAAAAGCAAGAGGGAAGAGAAAACTAGTGGAACGGAAGAATCATCTACTTATATAATTTCCATTTAAAGGTAACAATTTTGCTGATGTATCGCCCACCATTAGAGACAATGGAAATACTGGAACATTTCAGTCATTTTATGGAACCCCTAGTTTCACAGTCAGTGTAGTTAAGGTTAGTTAGCTAGACATTGACCATAGCAACTGTAATGTGTCCGATACCAACTGGGCGCCCCTTACTGCGGTCTTATGTCGAACTAAGCGAAACCTAAAAAGGTATATATATGAAGCATCTTCTGCTTCAGTATTTACAGCATTTATACATCTAAGTTTGCAACAATACCACGATAGTGAAGCACCCAGGGAGGATTGAAGTCATTACACCAGTATTGTCCAGCATTACAAAGTTGTAGACAATTACTTTAATGATTATGAAACTAGGAACTTCATGAAATTACTGTAATGAAATACTCCAGTATTTCCACAAAAAAAAAAAAATTGTCACAAAATTCTTATAGATTTCACGAAATCACTAGTTTCTTAATCTTACAGCAATTGACATAACCATGAAAACTAAAAGAACATTCATAAGAAGGAAATCGTAGGAGGCGAAGAGACATGTTGAGAGTAAAAAAAAACGTGTTGAAATATTATAAAACATCACACTCACACACACACACACACACACACACAAATACACACACGCTTAGATGTACACACTCACACGCACAGTCAAAGAATTACAACGAAAGAGAAGGATACAACAAGGATAAGAAGAAGAGACAAAAAAAAAAGGAGGAAGAGGAGGAAGAAGAAGAAGAGAATAAAAAGTCTTGAGAAGGTTCGAGATATAAAAGAGTGGGTGTGAGAAGGCGTCCGGTGCCTGATTGATCGTCTGTCCGTGGCCGTTGAGTCCACTGTCCACTCACGATGGTCTTCCATTGTACTGCACATTGCATGTTCCCAGACGAGTATATCCTTATTGACTACTGACCACGCACTACCCACTACAACCAACCATGCCTGGACACTAGTCTTCTGTGCAGTTGTACAATTTAAATGCAACTTAGCAAACTTCAGCTTGCATCTGAGATGAGCTACAATATAACACCCGCACTATATATATATATATATATATATATATATATATATATATATATATATATATATATATGCCTGGTTGATGATTACTATAACTTTTGTACATATAACAAATAAATATCTTTTTAGTACACATTTATTTATACATTTATTAGAACGAAATAAGACCTTGCGTATTTGTAACACAACTTATCGTAAGACTTGTCTGTTTGGCTTAGTTGGTAGGCGAGTCGGCTATCAATCACTTGCTTGTGATTTTAAATGGCGGTAGGGAAATTTTTATTTCATAAATGTATTTATATATTTGAATGAAATGAACCTTTGCGTATCTCCAGCATGAATTTTAGTCGATATGCAAAATTTGTCAATTTTGTCCAGTCGGTAAGAGAATCGCATACCAATCAGCCGGTCGTGATTACAAATCATGATAGAGGAATGTTAATTCAACATATCGATTTAGTTTAACGTGACAGGACAGACAAACAGTGTAGGTTGCTAGTAATTGAGGCAACCACATGTTCAGATGTGGACGTAAGAATGGTGGACACATCGTTGAACTTAAAGTCCTTGATTATTTAGTTAGGTGATCAGCTTAGTTTGTTATATTGATTTGTAAAGAAATACTATCATCATGCTGCATTTTAAACTTGCACTAATTAAAACTGCACTATTCAAAGGATATATATATATATATATGTGTGTGTGTGTGTGTATATATATATATATATATATATATATATATATATAATACAAATCAGAGATTCATTATGATATAATACACTATCCGATGCATGATAGTTTTATTTCATAAAGTGCTCGATACATTCAACATTAAACAAAATGTTGAAATAAAGTAGAGCTTAAAATATAGTGTTATAAGGATTCGCTACACAAACATGTTTATGCTTCTGCCCTGTTTGGGTTTGTTCTGGAGGTTGATTCGGTTTATTTTAGATTCCTACTTGGGACATTCGGGGTGTTAATCGTGGGTAGGATCTTCCTTTGATTCTATTAATGTATGTTTTTGTTTAGTTGTTGGCCATTGCTTGCTGTAATTTTTGTTTTATTTAATGAGGATGAATGTAAAACAAATAAATAGAATAGAATCAAAGGAAGATTCTAAAACCTACAAAAATAAACCCCAAAAATATCCTAAATAGGAATCTAAAATAAAATGAATCATCCTCCTGAAGAAGCCCAAACAGGGCAGAAACAAAAACTTATTCGTGTAGCGAATCTTTATTCCATTATATATATATATATATATATATATATATATATATATATATATATATATATATATATATATATATATATATATATATATATATATATATATATATATATAATGTTTGAGTGTTAGTGTGATATATGTACATGTGTTTATTATCTAATGTCATTAAGAAATGGATATTTGATCCGACAGAATGATAATAAATAGCATTATATGATATTTAAACACAATTTGGAATGATCTCCTGTTACTACATGGTGGATATATAATTTGGCCAAGAAAACATAAAAAACATAAAGAAACTTTCATGCAGCAGCCACATTTTCTCTAATCGTTTATTCTATTTACGCTGTCTAGGCCAAATGATACATTTACCATGTAATAACGGGAGATCATTTCAAGTAGAGTTTCAATATAATAAAACGCTATATATATATATATATATATATATATATATATATATATATATATATATATATATATGAATTTGTGTGAAAATGAGCAGAAATAGATGTACATACGATAATGGAGTGTGTGCTGTTTATTGTGATATGAATAAGAATGAATATAAACGTCGATTAAATTTTGCTAATTTGCCATTATTGTTACATTTCTATTTCTGCTCAATTTTTTCCATCTTGCTCTGTCCGAATTTTCAGCAGTGTTTTTGCTGTATCTGAGTTGCGTCCCTGCCTCCTGACTCATATGTCTATGATCCTTACCAATCAAAGGAAAGCTTAGCTTCATTTCCGATCTTGGACAGTCTCATCTATCTTGGAGTGTAAATATCATCTTTTCTTGTTGGTTGCCATAGATAACGTGGAGCATTGATGGAAATTGTCCATTTTCCCGAAAGCGTTCTATAAGAGATCCAGGATTGTCCAATCAGAATCTTGAGAGCAAGCTAGAAGGTGCACATATGTTGCTAGATATGCAAGTTCTGTGATTAGAAACGGATAGGCACACCAACCAGATGGAACCAACCATTTCCAAGAAAAAGTACAGACTGATCCATCAAAACCACTTTTAGACATTTTGCCAGACGTATTTGGCTTAGAATCAAGTGAGGTGTGCAGCTTTTAGCTCTACAACGGTCGGCTGAATCCTCAGATGCAGCCGTGCACGTAGTACGATACTTTTTTTTCAGTCTTCCAGGACTGGGTTCTTCAAACCCTTTCGATCGCAACACAGTTTAATTTTCTGCTGCAATGATCCACTGACAAATAAAAAAAACAATTCGTTTTATTTCAGGGTTTGGACATAAACTTAATACCACTAAAAAAATCGGACCACTTCACATTCTCAAAGATAAAATGCAACTGAGACCGTGTTCTTTCAAAGGCGTTGATGTTTTCAATACACACGTCGTATTCTGCGCGGATGAATCATGTCTTGTTTACCCCTCTCCTTATCTTTCTAACTAAACTTCAGTTGTCGTTTTTCAACCATACCAAGGCTAATATTACTGTTTATGATTTAACAAATAAATTATTGTTGACAAAGGTAATAATAAGATTATTAGACGTATTAAAAAAAACATTTATGATGTATTCTGTTATGAAAACCGAAATACTGAAAATCCTCGGTGCATTGCACCATTAACGTTTTCAAAGTTATTTTTACATCTGAATTTTGACTGACAAAGATGTGCAATTAGATACTAGCTGAGATACCTGGTGTTGCCCGGGAAAGTTCTATAAACATGATAAATACAGGGATGCAAATGATATTCTATTGAGATTCCATAAAAACGTTAACAATGCATGTGTGACCCCTCCTTAGATCATGAAGATTATATTTTCTTGAAAAGATTCAGCGAAACTGGTATTAGCACTGTTAGAGGGAGAAATTCACGTCCATAGTCACGTATGATGATGGAAAGTAAGAGTGCAGTCCGGCATTACAGCACTTTTGTAAACAGAACCCCCTCTTAAGAGACATCTTTTCTCAAAACTAACAGATATTTGGAGGTCTAATAAAATGAAAGCAAATGAAACTGAAAGATATAAAGTGAAGTTTTCTAAAACGGGTCTGAATTCAGTCCTCCAATTGTATTTACCGCATTTCTTAACGCTGTTTTTTGTTGTTCTCATCGATTTCTTAAGCGCTAAAATGTTTTCATTTTACGAGTGCGAACGGAGACACCCTTCAGAAATTGACGGTTCATTTTGGATAAGATTCGACCTCAATGTGTATGCTTTAGGTAGATTGTAATCTGCTGATTTCGAATATGTACCGGCACAAATTCCAAGGCAGACACGCGCAAGCCGGCGCACAACCTTGGTTAAACTGGCATGAGCACCGAGAGACAAAGAAATGCACATCCATGGTTATTTATAACGAATAGAAATTAAGGTTGCAGTTCAGCATTATAGCTACTGTGTAAATATAATCCTCTCTTATAAAAACTTGAAATATTTTCTTTCTCAAACCTGCCAAATTTCCAGAAGGTTTGAAGGTCTAATAAATTGAATGCATATGAAATTTAAGAAAAACAAATTAGTACTTTATATAATATGGACACACCCAAAATTACATTAGCACTGAGAGGGGGGAAAAACCCTTCTCTGCCCGAGTTTTAACTCGATCTGCCAATTCTATCTTCCGAGGCGTTACTCACTGGACTACTGAACCGTCATGACTTTGAAACTGTAAATTACAGCTCAGAAAGAAAATTAGCAAAGAAGCCCTGTAAGCATGCACTTGTTTTCTGAGAGCGCGAACACAGACAGCATAGAAAGCACTGAACTGTTTTTTTTTTTGTAAAATTCTATCTTAGAATATGTGCTGCAGGCACATTGTCATATGCTGGTCTCGATTATGTCTGTTTTCAGATGTCTTTAACAACTCGGCTATTGTACTGTCATGATTTGAAACGACGAATTACTGCCCCCAAACCAATTAAAAAAAGCATCGACCCTCCTCACATATGAGTATGTTAAAATGAATAATAAAAAGAACTTCCCTGGATGATGCAGAATCAAAATTTACGAATATTTTGATTCCATTGATAGCTTTTGATTCCATTTCGGATGGAAAAAACACAAAGAAAAATATTTTCGATGGACCTGTTTTCAGAGAGCGCGAATATAGTCCTCATTGAACGACTATTTTTTTTATTTTATGAAATTCAACCTTAAAATGTGTGCTGTACATTGTGAGCTGTTGATTTCGGATATGCTTAAAGTGAGAGTCCAGTTTTGAATTATCGCTACATTGTAAATAGAACTCCCTCTAAAACCTGAAAGAATTGGCAACTTTCCGTGACATTCAAAGGTCAAATAGTTTCAAAGGATATAAAAGATGTAACCCTTTATTGTTGGAGCTTGAACTTGGCACACCAAATCTATTTTCTGAGGTTCTGACCACTCGGCTATTGAAATGCCATGATTTAGGACCTAAAAATTACCGCTCAAAAAGGAATTAAAAAAAAGCATTGAGCCCTCTTCATATGTTCAAATAAATGATGACAATAACCACTGCAGATGGTGTCTATAGTTTTATTTTATGCATATAATCTAAATAGTTTTTGAGAAAATCCTAGATAAAACAAATACAAAGAAAACATATTTTTCGACGGATTTAGTTATAGAGAACGCGAACGCAGACGCCATAGAAATCATTAAAATGCCTTTTTGCAAAGTTCGACCAAAAGCCGTGTTATAGGCAACTATAAACCTGTTGATTCCTGGCATATCTTTGTTTCTATCCTACGATGCGTGGTTCTCGATATCTTGGAGCTCTAACGCACACTCACACGTTAATACTTTATAACATAGGTATTCATATTTCAAATCTCAATCATTCCTTTACCATGAATATTTTTGTCACTTACTCTTCATTTATTCATTCATTTATTGTGAACCTGTGACCCAGTCAGAAAGACCTTGCGACCCATTAATGAGTCGGAACCCATACTTTGAAGAATCCACCCTTCTTTAGAAAGTCGGTCCTTGGAACCCTTAGAAAAGGAATTTGTTCAATCAGAATGTAGAGACCGTACTATACAATGTAATATATGTCATCAATATTACTTACGAGGATTTTTCATAATCGCAGCATCGTTCGAGCAACTCCAGCGATCACTGCAACAGCAACAGAAACACCTCGAGAAAGTTCGAGAGAACACACAAGGGGTTTAACAGGCGGCCATTATTCGGGTGCCATCTTGTGGAGAAATGTCATTTTTATTGTTGAGCAGCCATATCATTTTCATGACAGCCCCTTTTAGATGCACTAGCATATCTAGCATGGATTAACGTCACTGACTGACATACCGAAAAGTGAATTACATCCCTTGATGAGTGTTGCCGATTTAGAATTTAAAAACAAAACAATGTAGATGATTTTTGTTGCGTTTAGATTCTAGAATTTGCCATTTAGATTATTTTTTATTAAAATAAGTAATATTATCATTTGATTTATTGTAATGAATAAGTAATGTTTGTTTAATTCAAAGTAACAAAATAAGTAAGATTGAAGATCAAAGTCAAATTTGATTTATTGATAATATGCTAGATATTTCCCAGTTTATATATATATATATATATATATATATTACCATAATAATTAATTCTTCTGTCATCCACAGACAGCAGTTTCGTTGCATTACAACTCTTCAGTATATACATATATACACACACACGCACACATATATATATATATATATATATATATATATATATATATATATATATATATATCGAGAGAGAGAGAGAGAGAGAATCTAGATGTTTCCAAGTGTTTTAATTTGTTTTTAATCTAATTTTTGATGTAAACTTGAAAATAAAGTTGGCATCACTGCTCTTACGAGATCTTCACAGAAGAAATGAACTAGCGCATCTATGTCCTGTCTTTCAGGCTTGTTACTTCTCTAAAGAGAGACCGTTTCTCCGTTGAACAAGGAATCTTTGCTTTTATCTTGATAAAAATAAGGAAACCCCTAATCTAACATCTTGCAAAGAAGACACAACAATGATACGTCCGTACTTTGCATAATTGAACCACTGTAACCCACAAGTATACCATAAATAATTATTTAAAATTTTCTAAAACAAATACCACAGCAAGATTTGGGCGTTGTTGGTCCTAAATGACCATAGAGATTTAAAGAAGGACTCTGGAAAAAATAAATAGACAAAAAGCCTTTTTAGATAGTGCCTAGTGGTGCACTGATGAGAATTTCCAAGGTTGTAGCCCTCAAAATGTAGCACACACACACACACACTATATATATATATATATATATATATATATATATATAATATATATATATATATATATATATATGTATATATTGACAAAAGTGTTATGTAATATTTCTCTAGACCAACTTGAAAAAAATATTTAAAAAAAAAAATCTGTTAACCTAAATTTATTAGTTAGTCTCCAAGTAAATTTCTGACTGAATGTGATAAATATTACTTTAGACTAATCAATTTACAGTTATCTCTAAGTAAGAGTCTTTTTCTAAGTTTTACATCGTAATACCCTTTTCCAGCGTGTGTGTGTGTGCGTTTATGTACGATTCAATTCGTTAAAGTATCATCTTGGATTGAAGGGAAACTATTTTTAGCCACAAGTATTCATTATGATCCAATAAATATTATAAAATTGATAAAATAAGTACTATATCAATGAAAAAATTTATATCAATTATTGACTAGATGACATCAAATTCGACCCTTGCTACTCCTGTTCTGCAGAGTGATATAAATAGCTGGCAGTAAAGTGACGTCAGAAGTATCCGAATCGATGAGTCTATTCGAAGTCGGTGTGAGTGAAACAAAGTAGAAGATAGGAGTTACGGTTTAAATCACCGGAACTTTTTTCATTTTAAAACTATCAATCAGATACAAATACAAAGAAAAAAGTGGTGTCCAGTCCATGCTAAGAACAGTTCATAAGACACATAGACTTGCAAAAAGAGAATTTGTTGCCCATTTGGCCGGTTGATCGAGTGGTTCATTTATGGGACTACAGTGATCTGATTATTCCATTATTAAATAGAGGTTCACCGCAGAACTAAATATACAAGTTATAACAAAAGACAAAATATATCACAGAGATGGAAGATCGAAATTAATGAGCACTTTGCTTCCAAAAAGTTCAGTTCCAGCGGTTCCCAAGCTTCGAATCACGGCGCCTTCAGTGTACCGGGTTTTCTTCTTCACGGCGTCTTTAGTCAGAAAATACAGGAAAATTGCATTTGCGCTCACGTAGTTAGGTTAGTTAGGTAAAAAAATTATCGACCCTGTAATCAGATATATAAAAAGTTATACTCCCTCTTTTAATAATGATAACAACCCGTGGGATGGGTGAGCCTGATGTCCACCACACAGTTTCTCAAGTTTTTCTTGTCTCTTCCTATCATTGCGACCTTGCATCAGCGAATTGTATTACAATAGCCTGAAATTTTCGAATATCCTATGGCACATCTTGGAGCATAACACGGTGCCTGGGGAGCCGCTGCGCACACTTTGGGAACTACTGCATTACACGCTTGTATATTGTTTAGGAAAAGAGTCATTCGTATGGGTGTTCGGGTCGTATCCGCAAAGCATACAGCAATTCGATATCAACGAAGTCCCTTAGTCCCTTCAAAGTACTCTCCTTGGGACTGAACGCACTTGTCCCAGCGTCCCCTCACCTCTTCAAAGTCCTCATTCAAAGTCGCCATCAGCTGCCTTGGCACATTCTCGTTAATCTGGTTCCCGCTTTGAAATCTCTTTGGGAAAATCAGTAAGGGGTAGGAGGCTAACATATCTGGGCGATGCGACATCTTACCAAAACAACCTGTGCAACACGTGAAGAATGAATCGCACAGTCATTCTCAATGTCACGGTCACACAGTACAAAAGCTCACACAGTGGCGTCTGACTACCGACTAAGTGAACTCACGGGAGAGTTTCTGTAGTCGTATGCACATTAAACTCTCCTCTGATTGGTTACCTGGGTACATCAAGGTCGTGCAATCAGTTCTCAAGTTATTTCAAAATGTCTGGATACCTTCCGGACAGACCTTATGAATCTATTTTCTAGATGAATGACTCTGGCCATTTTCTTACTTTTCTGGAATTGCACGAGAGCTTTTCCTTTATATATTATTTATACAAAGCATTGCTGCACAGCTATTAAAAAAACATTAATTTCCCATTCTGATAATCCCTGCCAAACTGTAAGTCTAGTCTTTCCTTATTCATGGAAATTATCCAGCGCAAAGCGCGTGGTAACAGATCTTGAGTTTGAATTCCTCTTTATCTTGCTCATTTTATCTTTCTTCATCGTCCTTATAGCGGGTGGCAAATTTCTATGTGTACGCAAGCTCCCAGGGCCAAATTTTCGACCAATCCTGACTAAATTCAGACAGGATTTCGAAAGAATTTTGTTTACAATTTTTATCGTATGATAACTATAGATCTAATTGTAAACTGAAAACTTGAGGAGCAAACAGCCAGGTGATGAAATGTAAGGGGAGAAAGTGCAAGCATAAGAGTGATAAACTTTTCAAATCAACCATCTGTACATGTGCACATTATTGTTAGTTGCAAAATTAATCTTTCATGATGGTATGAACGTATCGTGTATAGCCTACAAGTATTATAGGCTGAGGGCCAGTAGGGTGTACCTTGCACCTTCTTCTGGATGTTCTTTCATGGGTACCAGATTGAAACGGCAGGGTCAACTAGAGAATCAAAAATGTTCCCATGGGAAAACTCAACTCAGCTATGTGTAATTTGACCGTTTCTTTGGTATCCGCGCACATCTGACGATTGAAACGTGGAAAGGAAATTCCACCATATCTCAGTGAATTCTGGTAATGAAAGAACAGAAGCGGTACCAAAATGAAGCTGAGACATTGTTTCCCTAAGTATTTTTATGTTTATTAGCTCATTTGCATACTCACGAGCACTAATGAAGATGTAGCAAGATGACCAATGTATAATTCTTTAAAATCACAACATCTAGGCAGTGACTATACAGTTTTTTTCATGGGTGACAGATTGATTTGCAGGCTCAAACAAATCGGAATAAAAAAGGTTCCCATGAAAAAATTCTTTAGAACCCTTGTAATGATAACATAATCCAAGCCCTCCACTTCCGGGAGAGTACAAGAATTTAGGAATTGGAGAAACAGAAAATTCGTCTAAGATATAGGTGAGTGTGGAAAGTAAACACTACTTTATTCACCAGGCTTCCCTTCAAAGTAAGCTTAAAAGTAGAAATATCTAGGAGCAGATAGAGGAACAACATCCCCCCTAAAGTAGAGAGTTTCCATGAAACTTTTCGTAAGCCGACATTGCTTTAAGCAGAGGAGCAATCACCATTAATTCATATCGGTCAACCCTTAGAATAAACTCCTTCTATTAGTACAAGTTTTACGCCAGGTTTAACACCCGAACATATTTTTTTAGACTTTTCCGATTCCTCAGGACACTTCTTGTTAGTGGATGCACAAAATAAATCGAGATCAAGGGCGGAGGCCCACAGAAACAGTTCAAAGCTTTGGCAACAGGGTTTTCGTAAAAGTGAAGAAACGTGAAGCGAACGTTCGTGAACGTATGATATCTGTACTGATATTGGCCAGAAGGGAAGTGGCGTAGAGCGAAATTTCGTAAACCGGGGTACACTCATATTACATATGACAATATTTACTTATAAATGAATAAATATGGAATTCCTGAAAAGGTGACTTGGAAAAAAAAGTAACGACCGACCGTTGAAAAAGCTCTATGAAATATGTCAGTTTCACGCTGAAACTTAGACAAAAAAATTCCAATTTCTTAAATTATAGGAATTTGGAATCTATTTTTACAAATCTCTTTGAAAATTCCAAACTTGAAAATTCTTCGAGTTGGCACTCGGCCATCAGCAAGATAAAAATGGCGAAACTTAAAACCATCCTGAGAATCTATATTTGACTTAGAAGTAAACAGATAAATTCCTTACAGGTTTGAGGTGGAAATAGATGTGATTATTGTTGTGCTAATAACATTGATATCTATATATAAAGTTTTTAGATGCGCCAACATCTCTAGCATCGATAGTCATTATTGACTGACTGACAGGCTGACATGTCAAAATCTGAGTGACGCTCTTTACTCTGTATCATGCCAATTTAGATGTTTTTCCATCCAAATCTAGATGTTTTTGAGTGCGTTTAGAGGTCAAAAATTACTATTAAGATGATTTTTAATGTAGCTAGTAATATTTCTATTTGATTTATAGTAATAAAGAGATACTTTTTATAAACTGACCGAGTACCTGGTTAAACTCAAATGACTCAATTGATTGCAATTTTTAATGAATCTCTTTTTAAAAAATAATTGTGCGCGCAAACATTCTTATTTGAATGCGCATAGATCTCTAAAGATGATTTTTCTGTGGTTGTTTTGATGTGTGAAACTTTTCAAGACTGTGATTGTTGTTGGTTATTAAAAATAATCTAAACAGAAACTTGTGAAAGACTATCTTTGTCGTTCAAATTTTCGATTATTGCACGTGACCTTTTTGTAAATGTAAAATTGTGTAAAAAATTAGAAAAATATGATTAAAAAATGAAACCTAAATAACAATGCTTGGTGTTATAAACAGTGCGATTAAATTAATTTGGTACAATATTTATCAGATTCCAGATATTACCTTATAGCTTCACTTACCCGTTTACATTATAATTTAACTAATTACATAGCTATGATTAGAAACGAAACTATATAGAAGCATTATCAGGCGAGGTAGTAGTAGTAGCACGTATGTTTACATATAAGCAAGGCATAACCCTGCTGATTACTTAAGAGATAGATAGATAGATAGAGAGGGAGAGAGAGAGAGAGAGAGAGCGAATCTATATGAGAGTAACTGATATACTGTTCGTCGGCGTAAAAAGTCGTAACAAAAGTATTATAACAGTAAACGCAGTTTGTATATGCATAAGAAAAGATACAGTTATCAATGTGAATATAAAAATAACATCATAAGCAATGATTTTAATAACAAATAATGTATTTCTGGAGAGAAGCATAGTATAGAATGAATGATACGATTGTAGCTCTCAAGAGAGTAATCTACGAATACGTACTGAAATGAATCGATAATTGTAAAATTCGAAAAATACCCCCTGCTTCTTAATAATACTTTTAAAAGATTATCATTTGTTGTTCGAAACAACTGGATGAAAAATATAATTTTCTTGTATGTGGATTGAAATTTTGAACATGTCCGTTTATTTACTCAGACCTGTCCTGGCAGTGTAATGGTGGATTTACTTGAATCAGATGAAGGGAACCCCTCAAAGTCAGAATATCTGGAATCGAAAAGATGGGGCTCAGTTTAAACTTAGTTTCATCAAAAATTCAGTTATCATGTAAAACCTTTAAAAACTCCAACATCCAATGTCCTCCGCTGTAGGAAGATGTAACGTTATGCAAATTTCAGGACCTTTATATTCAAGATTGTGGCCTACAAAGTGGAACGGACATACAGGAGAACTTTGATTTATATGTGTGTATTATTCTATAAAATAAATGTTGAAGATCCAAGTCACATTTAATCTCTGAGTAATATGTAATATATTTCCTGGCTTATATATATATATATATATATATATATATATATATATATATATATATATATATATGCGTGTGTGTGTGTGTGCGTGTGTATATATATATATATATATATATATATATATATATATATATATATATATATATCTGGAGAATCTAGGTGTTTTGAGATATTCTTTGACTTAATTTTGAAAAAAAAAAAAAGAAAAAAGAACGCTACCCTTCATAAACTTCACACAATGAAAGAACTAGCCCATCCATGGTCTGACTTTAAAACTTGTTTTTTTTTTTTTTTTTTTTACTTTTATTTGCACTTTATTCCTACAAACATCTGCCGCAAATGGCCAAGACAGTATGTTAAAAATATTTTCGACTCATTCTGGTTAGCTGTTCATTGATTTCAAATTTGAATTCTTAGACATCGCGGCACCATATATTCGCCGGGAAAAGAAAACGGATTGTTTAATATTAACTTAGATTTTGACTTCCGAAAATGTCGGAATTGAAGTCTCCTGTGCCAAATCCAGCATCAGTCACTTCATTTCCGGGTTAACGAATAATGTGAGTGGACAGGATGATAAGTAAAAAGAAGAAGAAAAAAAACCCTGTAAAAATGTGTGCATACATCAAAGTCTGTTCGTATCTATCTTTTCTCGTATCCATATGACGATAAGTCAATTTTTCTCATCCCGTTCACACATTTACGCACACACACACATACACACACACACACACACACACACACATTTGTTGTGTGAATATGAGGTGATCCAACAGTATGGTGGTAATTTGACAATTTGAAGGTGAAGAAAAGTTAAGATATATATATATATATATATATATATATATATATGTTTGAACCTGCCACCGATAGGTAGACACTTCAATGTAGTGATATACTTACCATTGTGCTAAACAGCTCACCGATAAGGCAAGGGCTAAATAACTGCTTTCAATCTCACCAAAATATAACGAAATTCATAATTCATTCTATCGGACCAACTACGTCCATTTCTTAAATATATACTGTTGCATCGAAAAACACCGAGAATAACTGAGATGAGAATTTGAATGAAAATATCATTCGGTCTAGACGGCGTAAAAAGGATAGACATATAAAGATTGTGGCCTCCGCAGGAATCGAATCAGCACCCGGTAGGTAATTGGACTCAATGAACAGCAAGTCAAAATAACCCCCCCAAAATAATTTTGCGCCAAACACCAAAAGGGGAGGGGGGTCTTTTACCTTTTTCATTTTTTTGAAAATTTTTGCCATGAGCTAAATATATTTGAAAGATAGTCGTTTTGAGAACTAAAAAAAAACATCTTTTAGTAATTCAATCAGATTTCATTTTAAGAAATGCTAATATGGTAGCACAGTTGATTGGTCGGTCGGTCGGTCGGTCTGTCTGTCGGTCGGTCGGCCTGTCTGCCTCTTTCTCTATTTATCTATGTATATATATACATTCTCAATTTGCCAAGATGCAAACAGAAAACGATCGAAAACCGATTTTATCCATTGTAGATTCTCAATATTTAACACCGTAAATTGAGCTATTAAAATGTTAAAAAAAGAATTACAAGGACATTTATCCGGAGAATGTTAACATTTTGTGCCTCTTGCACTTATCAGCAACCAGCGATATGCTGCTTTCTGTGGGTTATTGAAATCAACAGCCCATTTACATTCGAATAACGTATTCTTTTATCATCCAATCAGGTTTTAATATTTCTGAAAAACTAACGGTTCTAACCATTAATACTATGCATGTATTAGGACAATCCATCAGACTTATCTCCCCTTCCACTGAATTACAAGAAAATATAAATAATCTTGTCTTCCTTTCCCTATGTATACCATAAGTTTATTTTTGTGAGTTTCAACGTATTTTAACGCTATATATTATCTTCTCATACATGAAGCATTCATTCGGATTTAAAACTTCCACTAGTAAAAGGCTCAGAGGAATCTGACGTTCAATCATTCTCAACATATATTGCATCAAGTTATCGAGATTTCAAAGGATTTCTGATTCTTTGAGTGAAAGGCCTTTCTAAGATCTATTTTCGTTAAATTGTAAATGAAAATGAAAGTTCACCACATTCTCAAGTTTTAGATGATTTCTGACGATCCAAGATATAACTATTCATTTCAAGTAATGTTCATATTTCCTTGTTTTGTTCGTTCATTATATTATTTTAATTGTGTTAAAAAATCATACAAATTAAAAGTTTCTAAAACTGAATAATAAAAGTGATCGTACCGAAGATGAAATGTATCGGAGGGTACTACTTGCAAGTCGTCAAGACTGGATTGTACCCTCCTTTGCTCAAAGCTGTATTAACCAGAGATGGTTTTACGATTAGTATTAGCCAGACAAAGTTTTACGATTGACATATTATTATTTATTTGGTGACATTAACAGCCTTACTGCAATTCTATAGTCACTGTCCTCCTCTGTATTTACATTGCAGATTCTAGCATTATCTTAGGAACGGAGAAGGTTTGGGTCGATTCTCAGGTATTTGTAACTTGGTTAAATTCTACTGTTTCAATCAAAGCAGTCCCATTTATCATATTCGTCTAATTTAAGAACAGTTCTGTTGGAATGTGTTGGCCGAGAAGCTTAATGTAATTGAAAAGATTCGATTCTCCGTTTAGTTTTAAAAATCTTCATGACCGTGGGGAAAAAAGTGGTATGCACCTGTCTATCTATTCAAATCTTAGGCTACAGAATACTGTTGTGATTCTACTTTATTACCTAAGTTGGCACACTTTCTCTTTCATTGACGGTGGTTCCAAAATAACCGGTGTATACTGTTAGATATCTATTTTTAGATTTTTGCAGTTATTTTAAAAACTCACGGATAATCTCGACCAAGTTCTCGTCCATAAGATACAGCTCTCAACTATGTCGTCACACATGGTTAATTCAATGTCAGAGTTTACTTGAGCTCAACGGAGATGGATATAAACTAAGTTAACGAAGTTAAGTACCCATCACAGTACACTATACTTAATGTTACGAAGTAAAAACTCTACGATTATTAAAGTGTTTATGTAAAGACACTAAGATGTTCTATATATCTCTGATTTGAAGTATTTTTCTTGAAGATTCAGCGTAGGTGACAATTTGTTGTTTTTTTTAAAAGTGTTATTTTGAGTGTTATTTCAACGTTAACTTTTCCTTTTTTACTTTTATTTAGCAGCATTTGCTCCATATTATGTTGAAAAAAGGATTTTATTGTTTGAAACCTCATCGAGTATTTAGTGGAGGTCAATTTGCAATCTGAGCTTATGCTAAATTGGTCCCTTAGTTTGTATCCGGCAGCATTCATACTTGCTTTTTGTTGTTTTTTCTTTAATTTCAGTCTTTTTAGACATACATGCCCAATAAAAGGCAAGAAAAGTCATTAATTCATTGATCACCCCTTTTCCAGTTGAAAAAAAAAGTTGTCACCCTCAGCAAGGCATGTTAGTCATGTGATAGTTTCTATTAAGTGATTAACCAGACCGAGTTACTTCTCCCGCCTTTTGTTGACTAAAATGTTCGTGAAGGCTGTGAGACGCAAACTCAGGGATCAATTTAGCATAACTTTACACGGTGTATTGAACCCCCTATGAATAAAACTCACTGGAGTGGGAGATTTAAAAATCATAGACATAGTATGGAGGGAATGATGAAATTTTCAGTCCTCCAGTTGCATTGTTATGGCCTGTACGCGTGACATACATAGAGATAGATGGCCAGTCAGACAGAATCACTTAAAAACTCCGAAAAACCCATGTTGACTTTATTGACTGTTCTGATTGATAGTTTCTAGAAATAATTTTTGGACCCACATTGTCGAATTTCGTGTTAAATCTAAAATCTGAGCAATTTTCATGATTTTAAGCAAGGTGAACTATGTCTAAGTTAAATACAAAGCGACATTTAAGTCGAGAGAAGTCATAAAATTAAGGGGCTTAAGGTCAAGTCACCTGTTCTCCCCCAATCACTAGTTCCCTAGACTTTTGTGACAGACGCCAGGGCGTACTCCTGACCATATCCCTCTCAGTGCTGTCTGGGTGACAGATACCCAGCCAACAGGTCTCAAATCTATTTTGACTCGGTTTTTAGGAAGACCTTGGCAAGCCAATGGATAGTTTACACCCATTTGAGATGCAAGCATTCTTGAGTTGTAAATAACAAAAGAATAGTGGCAAATATGGTGACCAAACCAACTCACTCGCAACAACACGTGCAAAGCAGGTGATTCCATATTTCAGTCAGTTTCCCACTGTTACATTGTTTGTAGTCCTAGCCTTATGGCTTATCCAAAACAGATCATCACTACAGTACTGAAATTGATTCTCATCAGTTATTTTCATGAGCTTGTTTCAGATTTATGCACGCTTACTAAATACCTATATGAGAAAAAAATTACGTATACAAGATAATGATTTAAGAATGGTAACAGACATGGCGTTTATGGTAAATCACGACAGAGAGAGAGAAACATTGGTGAGAATAAAAGACAGAAAGAGAGAGAGAAGGGAGAGAGAAAGAGACAAACAGATAGAGATAGAAGTAAAGAGATAGATAGAAAAAAAAGAAAGAAAAATAAAGTACCAAGGAAAAGAAAACTAGGAAGATAAGAAAGATGAAAAGATACAGACAGAAAAGAAAAAGAACAAAAAGAAAGATTGATAAATAAAAAGAGAGAGAACAAGAAAAAAGAAAGAGAGAGAGAGAGAAAGTAAGAGAGAGAGAGAGAGAGAGAGTGAGAGAGAGGATGTTAACAAAAGAAAGACAAGATAATTATAGCATGGTACAAGGTACAGTTGTGAATATCTCTATTTCTATAGAGACTTCAGTGTTGGGATGTCACCTTCCAAGGGTGACAAAACAGACATTAATTCTTGAGGGACAGAAGATCTATAAAATCCTCCTTGTGATTTCCCCGAACGTTCGCAAGCGTAACCATCCGACCATTCAACCACCCATACCATTCAGTCGATTCGATTATACGAGGCCGGGCACTTCATTTTCTTTGCTGACTGATAACTCTTCTACTCCATTTTCTTTGTCTCGTCATATCTCGCTCGTTCTCGCACATTTACAATCCACCTTGCAATTCACTTAAAGTATTTGATGGCGTATAAGTCCACCTTTTATTTCATCAGGGAATATTAAGAACAAAACGCATTTACCCAAATTGATATGAAATATAGGATTAGCTTATAAAGCCGAGTCATATATAATATATATATATATAGTTTTCATATGATATAACGATATAGATATCATATAGAAACTTATCTGAATTGATATATATTCTATGTAATAAACGATATATATATATATACATATACATATATACATATACATATATATATATACATATATATATATATATATATATATATATATATATATATATATATATATATATATATATATATATATATATATATATATATATATATATATATATATATATATATATATATATATATATATATATATATATATATATATATATATATATATATATATAAACTGAATTGATTTCCTTTCGTAACTCATTCAATATATCATTCAATTTAGACAACGTGAATAGAATAAACAATTAAGTAGCGGCTACCTATCGGTGGCAGGTTCAATTCCTGCAGCAGCCCCATTTTCTTTAATTGCTCGTTCAATTTACATTGTCTAAATTGAATGATATATTAACTGTTTAACGACGGAAAATCACTTCAGATAGGTTTCTCAATAATATAACGTAATTTATGATTCTTTCTGCCGGGCCAAATTAGTCCATTTCTCAAGTACGTGCATACATATATGATTATCATCATCAGTCTGTTTGGATTTTTTACAATGAACGGGTGTATAAAACGCTGTTAAGGTTGCGGAAAACATTGCTATGCACAGCGGAACTCATCATCATCACTCTTTTTTCGTCCCTAGTTGGACATAAATCTTCCCCAGGATTCGCCACAACTCTCTAACGCAGGCGTCGCGGAGCTAGTATTTTCTGAATCTGGCTCGTTCGTATATCCATCTGGTATTCTGTCTGCGATGGTTGCACATGTGATCTCTGGAGATCCATGTTATGGGTCATGATGTTCATCAGTTGTCTGCCATTCTTGCAACATGAATATGTGAGTTTCCAGCTAGATTTTATGATGTCTCAGACTCTTGTTTTCTCCCTGATTTACTGTGCTGTCTTGTGATCACTCCATGTAATGTTGAGCATGATTCTCTTCCGTGCACATTGCATGCTTCTCAGTCTACGGGTTTATCTCTTGGTTAGGTTTCATTTTTATAGCTCCGGAGGTAACTATTGGGAAGATACGTTGGTTGCATACTCTTCTTTTTAGGATTAGCTTGGTTGAGCCTGCTCTGCCGAAGGCTTGCCATCCAAAAGTGATTCATCAATTGATTTCTTCTTCTATTGTGGGTTTCTTTGGGATTTGTTGTCTTAGACGTTGTGGTCTATTTTCTCTTGTTTTTCATCTTCCATTATGATAGTTGTGTTCTCATTTCCGACGTGGATGTTGCACATGACATTCGTTTTGCTGAAGTTCTTGCTTTCTTTGTTTATTCCATCTCGCATTAATGGTAAGTCGTGTAGGTTTTCTGCAAACAGAACAATGTCGTCCGCAAATCTGAGATGCTGTCTTTTTTGATTTCTCTACTCTCCCAGTCTAGGTTTCTGAAGATCATCTCGAGGCAGGCTTTGAAGAGTTTGGGTGAGCAGGTATCACCTTGTCTTACTCTTTTTTGGAGCTGAAAGGGACCTAAATCTTTATGTTACCTAATAAAGGGTTTGCTGTAACTGTACATGTTGCAGTGTTCTGACGTATACAGGATCTACACCTGGTAGAGTGATGGCCTTCATGACCATGAGAATTTCTTGAAGTCTATTAATGCTACTGTGAGTGGCATTTTGTATCTTGCTGCTTTCTCTCTTAGCTGATTTATTGAATGGAGATGGTACATGGTCGAGTAGTTTCTTTTAAAGCTAGCTTGTTCCTGTGGTTGGCTTTCATCTAGTGTTTTAGTTGGTGGTGATTTTTGTGATAAGTTTGTAGATGTAATTGAGTAGGCTCATAATTCGTATCAATCTTATAATCAAATTTAGCAACCGATTGGTTGCTTTATTTACAGTAAAGTAGTTCCGCTAAAGGAAACCCGAAAAACCTCAACAAATTGATAAAAATTATTTCATAAACTATCGCTTATTGACTATCGTAGATTTTTGTCGGCTAAATTGAGAAAAAATCAGCCAGTTCTAGCCGAAAATAGCTGATTCGGTAACTCTAGTGTGATTCTTTACAATGAAGGACAAATTGCATTCTGATTGGTTTATAATTGCAAGCCTCTTCATCCGACTTCTGCTGACACTATTTGGTTTGAACTTTGCCAAATTCTTCGACGATGTTTAATCATCACATTATTTTATTTTCTGGAGTAACCAGTGAGCTTTTTGAAGATTTGATAAGGAGTTTAATGATTGCGAGAATATTTCCATTCTACGCAGAGCTCCAGAGATTCACAAGTGGTTAGAAATCTCGTAATTTTTTGTAACGATCGTGATTTCTTTGGTCAACATACCTCTAGTCATAAAGAGAATTGCCATGATACGGTTCTATTATCATTTATCATCAAGTTCTGGCCAATAAGGATGACGAAGGTTACGTTTAATTTTCAGGACATTTTTGTGGAAAAAGGGAGGTCAAATTATATACAGTATATTTTGATGATATAATTTCTAGCACTCTTCTTTTTTTCTACCGTAACAATAACAAGAGGAACAATTCTCACCAAAACTATAGAGTGTAAACCGATGTGTAAAATTCACATCCTCTACCGTGATTCGAACTCACGAACCTACTGATCGCCAGGTAGCTGTCTTAATAATTGAGGTAATCTTGGATATTAATGGCAATGTATCATACATATACAGAAAGGGCTTATTTCACTCGAATTAATAAATGCATCAATACAAAATGTATATGTATATTTATTCATTTTACATACTATACAAATGTTGCAGTAATCATGTTCAGTTAGTAAGTTTGTATATAAGTGGAGTTTGACTCTGCTGCTGTAAGTCTTGTTCAAATCATTTCATCCTTTTTCGTTTTTAGATGCACAAGCATCTGTAGTACCGATTGTCCTCACTAATTGAATGACTGACTGAACATCTATTTATTCACTCTCCCACCAGAGCAAAATGCGACACAAGGTCAGGGCTTTACGTAGGGAAAATAAGAGACACCATTGAAAAATAGCTCCAGCCGACGAGACTTAGGTTGCCAACCAACCGTGGTTACTAAAGCGACTGCAATCATGGAAGCGTCCGGACGCGTCCAACCTGTCCTTTTAAGTGCAATGGGACAGTGCAATCCATGCCAAAAAGGCCAGAAAAGGTGAGGGCTGAACATTGTACCGATAGCTGTCACTTACTGACACGCTTATATGCCGAAACAAGATTTGCCCCGCTAACCTCTTTCGTAGCTAGATCTAGCCCCTTTTTGTGCAAGAAAGAGGAATCACACAAATATGGTGCAACTGTCAGGCTTATTTTTGTTTAGTTTCTTTCTTTCTATGGTTTTCTCCCTTCGATTTGTAACGTTTTTGTTCTTTCACTGTCTTTTGCTTTCTATGCCGTTTTGACCTTTCAAACAACACAATATGTCGTATTTTTCCCTTGATTTTCTATCCTCATCACACAGCTTAGAGTTTACTCTGTTAGCTGCTGAATGCAAAGGGGAATTTTGACTTGATGGAGAGTTTTTGTAGCATACTTCACTCACAATGGGACCGTCTGTGAGTGAGGCCAACATGTTAACTATTACAGTATCCGATCAGACTGACTTGACCATAAAACTTCCTTTCTCTGGACCTCTCTCAATCATTGAACCTGACCTTGTGTCGAATTTTCCATCGCAGGGAGGCAAGTACACACTCTGATTCCTTAAGTCTACAAGATATTTTTTAGGTAATTACGGTACATGTCCAAATGAGAAGAAAAGGGAAAAGGTTATAGGGAGATTATATCACACCAGTTTGGGAAGGCCTACCTGCTTTGAAAATCAGTATTCAAAATCAGGGCTTTTATCTTGAGGCATGCCATAAGAGATATTCAATATGCCTCGCATTGTCTGGAATCTTGGGGCTCCTACAATAAGGATATAATTTATAGCAAAACTAGCAATCCATCCCAAGATCTACGGGGTTCTTCCAAAACTGGACAAAAGAACTGAGAAATTTTGATCAAAGAACAAAGAAATTGATCACCATGCATAAAACGTTGACATCTAAGGATAATATTTGATAGAAAACGTGCGTAAAAGAAAGAAAAAAGACGATTGTACAGGTTTCCTTGCAATCATAAAGTAGAATGCTCTCAAAAAAGCTTTTCATAAGCCGAAATAACATAAAGTGAAGAAGCAATCACCATTTATTTCCATGGATATATTTTAAAAATCGTTCCCAGATGGTGAGGATATGCTAAGTTTGCGGTGGTGGGAGGTACAGGAGACTGGGGTTCTAGAATAGAGAGAAAGAGGGTGTGTGCGCTGCCTTTTTAATGGCTAACTGCAAAACAAAAGCTGTATACTTCTTTTGCTTTTTGCATTTTTTCAAAAATTTGGCGTAAAGCGAACTTTCGGTAAGCAGGGACTACCAGCTTTGAATTCTATTACATCATATTGTTTTAAAAAAAGAGACCAAGAAACTCCTTACACTAGAAGCATCCATTGCTTGAAATGGTTGGTAGGAGGTATTTTTTATCAGCGAAATATTCACCGCTGAGCGGATGAGTCAAGTGTTACGGACAGAGAACCAAGAAAACCACAATGTTAATTATTTTGAAACCACTAGTTTACCTGCGCCGTCAAAAATGAAATATGTGGATAAACGCATTGCATTTTATATCATCATCAGTCTTTTATTGTCTGTCGTTGGACATAAACCTTCCCCAGGATTTCCCGCAATTCTCTATCATGGGCGTTGCAGCGCTAATATTTTCTGATTTTGTCTGGTTCATCTTTCCATCTTGTATTCCGTCGGCCTCGGTTTTGCATGTGATCTCTGGGGACGTCTCGGTAGTGAGATGATAGAATAGCGTTCTGTTAACCTCAGACTTTCATTTTTTGTGATTTTATTACTTTAAAAAAAGAGATTCTATCTATAGTTTTTCAATTTTGACATTTTTATAACGTCATTTAAACATGAATGAAATTTTATTTTACTCGAATAGTTTCACGAAAAAAAAAAAATCATTTCACCAGGTCAGTTGTTTCCCAAGCATGACAGAAGAAATCTACACATTACTAATTATTATATGTGAAGATTGCTTTAAGAGGACTGTGTCTCCTCTTCTGTCGGGGAATTGGAGCGCTTCTTAAGGCAGGGTAATGGACAATTAACTAGGGGAGCCAAAAACTACAGAAGAATTGACAAGAGGATAAAAATAGGCCTCGCGAATCCCAAACGAGAAGTAAAAGATGGATAACATTTTAATCCTTTATGTACTCATTTTTAAGAATTGAAAAAAAATTTATAACCATATCTTACGAATTTTTATTTGAATGTCATATAAATGAAAATAACATTGAATGTTACAGAAACTTTTATATAAACACTATTTTTTTTATTGAAGAATAAAACTTGGACTTGCAAGTATTGCCAGGTTGAACGAAATTGTAGATGCGATGATATGACAGGGCATGACTGCGAAGTGGACATTTAAAGAGAGAAACTGAATTTCTATTAATGTTTTCCCAATGCAATTCCATCCGAACAAACTATGCAATAATAGCGAAAGCTAAAAAAAATTCGGACCAATCAGTCCGACTATCCAAACCCAACTGATTGACCTGACCGAACTGACGGGACCTGATCAACCAAACTAATTGACCTTACAAACTCGAACGACCTTTTTGAGTTACAACTCATTTGATTGATCGAAATGATTTTTTATCGTTACTTATGATAAGTCTATCCAAAATACGTTGCAATGCAGACTGTAATGAGAACGCGTACATAAATGACAGTTGAATTCAAATACATTAAAAATAAGGACAGATAAAATATATCGACATAACCTACTGACGACAAAACAATGAAACATGGACAGTAGGCTTACAAACATATGCAATGGTTATGCAATATCAAATGGATGAAATCATTTTAAAAACTGAGAATTGTTCAATCATGTTCATGTTATTCGGTAAATGAAATACCATATGGATCATAAAGGGATTCCGTCTGTGATAGTTAATAGAAATGGTTCGTCATTCGTATCCGCAAATCAAGTTACAAATAACAAGATTCTTACCTTTTGTTGTATTCAACTGTAGACTCCTGCTTACTGAACGTTCTAACATATTCATAGTCACACCGCAAAATAAACATATACTATGACCACCTCAGTGACAAAATAAAACCTCAAAATAGAATTTCAAACATCCGACGTCAATCAATTGTTTGTTACAATTTTCATGAAAGCACAGAACACTGTCTCAGCAAATATACGTTTGGATTTTGCAACCAGGAGTAGGTTAAGGGGACGTAAATCCGTAAGGAAAACTTTAATTGCATTTGCATAATGACCACCTGCTTGTTCTTTGGCATAAAATTCAGTAAAT